>JAECXG010000654.1:0-403231 GCA_018152135.1 Drosophila paulistorum | reverse complement strand
TTTACAGCCGTTATTTTGAGTGTTATAGCCGCCAGCTTTTTTTATAACAGCTCTACAAAATCTGGAACCATTCTACAGCCGTTATTTTGAGTGTTATAGCCGCCAAAGCTCTTATATAAAAGCTCTACAAGCTGCTGGAACCATTCTACAGCCGTTATTTTGAGTGTTATAGCCGCCAGCTTTTATATAACAGCTCTACAAGCTGCTGGAACCATTCTACAGCCGTTATTTTGAGTGTTATAGCCGCCAGCTTTTATATAACAGCTCTACAAGCTGCTGGAACCATTCTACAGCCGTTATTTTGAGTGTTATAGCCGCCAGCTTTTATATAACAGCTCTACAAGCTGCTGGAACCATTTTACAGCCGTTATTTTGAGTGTTATAGCCGGCCAGCTTTTATATAACAGCTCTACAAGCTGCTGGAACCATTCTACAGCCGATATTTGAGTGTTATAGCCACCAGCTTTTATATAACAGCTTACAAGCTGCTGGAACCATTCTACAGCCGTTATTTTGAGTGTTATAGCCGCCAGCTTTTATATCAACTTTAGAACACTTGCTGGAACCATTTTACAGCCGTTATTTTGAGTGTTATAGCCGCCAGCTATTATTAACAGCTCTACAAGCTGCTGGAACCATTCTACAGCCGTTATTTTGAGTGTTATAGCCGCCAGCTTTTTTATATAACATACTCTACAAGCTGCTGGAACCATTTTACAGCCGTTATTTTGAGTGTTATAGCCGCCAGCTTTTAATAACAGCTCTACAAGCTGCTGGAACCATTCTACAGCCGTTATTTTGAGTGTTATAGCCACGCCAGCTTTATATAACAGACTTACAAGCTGCTGGAACCATTCTACAGCCGTTATTTTGAGTGTTATAGCCGCCAGCTTTTATATAACAACTGCTCTACAAGCTGCTGGAACCATTCTACAGCCGTTATTTTGAGGTGTTATATGCAGCCAGCTTTTATATAAACAGCTCTACAAGCTGCTGGAACCATTCTACAGCCGTTATTTTGAGGTTGTTTTGACGCCAGCTTTTATATAAAACCCTATACAAGCTGCTGGAACCATTCTACAGCCGTTAATTTGAAGTGTTATAGCAGCCAACTTTATATAACAGCTATACAAGCTGCTGGAACCATTCTTACAGCCGTTATTTTGAGTGTTATAGCCGCCAGCTTTTATATAACAGCTCTACAAGCTGCTGGAACCATTCTACAGCCGTTATTTTGAGTGTTATAGCCGCCAGCTTTTATATAACAGCTCTACAAGCTGCTGGAACCATTCTACAGCCGTTATTTTGAGTGTTATAGCCGCCAGCTTTTTATATAACAGCTCTACAAGCTGCTGGAACCATTCTACAGCCGTTATTTTGAGTGTTATAGCCGCCAGCTTTTATATAACAGCTCTACAAGCTGCTGGAACCATTCTACAGCCGTTATTTTGAGTGTTATAGCCGCCAGCTTTTATATAACAGCTCTACAAGCTGCTGGAACCATTTTACAGCCGTTATTTTGAGTGTTATAGCCGCCAGCTTTTATATAACAGCTCTACAAGCTGCTGGAACCATTCTACAGCCGTTATTTTGAGTGTTATAGCCGCCAGCTTTTATATAACAGCTATACAAGCTGCTGGAACCATTCTACAGCCGTTATTTTGAGTGTTATAGCCGCCAGCTTTTATATAACAGCTTACAAGCTGCTGGAACCATTCTACAGCCGTTATTTTGAGTGTTATAGCCGCCAGCTTTTTATATAACAGGCTACAAGCTGTGGAACCATTCTACAGCCGTCATTTTGAGTGTTATAGCCGCCAGCTTTTATATAACAGCTCTACAAGCTGCTGGAACCATTCTACAGCCGTTATTTTGAGTGTTATAGCCAGCCGCTTTTATATAACAGCTCTACAAGCTGCTGGAACCATTCTACAGCCGTTATTTTGAGTGTTATAGCCGCCAGCTTTTATAACAGCTCTACAAGCTGCTGGAACCATTTTCTACAACGCCGTTATTTTGAGTGTTATAGCCGCCAGCTTTTATATAACAGCTTTACAAGCTGCTGGAACCATTCTACAGCCGTTATTTTGAGTGTTATAGCCGCCAGCTTTTATATAACAGCTCTACAAGCTGCTGGAACCATTCTACAGCCGTTATTTTGAGTGTTATAGCCGCCAGCTTTATATAAAGCTCTACAAGCTGCTGGAACCATTCTACAGCCGTTATTTTGAGTGTTATAGCCGCCAGCTTTTATATAACTGCACAAGCTGCTGGAACCATTCTACAGCCGTTATTTCGAGTGTTATAGCGCCAGCTTTTATATAAGGTGCTCTACAAGCTGCTGGAACCATTCTACAGCCGTTATTTTGAGTGTTATAGCCGCCAGCTTTTATATAACAGCTCTACAAGCTGCTGAACCATTCTACAGCCGTTATTTTGAGTGTTATAGCAGCCAGCTTTTTAAACAGCGACTTATACAAGCACTGGAACCATTCTACAGCCGTTATTTTGAGTGTTATAGCCGCCAGCCTTTATATAACAGCTTAAAGCTGCTGGAACCATTCTACAGCCGTTATTTTGAGGTTTGTTATAGCCGCCAGCTTTTATATAACAGCTCTACAAATGTCTGGAACCATTCTACAGCCGTTATTTTGAGTGTTATAGCCGCCAGCTTTTATATAACAGCTCTACAAGCTGCTGGAACCATTCTACAGCCGTGTTTTTTGAGTGCTGACAAAGCCAGCTCTTATATAAGCAGCCTAGTTAGAGCTGGAACCATTCTAACCAGCCGTTAATGTGAAAGCTAGAGCCAGCTCAGATTTTATAACAGCTTTAAAGTTGCTGGAACCATTCTCCAGGTTAGAACAAATGTGTATAGCCTAGAAACCTCACAATAAGAAAGAATCCAATACAAAAATAAGATCTAACGATTTTCCATTTGAATGTTAAGCCAGCTTTTACTTGGGATAAAAGATCACAAGCTGCTGGAAGGCCATTCAACAGCCGTCATTTTGAGTGTTAGAGGGCAGCATTTATATGGTAGATTCATCTGTTAGTGAACCATTCTAAAGCCGGTAAATTAAAATCACCTACAACTATGAGCATGTCTTGACTGGAAACCATAAGAGAGACAAACTGAATTGCCTCTAAATGATTTAAATTATACCACCATGTCTGACAATGGTGGAATATAGGAACAAGTAATGAAAGCATTAAAAGATTTAAAATTTACTTTAACAGCGACAAACTCAAGCTGCTGGGACTTCTAGAAAATTGAATCATTTCAGAGTTATAAACGCCAGCTTTATAAACAGCTATCAGAAGCTGCTGGAACCATTCTACGAAACCGGTCATTTCTGAATGTTATGGAAACCAGTTTGTATAAAACACCGATGCATCAGCAATTATTTTGGTTTTAGCCGCCAGCTCTTATATAAAGCTAGAATGTTATGGAACCAAACGACAGCCGTTATTTTGAGTGTTATAGCCGCCAGCTTTTATATAAAAGCTCTACAAGCTGCTGGAACCATTTTACAGCCGTCATTTTGAGTGTTATAGCCGCCAGCTTTTATATAACAGCTATACAAGCTGCTGGAACCATTCTACAGCCGTTATTTCGAGTGTTATAGGCGCCAGCTTTTATATAAAAGGTCTACAAGCTGCTGGAACCATTTTACAGCCGTCATTTTGAGTGTTATAGCCGCCAGCTTTTATATAACTGCTTTTCAAGCTGCTCGAACCATTTTACAGCCGCCATTTTGAGTGTTATAGCCGCCAGCTTTTATATAAAAGGTCTACAAGCTGCTGGAACCATTTTACAGCCGTCATTTTGAGTGTTATAGCCGCCAGCTTTTATATAACTGCTTTTCAAGCTGCTGGAACCATTTTACAGCCGTTATTTTGAGTGTTATAGCCGCCAGCTTTTATATAAAAGCTCTACAAGCTGCTGGAACCATTTTACAGCCGTTATTTTGAGTGTTATAGCCGCCAGCTTTTATATAACAGCTCTACAAGCTGCTGGAACCATTCTA
Source organism: Drosophila paulistorum (assembly GCA_018152135.1). NCBI lineage: Eukaryota > Metazoa > Arthropoda > Insecta > Diptera > Drosophilidae > Drosophila > Drosophila paulistorum. The sequence continues at coordinate 399,200 of JAECXG010000654.1, read as the reverse complement.
CAGCCGTTATTTTGAGTGTTTTGGACGCCAGCTTTTATATAACAGCTATACAAGCTGCTGGAACCATTCTACAGCCGTTATTTTGAGTGTTATAGCAGCCAGCTTTTATATAACAGCTTTTCAAGCTGCTGCAACCATTCTACAGCCGTTATTTTGAGTGTTATAGCCGCCAGCTTTTATATAACAGCTCTACAAGCTGCTGGAACCATTCTACAGCCGTTATTTTGAGTGTTATAGCCGCCAGCTCTTATATAACAGCTCTACAAGCTGCTGGAACCATTCTACAGCCGTTATTTTGAGTGTTATAGCCGCCAGCTTTTATATAACAGCTCTACAAGCTGCTGGAACCATTCTACAGCCGTTATTTTGAGTGTTATAGCCGCCAGCTTTTATATAACAGCTCTACAAGCTGCTGGAACCATTCTACAGCCGTTATTTTGAGTGTTATAGCCGCCAGCTTTTATATAACAGCTCTACAAGCTGCTGGAACCATTCTACAGCCGTTATTTTGAGTGTTTTGGACGCCAGCTTTTATATAACAGCTATACAAGCTGCTGGAACCATTCTACAGCCGTTATTTTGAGTGTTATAGCCGCCAGCTTTTATATAACAGCTCTACAAGCTGCTGGAACCATTCTACAGCCGTTATTTTGAGTGTTATAGCCGCCAGCTTTTATATAACAGCTCTACAAGCTGCTGGAACCATTCTACAGCCGTTATTTTGAGTGTTATAGCCGCCAGCTTTTATATAACAGCTCTACAAGCTGCTGGAACCATTCTACAGCCGTTATTTTGAGTGTTATAGCCGCCAGCTTTTATATAACAGCTCTACAAGCTGCTGGAACCATTTTACAGCCGTTATTTTGAGTGTTATAGCCGCCAGCTTTTATATAACAGCTCTACAAGCTGCTGGAACCATTCTACAGCCGTTATTTTGAGTGTTATAGCCGCCAGCTTTTATATAACAGCTCTACAAGCTGCTGGAACCATTCTACAGCCGTTATTTTGAGTGTTATAGCAGCCAGCTTTTATATAACAGCTCTACAAGCTGCTGGAACCATTCTACAGCCGTTATTTTGAGTGTTATAGCCGCCAGCTTTTATATAACAGCTATACAAGCTGCTGGAACCATTCTACAGCCGTTATTTTGAGTGTTATAGCCGCCAGCTTTTATATAACAGCTCTACAAGCTGCTGGAACCATTCTACAGCCGTTATTTTGAGTGTTATAGCCGCCAGCTTTTATATAACAGCTCTACAAGCTGCTGGAACCATTCTACAGCCGTTATTTTGAGTGTTATAGCCGCCAGCTTTTATATAACAGCTATACAAGCTGCTGGAACCATTCTACAGCCGTTATTTTGAGTGTTATAGCCGCCAGCTTTTATATAACAGCTCTACAAGCTGCTGGAACCATTTTACAGCCGTTATTTTGAGTGTTATAGCCGCCAGCTTTTATATAACAGCTCTACAAGCTGCTGGAACCATTTTACAGCCGTTATTTTGAGTGTTATAGCCGCCAGCTTTTATATAACAGCTCTACAAGCTGCTGGAACCATTTTACAGCCGTTATTTTGAGTGTTATAGCCGCCAGCTTTTATATAACAGCTCTACAAGCTGCTGGAACCATTCTACAGCCGTTATTTTGAGTGTTATAGCCGCCAGCTTTTATATAACAGCTCTACAAGCTGCTGGAACCATTCTACAGCCGTTATTTTGAGTGTTATAGCCGCCAGCTTTTATATAACAGCTCTACAAGCTGCTGGAACCATTCTACAGCCGTTATTTTGAGTGTTATAGCCGCCAGCTTTTATATAACAGCTTTCACAAGCTGCTGGAACCATTCTACAGCCGTTATTTTGAGTGTTATAGCCGCCAGCTTTTATATAACAGCTCTACAAGCTGCTGGAACCATTCTACAGCCGTTATTTTGAGTGTTATAGCCGCCAGCTTTTATATAACAGCTCTACAAGCTGCTGGAACCATTCTACAGCCGTTATTTTGAGTGTTATAGCCGCCAGCTTTTATATAACAGCTCTACAAGCTGCTGGAACCATTCTACAGCCGTTATTTTGAGTGTTATAGCCGCCAGCTTTTATATAACAGCTTTACAAGCTGCTGGAACCATTCTACAGCCGTTATTTTGAGTGTTTTGAGCCGCCAGCTTTTATATAACAGCTCTACAAGCTGCTGGAACCATTCTACAGCCGTTATTTTGAGTGTTATAGCCGCCAGCTTTTATATAACAGCTCTACAAGCTGCTGGAACCATTCTACAGCCGTTATTTTGAGTGTTATAGCCGCCAGCTTTTATATAACAGCTCTACAAGCTGCTGGAACCATTCTACAGCCGTTATTTTGAGTGTTATAGCCGCCAGCTTTTATATAACAGCTCTACAAGCTGCTGGAACCATTTTACAGCCGTTATTTTGAGTGTTATAGCCGCCAGCTTTTATATAACAGCTCTACAAGCTGCTGGAACCATTTTACAGCCGTTATTTTGAGTGTTATAGCCGCCAGCTTTTATATAACAGCTCTACAAGCTGCTGGAACCATTCTACAGCCGTTATTTTGAGTGTTATAGCCGCCAGCTTTTATATAACAGCTCTACAAGCTGCTGGAACCATTCTACAGCCGTTATTTTGAGTGTTATAGCCGCCAGCTTTTATATAACAGCTCTACAAGCTGCTGGAACCATTCTACAGCCGTTATTTTGAGTGTTATAGCCGCCAGCTTTTATATAACAGCTCTACAAGCTGCTGGAACCATTCTACAGCCGTTATTTTGAGTGTTATAGCCGCCAGCTTTTATATAACAGCTCTACAAGCTGCTGGAACCATTCTACAGCCGCCATTTTGAGTGTTATAGCCGCCAGCTTTTATATAACAGCTCTACAAGCTGCTGGAACCATTCTACAGCCGTTATTTTGAGTGTTATAGCCGCCAGCTTTTATATAACAGCTCTACAAGCTGCTGGAACCATTCTACAGCCGTTATTTTGAGTGTTATAGCCGCCAGCTTTTATATAACAGCTCTACAAGCTGATGGAACCATTCTACAGCCGTTATTTTGAGTGTTATAGCCGCCAGCTTTTATATAACAGCTCTACAAGCTGCTGGAACCATTCTACAGCCGTTATTTTGAGTGTTATAGCCGCCAGCTCTTATATAACAGCTCTACAAGCTGCTGGAACCATTCTACAGCCGTTATTTTGAGTGTTATAGCCGCCAGCTTTTATATAAAAGCTCTACAAGCTGCTGGAACCATTCTACAGCCGTTATTTTGAGTGTTATAGCCGCCAGCTTTTATATAACAGCTCTACAAGCTGCTGGAACCATTCTACAGCCGTTATTTTGAGTGTTATGGACGCCAGCTTTTATATAACAGCTATACAAGCTGCTGGAACCATTCTACAGCCGTTATTTTGAGTGTTATAGCAGCCAGCTTTTATATAACAGCTCTACAAGCTGCTGGAACCATTCTACAGCCGCCATTGTGAGTGTTATAGCCGCCAGCTTTTATATAACAGCTATACAAGCTGCTGGAACCATTCTACAGCCGTTATTTCGAGTGTTATAGCCGCCAGCTTTTATATAAAAGGTCTACAAGCTGCTGGAACCATTTTACAGCCGTTATTTTGAGTGTTATAGCCGCCAGCTTTTATATAACTGCTTTTCAAGCTGCTCGAACCATTTTACAGCCGCCATTTTGAGTGTTATAGCCGCCAGCTTTTATATAACAGCTTTACAAGCTGCTGGAACAATTCTACAGCCGTTATTTTGAGTGTTATAGCCGCCAGCTTTTATACAACAGCTTTACAAGCTGCTGGAACCATTCTACAGCCGTTATTTTGAGTGTTATAGCCGCCAGCTATTATATAACAGCTATACAAGCTGCTGGAACCATTCTACAGCCGTTATTTCGAGTGTTATAGCCGCCAGCTTTTATATAAAAGCTCTACAAGCTGCTGGAACCATTTTACAGCCGTTATTTTGAGTGTTATAGCCGCCAGCTTTTATATAACATCTTTTCAAGCTGCTCGAACCATTTTACAGCCGTTATTTTGAGTGTTATAGCCGCCAGCTTTTATATAACAGCTTTTCAAAATATACAAGCTGCTGGAACCATTCTACAGCCGTTATTTCGAGTGTTATAGCCGCCAGCTTTTATATAACAGCTATACAAGCTGCTGGAACCATTTTACAGCCGTTATTTTGAGTGTTATAGCCGCCAGCTTTTATATAACAGCTCTACAAGCTGCTGGAACCATTCTACAGCCGTTATTTTGAGTGTTTTGGACGCCAGCTCTTATATAACAGCTCTACAAGCTGCTGGAACCATTCTACAGCCATTATTTTGAGTGTTATAGCCGCCAGCTTTTATATAACAGCTCTACAAGCTGCTGGAACCATTCTACAGCCGTTATTTTGAGTTTTATAGCCGCCAGCTTTTATATAACAGCTATACAAGCTGCTGGAACCATTCTACAGCCGTTATTTCGAGTGTTATAGCCGCCAGCTTTTATATAAAAGGTCTACAAGCTGCTGGAACCATTTTACAGCCGTCATTTTGAGTGTTATAGCCGCCAGCTTTTCTATAACTGCTTTTCAAGCTGCTCGAACCATTTTACAGCCGCCATTTTGAGCGTTATAGCCGCCAGCTTTTATATAAAAGCTCTACAATCTGCTGGAACCATTTTACAGCCGTCATTTTGAGTGTTATAGCAGCCAGCTTTTATATAACAGCTATACAAGCTGCTGGAACCATTCTACAGCCGTTATTTCGAGTGTTATAGCCGCCAGCTTTTATATAAAAGGTCTACAAGCTGCTGGAACCATTTTACAGCCGTCATTTTGAGTGTTATAGCCGCCAGCTTTTATATAACAGGTCTACAAGCTGCTGGAACCATTTTACAGCCGTCATTTTGAGTGTTATAGCCGCCAGCTTTTATATAACAGCTCTACAAGCTGCTGGAACCATTTTACAGCCGTCATTTTGAGTGTTATAGCCGCCAGCTTTTATATAACAGCTTTTACAAGCTGCTCGAACCATTTTACAGCCGCCATTTTGAGTGTTATAGCCGCCAGCTTTTATATAAAAGCTCTACAAGCTGCTGGAACCATTTTACAGCCGTTATTTTGAGTGTTATAGCCGCCAGCTTTTATATAACAGCTCTACAAGCTGCTGGAACCATTCTACAGCCGTTATTTTGAGTGTTATGGCCGCCAGCTTTTATATAACAGCTATACAAGCTGCTGGAACCATTCTACAGCCGTTATTTTGAGTGTTATAGCCGCCAGCTTTTATATAACAGCTCTACAAGCTGCTGGAACCATTCTACAGCCGTTATTTTGAGTGTTATAGCCGCCAGCTTTTATATAACAGCTCTACAAGCTGCTGGAACCATTCTACAGCCGTTATTTTGAGTGTTATAGCCGCCAGCTCTTATATAACAGCTCTACAAGCTGCTGGAACCATTCTACAGCCGTTATTTTGAGTGTTATAGCCGCCAGCTTTTATATAACAGCTCTACAAGCTGCTGGAACCATTCTACAGCCGTTATTTTGAGTGTTATAGCCGCCAGCTTTTATATAACAGCTCTACAAGCTGCTGGAACCATTCTACAGCCATTATTTTGAGTGTTATAGCCGCCAGCTTTTATATAACAGCTCTACAAGCTGCTGGAACCATTCTACAGCCGTTATTTTGAGTGTTTTGGACGCCAGCTCTTATATAACAGCTCTACAAGCTGCTGGAACCATTCTACAGCCGTTATTTTGAGTGTTATAGCCGCCAGCTTTTATATAACAGCTCTACAAGCTGCTGGAACCATTCTACAGCCGTTATTTTGAGTGTTATAGCCGCCAGCTTTTATATAACAGCTCTACAAGCTGCTGGAACCATTCTACAGCCGTTATTTTGAGTGTTATAGCCGCCAGCTTTTATATAACAGCTATACAAGCTGCTGGAACCATTCTACAGCCGTTATTTTGAGTGTTATAGCCGCCAGCTTTTATATAACAGCTCTACAAGCTGCTGGAACCATTCTACAGCCGTTATTTTGAGTGTTATAGCCGCCAGCTTTTATATAACAGCTCTACAAGCTGCTGGAACCATTCTACAGCCGTTATTTTGAGTGTTATAGCCGCCAGCTTTTATATAACAGCTCTACAAGCTGCTGGAACCATTCTACAGCCGTTATTTTGAGTGTTATAGCCGCCAGCTTTTATATAACAGCTCTACAAGCTGCTGGAACCATTCTACAGCCGTTATTTTGAGTGTTTTAGCCGCCAGCTTTTATATAACAGCTCTACAAGCTGCTGGAACCATTCTACAGCCGCTATTTTGAGTGTTATAGCCGCCAGCTTTTATATAACAGCTTTACAAGCTGCTGGAACCATTTTACAGCCGTTATTTTGAGTGTTATAGCCGCCAGCTTTTATATAAAAGCTCTACAAGCTGCTGGAACCATTTTACAGCCGTCATTTTGAGTGTTATAGCCGCCAGCTTTTATATAACAGCTATACAAGCTGCTGGAACCATTCTACAGCCGTTATTTCGAGTGTTATAGCCGCCAGCTTTTATATAAAAGGTCTACAAGCTGCTGGAACCATTTTACAGCCGTCATTTTGAGTGTTATAGCCGCCAGCTTTTATATAACTGCTTTTCAAGCTGCTCGAACCATTTTACAGCCGCCATTTTGAGTGTTATAGCCGCCAGCTTTTATATAAAAGCTCTACAAGCTGCTGGAACCATTTTACAGCCGTTATTTTGAGTGTTATAGCCGCCAGCTTTTATATAACAGCTCTACAAGCTGCTGGAACCATTCTACAGCCGTTATTTTGAGTGTTTTGGCCGCCAGCTCTTATATAACAGCTCTACAAGCTGCTGGAACCATTCTACAGCCATTATTTTGAGTGTTATAGCCGCCAGCTTTTATATAAAAGCTCTACAAGCTGCTGGAACCATTTTACAGCCGTTATTTTGAGTGTTATAGCCGCCAGCTTTTATATAACAGCTTTTCAAAATATACAAGCTGCTGGAACCATTCTACAGCCGTTATTTTGAGTGTTATAGCAGCCAGCTTTTATATAACAGCTCTACAAGCTGCTCGAACCATTTAACAGCCGTTATTTTGAGTGTTATAGCCGCCAGCTTTTATATAACAGGTATACAAGCTGCTGGAACCATTTTACAGCCGTTATTTCGAGTGTTATAGCCGCCAGCTCTTATATAACAGCTCTACAAGCTGCTGGAACCATTCTACAGCCGTTATTTTGAGTGTTATAGCCGCCAGCTTTTATATAACAGCTTTACAAGCTGCTGGAACCATTCTACAGCCGTTATTTTGAGTGTTATAGCCGCCAGCTTTTATATAACAGCTCTACAAGCTGCTGGAACCATTCTACAGCCGTTATTTTGAGTGTTATAGCCGCCAGCTTTTATATAACAGCTCTACAAGCTGCTGGAACCATTCTACAGCCGTTATTTTGAGTGTTATAGCCGCCAGCTTTTATATAACAGCTCTACAAGCTGCTGGAACCATTCTACAGCCGTTATTTTGAGTGTTATAGCCGCCAGCTTTTATATAACAGCTTTTCAAGCTGCTCGAACCATTCTACAGCCGTTATTTTGAGTGTTATAGCCGCCAGCTTTTATATAACAGCTTTTCAAGCTGCTGGAACCATTTTACAGCTGCCATTTTGAGTGTTATAGCCGCCAGCTTTTATATAACAGCTCTACAAGCTGCTGGAACCATTCTACAGCCGTTATTTTGAGTGTTTTGGACGCCAGCTCTTATATAACAGCTCTACAAGCTGCTGGAACCATTCTACAGCCGTTATTTTGAGTGTTATAGCCGCCAGCTTTTATATAACAGCTCTACAAGCTGCTGGAACCATTCTACAGCCGTTATTTTGAGTGTTATAGCCGCCAGCTTTTATATAACAGCTCTACAAGCTGCTGGAACCATTCTACAGCCGTTATTTTGAGTGTTATAGCCGCCAGCTTTTATATAACAGCTTTTCAAGCTGCTGGAACCATTTTACAGCCGTTATTTTGAGTGTTATAGCCGCCAGCTTTTATATAACAGCTCTACAAGCTGCTGGAACCATTCTACAGCCGTTATTTTGAGTGTTATAGCCGCCAGCTTTTATATAACAGCTCTACAAGCTGCTGGAACCATTCTACAGCCGTTATTTTGAGTGTTATAGCCGCCAGCTTTTATATAACAGCTCTACAAGCTGCTGGAACCATTCTACAGCCGTTATTTTGAGTGTTATAGCCGCCAGCTTTTATATAAAAGCTCTACAAGCTGCTGGAACCATTTTACAGCCGTTATTTTGAGTGTTATAGCCGCCAGCTTTTATATAACAGCTCTATAAGCTGCTGGAACCATTCTACAGCCGTTATTTTGAGTGTTTTGGACGCCAGCTCTTATATAACAGCTTTACAAGCTGCTGGAACCATTCTACAGCCGTTATTTTGAGTGTTATAGCCGCCAGCTTTTATATAACAGCTCTACAAGCTGCTGGAACCATTCTACAGCCGTTATTTTGAGTGTTATAGCCGCCAGCTTTTATATAACAGCTCTACAAGCTGCTGGAACCATTCTACAGCCGTTATTTTGAGTGTTATAGCCGCCAGCTTTTATATAACAGCTCTACAAGCTGCTGGAACCATTCTACAGCCGTTATTTTGAGTGTTATAGCCGCCAGCTTTTATATAAAAGCTCTACAAGCTGCTGGAACCATTTTACAGCCGTTATTTTGAGTGTTATAGCCGCCAGCTTTTATATAACAGCTCTACAAGCTGCTGGAACCATTCTACAGCCGCCATTTTGAGTGTTATAGCCGCCAGCTTTTATATAACAGCTCTACAAGCTGCTGGAACCATTCTACAGCCGTTATTTTGAGTGTTTTGGCCGCCAGCTTTTATATAACAGCTCTACAAGCTGCTGGAACCATTCTACAGCCGTTATTTTGAGTGTTATAGCCGCCAGCTTTTATATAACAGCTTTACAAGCTGCTGGAACCATTTTACAGCCGTCATTTTGAGTGTTATAGCCGCCAGCTTTTATATAACAGCTCTACAAGCTGCTGGAACCATTCTACAGCCGTTATTTTGAGTGTTATAGCCGCCAGCTCTTATATAACAGCTCTACAAGCTGCTGGAACCATTCTACAGCCGTTATTTTGAGTGTTATAGCCGCCAGCTTTTATATAACAGCTCTACAAGCTGCTGGAACCATTCTACAGCCGTTATTTTGAGTGTTATAGCCGCCAGCTCTTATATAACAGCTCTACAAGCTGCTGGAACCATTCTACAGCCGTTATTTTGAGTGTTATAGCCGCCAGAATTTATATAACAGCTCTACAAGCTGCTGGAACCATTCTACAGCCGTTATTTTGAGTGTTATAGCAGCCAGCTTTTATATAACAGCTCTACAAGCTGCTGGAACCATTCTACAGCCGTTATTTTGAGTGTTATAGCCGCCAGCTTTTATATAAAAGCTCTACAAGCTGCTGGAACCATTTTACAGCCGTTATTTTGAGTGTTATAGCCGCCAGCTTTTATATAACAGCTCTACAAGCTGCTGGAACCATTCTACAGCCGTTATTTTGAGTGTTTTGGCCGCCAGCTTTTATATAACAGCTCTACAAGCTGCTGGAACCATTCTACAGCCGTTATTTTGAGTGTTATAGCCGCCAGCTCTTATATAAAAGCTCTACAAGCTGCTGGAACCATTTTACAGCCGTTATTTTGAGTGTTATAGCCGCCAGCTTTTATATAACAGCTCTACAAGCTGCTGGAACCATTCTACAGCCGTTATTTTGAGTGTTTTGGACGCCAGCTCTTATATAACAGCTCTACAAGCTGCTGGAACCATTCTACAGCCGTTATTTTGAGTGTTATAGCCGCCAGCTTTTATATAAGAGCTTTTCAAGCTGCTCGAACCATTTTACAGCCGTTATTTTGAGTGTTATAGCCGCCAACTTTTATATAACAGCTTTTCAAGCTGCTCGAACCATTTTACATCTGCCATTTTGAGTGTTATAGCCGCCAACTTTTATATAACAGCTCTACAAGCTGCTGGAACCATTCTACAGCCGTTATTTTGAGTGTTTTGGACGCCAGCTTTTATATAACAGCTCTACAAGCTGCTGGAACCATTCTACAGCCGTTATTTTGAGTGTTATAGCCGCCAGCTTTTATATAACAGCTCTACAAGGTGCTGGAACCATTCTACAGCCGTTATTTTGAGTGTTATAGCCGCCAGCTTTTATATAACAGCTCTACAAGCTGCTGGAACCATTCTACAGCCGCCATTTTGAGTGTTATAGCCGCCAGCTTTTATATAACAGCTCTACAAGCTGCTGGAACCATTCTACAGCCGTTATTTTGAGTGTTATAGCCGCCAGCTTTTATATAACAGCTTTACAAGCTGCTGGAACCATTCTACAGCCGTTATTTTGAGTGTTATAGCCGCCAGCTTTTATATAACAGCTTTTCAAGCTGCTCGAACCATTTTACAGCCGCCATTTTGAGTGTTATAGCCGCCAGCTTTTATATAACAGCTCTACAAGCTGCTGGAACCATTCTACAGCCGTTATTTTGAGTGTTATAGCCGCCAGCTTTTATATAACAGATCTACAAGCTGCTGGAACCATTCTACAGCCGCCATTTTGAGTGTTATAGCCGCCAGCTTTTATATAACAGCTATACAAGCTGCTGGAACCATTCTACAGCCGTTATTTTGAGTGTTATAGCCGCCAGCTTTTATATAAAAGCTCTACAAGCTGCTGGAACCATTTTACAGCCGTTATTTTGAGTGTTATAGCCGCCAGCTTTTATATAACAGCTCTATAAGCTGCTGGAACCATTCTACAGCCGTTATTTTGAGTGTTTTGGACGCCAGCTCTTATATAACAGCTTTTCAAGCTGCTCGAACCATTCTACAGCCGTTATTTTGAGTGTTTTGGACGCCAGCTCTTATATAACAGCTCTACAAGCTGCTGGAACCATTCTACAGCCATTATTTTGAGTGTTATAGCCGCCAGCTTTTATATAACAGCTCTACAAGCTGCTGGAACCATTCTACAGCCGTTATTTTGAGTGTTATAGCCGCCAGCTCTTATATAACAGCTCTACAAGCTGCTGGAACCATTCTACAGCCGTTATTTTGAGTGTTATAGCCGCCAGCTTTTATATAAAAGCTCTACAAGCTGCTGAAACCATTTTACAGCCGTTATTTTGAGTGTTATAGCAGCCAGCTCTTATATAACAGCTCTACAAGCTGCTCGAACCATTTTACAGCCGCCATTTTGAGTGTTATAGCCGCCAGCTTTTATATAACAGCTCTACAAGCTGCTGGAACCATTCTACAGCCGTTATTTTGAGTGTTTTGGACGCCAGCTCTTATATAACAGCTCTACAAGCTGCTGGAACCATTCTACAGCCGTTATTTTGAGTGTTATAGCCGCCAGCTTTTATATAACAGCTTTTCAAGCTGCTCGAACCATTTTACAGCCGCCATTTTGAGTGTTATAGCCGCCAGCTTTTATATAACAGCTCTACAAGCTGCTGGAACCATTCTACAGCCGTTATTTCGAGTGTTATAGCCGCCAGCTCTTATATAACAGCTATACAAGCTGCTGGAACCATTCTACACCCGTTATTTCAAGTGTTATAGCCGCCAGCTTTTATATAACAGCTCTACAAGCTGCTGGAACCATTCTACAGCCGTTATTTTGAGTGTTTTAGCAGCCAGCTTTTACATAGCAGCTCTACAAGCTGCTGGAACCATTCTACAGCCGCCATTTTGGGTGTTATAGCCGCCAGATTTATATAACAGCTATACAAGCTGCTGGAACCATTCTACAGCCGTTATTTTGAGTGTTATAGCCGCCAGCTTTTATATAACAGCTCTACAAGCTGCTGGAACCGTTCTACAGCCGTTATTTTGAGTGTTATAGCCGCCAGCTTTTATATAAAAGCTCTACAAGCTGCTGGAACCATTTTACAGCCGTTATTTTGAGTGTTATAGCCGCCAGCTTTTATATAACAGCTCTACAAGCTGCTGGAACCATTCTACAGCCGTTATTTTGAGTGTTTTGGACGCCAGCTCTTATATAACAGCTCTACAAGCTGCTGGAACCATTCTACAGCCATTATTTTGAGTGTTATAGCCGCCAGCTCTTATATAAAAGCTCTACAAGCTGCTGGAACCAATTTACAGCCGTTATTTTGAGTGTTATAGCCGCAAGCTTTTATATAACAGCTCTACAAGCTGCTGGAACCATTCTACAGCCGTTATTTTGAGTGTTTTGGACGCCAGCTCTTATATAACAGCTCTACAAGCTGCTGGAACCATTCTACAGCCGTTATTTTGAGTGTTATAACCGCCAGCTTTTATATAACAGCTATACAAGCTGCTGGAACCATTCTACAGCCGTTATTTCGAGTGTTATAGCCGCCAGCTTTTATATAACAGCTCTACAAGCTGCTGGAACCATTCTACAGCCGTTATTTTGAGTGTTTTAGCAGCCAGCTTTTATATAACAACTCTACAAACTGCTGGAACCATTCTACAGCCGCCATTTTGGGTGTTATAGCCGCCAGCTTTTATATAACAGCTATACAAGCTGCTGGAACCATTCTACAGCCGTTATTTTGAGTGTTATAGCCGCCAGCTTTTATATAACAGCTCTACAAGCTGCTGGAACCATTCTACAGCCGTTATTTTGAGTGTTACAGCCGCCAGCTCTTATATAAAAGCTCTACAAGCTGCTGGAACCATTTTACAGCCGTTATTTTGAGTGTTATAGCCGCCAGCTTTTATATAACAGCTCTACAAGCTGCTGGAACCATTCTACAGCCGTTATTTTGAGTGTTTTGGACGCCAGCTCTTATATAACAGCTCTACAAGCTGCTGGAACCATTCTACAGCCGTTATTTTGAGTGTTATAGCCGCCAGCTTTTATATAAAAGCTCTACAAGCTGCTGGAACCATTCTACAGCCGCCATTTTGAGTGTTATAGCCGCCAGCTTTTATATAACAGCTCTACAAGCTGCTGGAACCATTCTACAGCCATTGTTTTGAGTGTTATAGCCGCCAGCTTTTATATAACAGCTCTACAAGCTGCTGGAACCCTTCTACAGCCGTTATTTTGAGTGTTATAGCAGCCAGCTTTTATATAACAGCTCTACAAGCTGCTGGAACCATTCTACAGCCGCCATTGTGAGTGTTATAGCCCCCAGCTTTTATATAACAGCTATACAAGCTGCTGGAACCATTCTACAGCCGTTATTTTGAGTGTTATAGCCGCCAGCTCTTATATAACAGCTCTACAAGCTGCTGGAACCATTCTACAGCCGTTATTTTGAGTGTTATAGCCGCCAGCTTTTATATAAAAGCTCTACAAGCTGCTGGAACCATTTTACAGCCGTTATTTTGAGTGTTATAGCCGGCAGCTTCTATATAACAGCTTTTCAAGCTGCTCGAACCATTCTACAGCCGTTATTTTCAGTGTTTTGGACGCCAGCTCTTATATAACAGCTCTACAAGCTGCTGGAACCATTCTACAGCCATTATTTTGAGTGTTATAGCCGCCAGCTTTTATATAAAAGCTCTACAAGCTGCTGGAACCATTTTACAGCCGTTATTTTGAGTGTTATAGCCGCCAGCTTTTATATAACAGCTTTTCAAAATATACAAGCTGCTGGAACCATTCTACAGCCGTTATTTCGAGTGTCATAGCCGCCAGCTTTTATATAACAGCTCTACAAGCTGCTGGAACCATTCTACAGCCGCCATTTTGAGTGTTATAGCCGCCAGCTTTTATATAACAGGTATACAAGCTGCTGGAACCATTCTACAGCCGTTATTTCGAGTGTTATAGCCGCCAGCTCTTATATAACAGCTCTACAAGCTGCTGGAACCATTCTACAGCCGTTATTTTGAGTGTTATAGCCGCCAGCTTTTATATTACAGCTTTTCAAGCTGCTGGAACCATTCTACAGCCGTTATTTTGAGTGTTTTGGACGCCAGCGCTTATATAACAGCTCTACAAGCTGCTGGAACCATTCTACAGCCGCCATTTTGAGTGTTATAGCCGCCAGCTTTTATATAACAGCTCTACAAGCTGCTGGAACCATTCTACAGCCGTTATTTTGAGTGTTATAGCCGCCAGCTCTTATATAAAAGCTCTACAAGCTGCTGGAACCATTCTACAGCCGTTATTTTGAGTGTTATAGCCGCCAGCTTTTATATAAGAGCTTTTCAAGCTGCTCGAACCATTTTACAGCCGTTATTTCGAGTGTTATAGCCGCCAGCTTTTATATAACAGCTATACAAGCTGCTGGAACCATTCTACAGCCGTTATTTCGAGTGTTATAGCCGCCAGCTTTTATATAACAGCTCTACAAGCTGCTGGAACCATTCTACAGCCGTTATTTTGAGTGTTATAGCCGCCAGCTTTTATATAACAGCTCTACAAGCTGCTGGAACCATTCTACAGCCGCCATTTTGGGTGTTATAGCCGCCAGCTTTTATATAACAGCTATACAAGCTGCTGGAACCATTCTTTAGCCGTTATTTTGAGTGTTATAGCAGCCAGCTTTTATATAACAGCTCTACAAGCTGCTGGAACCATTTTACATCTGCCATTTTGAGTGTTATAGCCGCCAACTTTTATATAACAGCTCTACAAGCTGCTGGAACCATTCTACAGCCGTTATTTTGAGTGTTTTGGACGCCAGCTCTTATATAACAGCTCTACAAGCTGCTGGAACCATTCTACAGCCGTTATTTTGAGTGTTATAGCCGCCAGCTTTTATATAACAGCTCTACAAGGTGCTGGAACCATTCTACAGCCGTTATTTTGAGTGTTATAGCCGCCAGCATTTATATAACAGCTCTACAAGCTGCTGGAACCATTCTACAGCCGTTACTTTGAGTGTTTTGGACGCCAGCTCCTATATAACAGCTCTACAAGCTGCTGGAACCATTCTACAGCCGCCATTTTGAGTGTTATAGCCGCCAGCTTTTATATAACAGCTCTACAAGCTGCTGGAACCATTCTACAGCCGTTATTTTGAGTGTTATAGCCGCCAGCTCTTATATAACAGCTTTACAAGCTGCTGGAACCATTCTACAGCCGTTATTTTGAGTGTTATAGCCGCCAGCTTTTATATAACAGCTTTTCAAGCTGCTCGAACCATTTTACACCCGCCATTTTGAGTGTTATAGCCGCCAGCTCTTATATAACAGCTCTACAAGCTGCTGGAACCATTCTACAGCCGTTATTTTGAGTGTTATAGCCGCCAGCTTTTATATAACAGATCTACAAGCTGCTGGAACCATTCTACAGCCGCCATTTTGAGTGTTATAGCCGCCAGCTTTTATATAACAGCTATACAAGCTGCTGGAACCATTCTACAGCCGTTATTTTGAGTGTTATAGCCGCCAGCTTTTATATAAAAGCTCTACAAGCTGCTGGAACCATTTTACAGCCGTTATTTTGAGTGTTATAGCCGCCAGCTTTTATATAACAGCTCTATAAGCTGCTGGAACCATTCTACAGCCGTTATTTTGAGTGTTTTGGACGCCAGCTCTTATATAACAGCTTTTCAAGCTGCTCGAACCATTCTACAGCCGTTATTTTGAGTGTTTTGGACGCCAGCTCTTATATAACAGCTCTACAAGCTGCTGGAACCATTCTACAGCCATTATTTTGAGTGTTATAGCCGCCAGCTTTTATATAACAGCTCTACAAGCTGCTGGAACCATTCTACAGCCGTTATTTTGAGTGTTATAGCCGCCAGCTCTTATATAACAGCTCTACAAGCTGCTGGAACCATTCTACAGCCGTTATTTTGAGTGTTATAGCCGCCAGCTTTTATATAAAAGCTCTACAAGCTGCTGAAACCATTTTACAGCCGTTATTTTGAGTGTTATAGCAGCCAGCTCTTATATAACAGCTCTACAAGCTGGTCGAACCATTTTACAGCCGCCATTTTGAGTGTTATAGCCGCCAGCTTTTATATAACAGCTCTACAAGCTGCTGGAACCATTCTACAGCCGTTATTTTGAGTGTTTTGGACGCCAGCTCTTATATAACAGCTCTACAAGCTGCTGGAACCATTCTACAGCCGTTATTTTGAGTGTTATAGCCGCCAGCTTTTACATAACAGCTTTTCAAGCTGCTCGAACCATTTTACAGCCGCCATTTTGAGTGTTATAGCCGCCAGCTTTTATATAACAGCTCTACAAGCTGCTGCAACCATTCTACAGCCGTTATTTCGAGTGTTATAGCCGCCAGCTCTTATATAACAGCTATACAAGCTGCTGGAACCATTCTACAGCCGTTATTTCAAGTGTTATAGCCGCCAGCTTTTATATAACAGCTCTACAAGCTGCTGGAACCATTCTACAGCCGTTATTTTGAGTGTTTTAGCAGCCAGCTTTTACATAACAGCTCTACAAGCTGCTGGAACCATTCTACAGCCGCCATTTTGGGTGTTATAGCCGCCAGCTTTTATATAACAGCTATACAAGCTGCTGGAACCATTCTACAGCCGTTATTTTGAGTGTTATAGCAGCCAGCTTTTATATAACAGCTCTACAAGCTGCTGGAACCGTTCTACAGCCGTTATTTTGAGTGTTACAGCCGCCAGCTTTTATATAAAAGCTCTACAAGCTGCTGGAACCATTTTACAGCCGTTATTTTGAGTGTTATAGCCGCCAGCTTTTATATAACAGCTCTACAAGCTGCTGGAACCATTCTACAGCCGTTATTTTGAGTGTTTTGGACGCCAGCTCTTATATAACAGCTCTACAAGCTGCTGGAACCATTCTACAGCCATTATTTTGAGTGTTATAGCCGCCAGCTCTTATATAAAAGCTCTACAAGCTGCTGGAACCAATTTACAGCCGTTATTTTGAGTGTTATAGCCGCAAGCTTTTATATAACAGCTCTACAAGCTGCTGGAACCATTCTACAGCCGTTATTTTGAGTGTTTTGGACGCCAGCTCTTATATAACAGCTCTACAAGCTGCTGGAACCATTCTACAGCCGTTATTTCGAGTGTTATAACCGCCAGCTTTTATATAACAGCTATACAAGCTGCTGGAACCATTCTACAGCCGTTATTTCGAGTGTTATAGCCGCCAGCTTTTATATAACAGCTCTACAAGCTGCTGGAACCATTCTACAGCCGTTATTTTGAGTGTTTTAGCAGCCAGCTTTTATATAACAACTCTACAAACTGCTGGAACCATTCTACAGCCGCCATTTTGGGTGTTATAGCCGCCAGCTTTTATATAACAGCTATACAAGCTGCTGGAACCATTCTACAGCCGTTATTTTGAGTGTTATAGCAGCCAGCTTTTATATAACAGCTTTACAAGCTGCTGGAAACGTTCTACAGCCGTTATTTTGAGTGTTACAGCCGCCAGCTCTTATATAAAAGCTCTACAAGCTGCTGGTACCATTTTACAGCCGTTATTTTGAGTGTTATAGCCGCCAGCTTTTATATAACAGCTCTACAAGCTGCTGGAACCATTCTACAGCCGTTATTTTGAGTGTTTTGGACGCCAGCTCTTATATAACAGCTCTACAATCTGCTGGAACCATTCTACAGCCATTATTTTGAGTGTTATAGCCGCCAGATTTTATATAAAAGCTCTACAAGCTGCTGGAACCATTCTACAGCCGCCATTTTGAGTGTTATAGCCGCCAGCTTTTATATAACAGCTCTACAAGCTGCTGGAACCATTCTACAGCCATTGTTTTGAGTGTTATAGCCGCCAGCTTTTATATAACAGCTCTACAAGCTGCTGGAACCCTTCTACAGCCGTTATTTTGAGTGTTATAGCAGCCAGCTTTTATATAACAGCTCTACAAGCTGCTGGAACCATTCTACAGCCGTTATTTCGAGTGTTATAGCCGCCAGCTTTTATATAACAGCTATACAAGCTGCTGGAACCATTCTACAGCCGTTATTTTGAGTGTTATAGCCGCCAGCTCTTATATAACAGCTCTACAAGCTGCTGGAACCATTCTACAGCCGTTATTTTGAGTGTTATAGCCGCCAGCTTTTATATAAAAGCTCTACAAGCTGCTGGAACCATTTTATAGCCGTTATTTTGAGTGTTATAGCCGGCAGCTTCTATTTAACAGCTTTTCAAGCTGCTCGAACCATTCTACAGCCGTTATTTTCAGTGTTTTGGACGCCAGCTCTTATATAACAGCTCTACAAGCTGCTGGAACCATTCTACAGCCATTATTTTGAGTGTTATAGCCGCCAGCTTTTATATAAAAGCTCTACAAGCTGCTGGAACCATTTTACAGCCGTTATTTTGAGTGTTATAGCCGCCAGCTCTTATATAACAGCTCTACAAGCTGCTGGAACCATTCTACAGCCGTTATTTTGAGTGTTATAGCCGCCAGCTTTTATATAACAGCTCTACAAGCTGCTGGAACCATTCTACAGCCGTTATTTTGAGTGTTATAGCCACCAGCTTTTATATAAAAGCTCTACAAGCTGCTGGAACCATTTTACAGCCGTTATTTTGAGTGTTATAGCCGCCAGCTTTTATATAACAGCTCTACAAGCTGCTGGAACCATTCTACAGCCGTTATTTCGAGTGTTATAACCGCCAGCTTTTATATAACAGCTCTACAAGCTGCTGGAACCATTCTACAGCCGTTATTTTGAGTGTTATAGCCGCCAGCTCTTATATAAAAGCTCTACAAGCTGCTGGAACCATTCTACAGCCGTTATTTTGAGTGTTATAGCCGCCAGCTTTTATATAAGAGCTTTTCAAGCTGCTCGAACCATTTTACAGCCGTTATTTTGAGTGTTATAGCAGCCAGCTTTTATATAACAGCTTTTCAAGCTGCTCGAACCATTTTACATCTGCCATTTTGAGTGTTATAGCCGCCAACTTTTATATAACAGCTCTACAAGCTGCTGGAACCATTCTACAGCCGTTATTTTGAGTGTTTTGGACGCCAGCTCTTATATAACAGCTCTACAAGCTGCTGGAACCATTCTACAGCCGTTATTTTGAGTGTTATAGCCGCCAGCTTTTATATAGCAGCTCTACAAGGTGCTGGAACCATTCTACAGCCGTTATTTTGAGTGTTATAGCCGCCAGCATTTATATAACAGCTCTACAAGCTGCTGGAACCATTCTACAGCCGTTATTTTGAGTGTTTTGGACGCCAGTTCCTATATAACAGCTCTACAAGCTGCTGGAACCATTCTACAGCCGCCATTTTGAGTGTTATAGCCGCCAGCTTTTATATAACAGCTCTACAAGCTGCTGGAACCATTCTACAGCCGTTATTTTGAGTGTTATAGCCGCCAGCTCTTATATAACAGCTTTACAAGCTGCTGGAACCATTCTACAGCCGTTATTTTGAGTGTTATAGCCGCCAGCTTTTATATAACAGCTTTTCAAGCTGCTCGAACCATTTTACACCCGCCATTTTGAGTGTTATAGCCGCCAGCTCTTATATAACAGCTCTACAAGCTGCTGGAACCATTCTACAGCCGTTATTTTGAGTGTTATAGCCGCCAGCTTTTATATAACAGCTCTACAAGCTGCTGGAACCATTCTACAGCCGCCATTTTGAGTGTTATAGCCGCCAGCTTTTATATAACAGCTCTACAAGCTGCTGGAACCATTCTACAGCCGTTATTTTGAGTGTTTTGGACGCCAGCTCTTATATAACAGCTTTTCAAGCTGCTCGAACCATTCTACAGCCGTTATTTTGAGTGTTTTGGACGCCAGCTCTTATATAACAGCTCTACAAGCTGCTGGAACCATTCTACAGCCGCCATTTTGAGTGTTATAGCCGCCAGCTTTTATATAACAGCTCTACAAGCTGCTGGAACCATTCTACAGCCATTGTTTTGAGTGTTATAGCCGCCAGCTTTTATATAACAGCTCTACAAGCTGCTGGAACCCTTCTACAGCCGTTATTTTGAGTGTTATAGCAGCCAGCTTTTATATAACAGCTCTACAAGCTGCTGGAACCATTCTAAGCCTTTTTAACCATTCTACAGCCGTTATTTCGAGTGTTATAGCCGCCAGCTTTTATATAACAGCTATACAAGCTGCTGGAACCATTCTACAGCCGTTATTTTGAGTGTTATAGCCGCCAGCTCTTATATAACAGCTCTACAAGCTGCTGGAACCATTCTACAGCCGTTATTTTGAGTGTTATAGCCGCCAGCTTTTATATAAAAGCTCTACAAGCTGCTGGAACCATTTTACAGCCGTTATTTTGAGTGTTATAGCCGGCAGCTTCTATATAACAGCTTTTCAAGCTGCTCGAACCATTCTACAGCCGTTATTTTCAGTGTTTTGGACGCCAGCTCTTATATAACAGCTCTACAAGCTGCTGGAACCATTCTACAGCCATTATTTTGAGTGTTATAGCCGCCAGCTTTTATATAAAAGCTCTACAAGCTGCTGGAACCATTTTACAGCCGTTATTTTGAGTGTTATAGCCGCCAGCTCTTATATAACAGCTCTACAAGCTGCTGGAACCATTCTACAGCCGTTATTTTGAGTGTTATAGCCGCCAGCTTTTATATAACAGCTTTTCAAGCTGCTCGAACCATTTTACACCCGCCATTTTGAGTGTTATAGCCGCCAGCTCTTATATAACAGCTCTACAAGCTGCTGGAACCATTCTACAGCCGTTATTTTGAGTGTTATAGCCGCCAGCTTTTATATAACAGCTCTGCAAGCTGCTGGAACCATTCTACAGCCGCCATTTTGAGTGTTATAGCCGCCAGCTTTTATATAACAGCTATACAAGCTGCTGGAACCATTCTACAGCCGTTATTTTGAGTGTTATAGCAGCCAGCTTTTATATAAAAGCTCTACAAGCTGCTGGAACCATTTTACAGCCGTTATTTTGAGTGTTATAGCCGCCAGCTTTTATATAACAGCTCTATAAGCTGCTGGAACCATTCTACAGCCGTTATTTTGAGTGTTTTGGACGCCAGCTCTTATATAACAGCTTTTCAAGCTGCTCGAACCATTCTACAGCCGTTATTTTGAGTGTTTTGGACGCCAGCTCTTATATAACAGCTCTACAAGCTGCTGGAACCATTCTACAGCCGCCATTTTGAGTGTTATAGCCGCCAGCTTTTTTATAACAGCTATACAAGCTGCTGGAACCATTCTACAGCCGTTATTTTGAGTGTTATAGCCGCCAGCTTTTATATAAAAGCTCTACAAGCTGCTGGAACCATTTTACAGCCGTTATTTTGAGTGTTATAGCCGCCAGCTTTTATATAACAGCTCTACAAGCTGCTGGAACCATTCTACAGCCGCCATTTTGAGTGTTATAGCCGCCAGCTTTTATATAACAGGTATACAAGCTGCTGAAACCATTCTACAGCCGTTATTTCGAGTGTTATAGCCGCCAGCTTTTATATAACAGCTCTACAAGCTGCTGGAACCATTCTACAGCCGTTATTTTGAGTGTTATAGCCGCCAGCTCTTATATAACAGCTCTACAAGCTGCTGGAACCATTCTACAGCCGTTATTTTGAGTGTTATAGCCGCCAGCTTTTATATAAAAGCTCTACAAGCTGCTGAAACCATTTTACAGCCGTTATTTTGAGTGTTATAGCAGCCAGCTCTTATATAACAGCTCTACAAGCTGCTCGAACCATTTTACAGCCGCCATTTTGAGTGTTATAGCCGCCAGCTTTTATATAACAGCTCTACAAGCTGCTGGAACCATTCTACAGCCGTTATTTTGAGTGTTTTGGACGCCAGCTCTTATATAACAGCTCTACAAGCTGCTGGAACCATTCTACAGCCGTTATTTTGAGTGTTATAGCCGCCAGCTTTTACATAACAGCTTTTCAAGCTGCTCGAACCATTTTACAGCCGCCATTTTGAGTGATATAGCCGCCAGCTTTTATATAACAGCTCTACAAGCTGCTGGAACCATTCTACAGCCGTTATTTCGAGTGTTATAGCCACCAGCTCTTATATAACAGCTATACAAGCTGCTGGAACCATTCTACAGCCGTTATTTCAAGTGTTATAGCCGCCAGCTTTTATATAACAGCTCTACAAGCTGCTGGAACCATTCTACAGCCGTTATTTTGAGTGTTTAGGCAGCCAGCTTTTACATAACAGCTCTACAAGCTGCTGAAACCATTCTACAGCCGCCATTTTGGGTGTTATAGCCGCCAGCTTTTATATAACAGCTATACAAGCTGCTGGAACCATTCTACAGCCGTTATTTTGAGTGTTATAGCAGCCAGCTTTTATATAACAGCTCTACAAGCTGCTGGAACCGTTCTACAGCCGTTATTTTGAGTGTTACAGCCGCCAGCTTTTATATAAAAGCTCTACAAGCTGCTGGAACCATTTTACAGCCGCCAATTTGAGTGTTATAGCCGCCAGCTTTTCTATAACAGCTCTACAAGCTGCTGGAACCATTCTACAGCCATTATTTTGAGTGTTATAGCCGCCAGCTTTTATATAAAAGTTCTACAAGCTGCTGGAACCAATTTACAGCCGTTATTTTGAGTGTTATAGCCGCAAGCTTTTATATAACAGCTCTACAAGCTGCTGGAACCATTCTACAGCCGTTATTTTGAGTGTTTTGGACGCCAGCTCTTATATAACAGCTCTACAAGCTGCTGGAACCATTCTACAGCCGTTATTTCGAGTGTTATAACCGCCAGCTTTTATATAACAGCTATACAAGCTGCTGGAACCATTCTACAGCCGTTATTTCGAGTGTTATAGCCGCCAGCTTTTATATAACAGCTCTACAAGCTGCTGGAACCATTCTACAGCCGTTATTTTGAGCGTTTTAGCAGCCAGCTTTTATATAACAACTCTACAAGCTGCTGGAACCATTCTACAGCCGCCATTTTGGGTGTTATAGCCGCCAGCTTTTATATAACAGCTATACAAGCTGCTGGAACCATTCTACAGCCGTTATTTTGAGTGTTATAGCAGCCAGCTTTTATATAACAGCTCTACAAGCTGCTGGAAACGTTCTACAGCCGTTATTTTGAGTGTTACAGCCGCCAGCTCTTATATAAAAGCTCTACAAGCTGCTGGAACCATTTTACAGCCGTTATTTTGAGTGTTATAGCCGCCAGCTTTTATATAACAGCTCTACAAGCTGCTGGAACCATTCTACAGCCGTTATTTTGAGTGTTTTGGACGCCAGCTCTTATATAACAGCTCTACAATCTGCTGGAACCATTCTACAGCCATTATTTTGAGTGTTATAGCCGCCAGATTTTATATAAAAGCTCTACAAGCTGCTGGAACCATTCTACAGCCGCCATTTTGGGTGTTATAGCCGCCAGCTTTTATATAACAGCTATACAAGCTGCTGGAACCATTCTACAGCCGTTATTTTGAGTGTTATAGCAGCCAGCTTTTATATAACAGCTCTACAAGCTGCTGGAAACGTTCTACAGCCGTTATTTTGAGTGTTACAGCCGCCAGCTCTTATATAAAAGCTCTACAAGCTGCTCGAACCATTTTACAGCCGCCATTTTGAGTGTTATAGCCGCCAGCTTTTATATAACAGCTCTACAAGCTGCTGGAACCATTCTACAGCCGTTATTTTGAGTGTTTTGGACGCCAGCTCTTATATAACAGCTCTACAAGCTGCTGGAACCATTCTACAGCCGTTATTTTGAGTGTTATAGCCGCCAGCTTTTACATAACAGCTTTTCAAGCTGCTCGAACCATTTTACAGCCGCCATTTTGAGTGATATAGCCGCCAGCTTTTATATAACAGCTCTACAAGCTGCTGGAACCATTCTACAGCCGTTATTTCGAGTGTTATAGCCACCAGCTCTTATATAACAGCTATACAAGCTGCTGGAACCATTCTACAGCCGTTATTTCAAGTGTTATAGCCGCCAGCTTTTATATAACAGCTCTACAAGCTGCTGGAACCATTCTACAGCCGTTATTTTGAGTGTTTAGGCAGCCAGCTTTTACATAACAGCTCTACAAGCTGCTGAAACCATTCTACAGCCGCCATTTTGGGTGTTATAGCCGCCAGCTTTTATATAACAGCTATACAAGCTGCTGGAACCATTCTACAGCCGTTATTTTGAGTGTTATAGCAGCCAGCTTTTATATAACAGCTCTACAAGCTGCTGGAACCGTTCTACAGCCGTTATTTTGAGTGTTACAGCCGCCAGCTTTTATATAAAAGCTCTACAAGCTGCTGGAACCATTTTACAGCCGCCAATTTGAGTGTTATAGCCGCCAGCTTTTCTATAACAGCTCTACAAGCTGCTGGAACCATTCTACAGCCATTATTTTGAGTGTTATAGCCGCCAGCTTTTATATAAAAGCTCTACAAGCTGCTGGAACCAATTTACAGCCGTTATTTTGAGTGTTATAGCCGCAAGCTTTTATATAACAGCTCTACAAGCTGCTGGAACCATTCTACAGCCGTTATTTTGAGTGTTTTGGACGCCAGCTCTTATATAACAGCTCTACAAGCTGCTGGAACCATTCTACAGCCGTTATTTCGAGTGTTATAACCGCCAGCTTTTATATAACAGCTATACAAGCTGCTGGAACCATTCTACAGCCGTTATTTCGAGTGTTATAGCCGCCAGCTTTTATATAACAGCTCTACAAGCTGCTGGAACCATTCTACAGCCGTTATTTTGAGCGTTTTAGCAGCCAGCTTTTATATAACAACTCTACAAGCTGCTGGAACCATTCTACAGCCGCCATTTTGGGTGTTATAGCCGCCAGCTTTTATATAACAGCTATACAAGCTGCTGGAACCATTCTACAGCCGTTATTTTGAGTGTTATAGCAGCCAGCTTTTATATAACAGCTCTACAAGCTGCTGGAAACGTTCTACAGCCGTTATTTTGAGTGTTACAGCCGCCAGCTCTTATATAAAAGCTCTACAAGCTGCTGGAACCATTTTACAGCCGTTATTTTGAGTGTTATAGCCGCCAGCTTTTATATAACAGCTCTACAAGCTGCTGGAACCATTCTACAGCCGTTATTTTGAGTGTTTTGGACGCCAGCTCTTATATAACAGCTCTACAATCTGCTGGAACCATTCTACAGCCATTATTTTGAGTGTTATAGCCGCCAGATTTTATATAAAAGCTCTACAAGCTGCTGGAACCATTCTACAGCCGCCATTTTGAGTGTTATAGCCGCCAGCTTTTATATAACAGCTCTACAAGCTGCTGGAACCATTCTACAGCCATTGTTTTGAGTGTTATAGCCGCCAGCTTTTATATAACAGCTCTACAAGCTGCTGGAACCCTTCTACAGCCGTTATTTTGAGTGTTATAGCCGGCAGCTTCTATATAACAGCTTTTCAAGCTGCTCGAACCATTCTACAGCCGTTATTTTCAGTGTTTTGGACGCCAGCTCTTATATAAAAGCTCTACAAGCTGCTGGAACCATTTTACAGCCGTTATTTTGAGTGTTATAGCCGCCAGCTCTTATATAACAGCTCTACAAGCTGCTGGAACCATTCTACAGCCGCGTATTTTGAGTGTTATAGCCGCCAGCTTTTATATAAAAGCTCTACAAGCTGCTGGAACCATTTTACAGCCGTTATTTTGAGTGTTATAGCCGGCAGCTTCTATATAACAGCTTTTCAAGCTGCTCGAACCATTCTACAGCCGTTATTTTCAGTGTTTTGGACGCCAGCTCTTATATAACAGCTCTACAAGCTGCTGGAACCATTCTACAGCCATTATTTTGAGTGTTATAGCCGCCAGCTTTTATATAAAAGCTCTACAAGCTGCTGGAACCATTTTACAGCCGTTATTTTGAGTGTTATAGCCGCCAGCTTTTATATAACAGCTTTTCAAGCTGCTCGAACCATTTTACAGCCGTTATTTTGAGTGTTATAGCCGCCAGCTTTTATATAACAGCTTTTCAAAATATACAAGCTGCTGGAACCATTCTACAGCCGTTATTTCGAGTGTTATAGCCGCCAGCTTTTATATAACAGCTCTACAAGCTGCTGGAACCATTCTACAGCCGCCAATTTCAGTGTTATAGCCGCCAGCTTTTATATAACAGGTATACAAGCTGCTGGAACCATTCTACAGCCGTTATTTCGAGTGTTATAGCCGCCAGCTTTTCAATAACAGCTCTACAAGCTGCTGGAACCATTCTACAGCCGTTATTTCGAGTGTTATAGCCGCCAGCTTTTATATAACAGCTATACAAGCTGCTGGAACCATTCTACAGCCGTTATTTCAAGTGTTATAGCCGCCAGCTTTTATATAACAGCTCTACAAGCTGCTGGAACCATTCTACAGCCGTTATTTTGAGTGTTTTAGCAGCCAGCTTTTATATAACAGCTCTACAAGCTGCTGGAACCATTCTACAGCCGCCATTTTGGGTGTTATAGCCGCCAGCTTTTATATAACAGCTATACAAGCTGCTGGAACCATTCTACAGCCGTTATTTTGAGTGTTATAGCAGCCAGCTTTTATATAACAGCTCTACAAGCTGCTGGAACCGTTCTACAGCCGTTATTTTGAGTGTTACAGCCGCCAGCTTTTATATAAAAGCTCTACAAGCTGCTGGAACCATTTTACAGCCGTTATTTTGAGTGTTATAGCCGCCAGCTTTTATATAACAGCTCTACAAGCTGCTGGAACCATTCTACAGCCGTTATTTTGAGTGTTTTGGACGCCAGCTCTTATATAACAGCTCTACAAGCTGCTGGAACCATTCTACAGCCGTTATTTCGAGTGTTATAGCCGCCAGCTTTTATATAAAAGCTCTACAAGCTGCTGGAACCAATTTACAGCCGTTATTTTGAGTGTTATAGCCGCAAGCTTTTATATAAAAGCTCTACAAGCTGCTGGAACCATTCTACAGCCGTTATTTTGAGTGTTATAGCCGCCAGCTTTTATATAACAGCTATACAAGCTGCTGGAACCATTCTACAGCCGTTATTTTGAGTGTTATAGCAGCCAGCTTTTATATAACAGCTCTACAAGCTGCTGGAAACGTTTTACAGCCGTTATTTTGAGTGTTACAGCCGCCAGCTTTTATATAACAGCTATACAAGCTGCTGGAACCATTCTACAGCCGCCATTTTGAGTGTTATAGCCGCCAGCTTTTATATAACAGCTCTACAAGCTGCTGGAACCATTATACAGCCATTGTATTGAGTGTTATAGCCGCCAGCTTTTATATAACAGCTCTACAAGCTGCTGGAACCCTTCTACAGCCGTTATTTTGAGTGTTATAGCAGCCAGCTTTTATATAACAGCTCTACAAGCTGCTGGAACCATTCTACAGCCGTTATTTCGAGTGTTATAGCCGCCAGCTTTTATATAACAGCTTTTCAAAATATACAAGCTGCTGGAACCATTCTACAGCCGTTATTTTGAGTGTTATAGCCGCCAGCTCTTATATAACAGCTCTACAAGCTGCTGGAACCATTCTACAGCCGTTATTTTGAGTGTTATAGCCGCCAGCTTTTATATAAAAGCTCTACAAGCTGCTGGAACCATTTTACAGCCGTTATTTTGAGTGTTATAGCCGGCAGCTTCTATATAACAGCTTTTCAAGCTGCTCGAACCATTCTACAGCCGTTATTTTCAGTGTTTTGGACGCCAGCTCTTACATAACAGCTCTACAAGCTGCTGGAACCATTCTACAGCCATTATTTTGAGTGTTATAGCCGCCAGCTTTTATATAAAAGCTCTACAAGCTGCTGGAACCATTTTACAGCCGTTATTTTGAGTGTTATAGCCGCCAGCTTTTATATAACAGCTTTTCAAGCTGCTCGAACCATTTTACAGCCGTTATTTTGAGTGTTATAGCCGCCAGCTTTTATATAACAGCTTTTCAAAATATACAAGCTGCTGGAACCATTCTACAGCCGTTATTTCGAGTGTTATCGCCGCCAGCTTTTATATAACAGCTCTACAAGCTGCTGGAACCATTCTACAGCCGCCATTTTCAGTGTTATAGCCGCCAGCTTTTATATAACAGGTATACAAGCTGCTGGAACCATTCTACAGCCGTTATTTTGAGTGTTATAGCCGCCAGCTCTTATATAACAGCTCTACAAGCTGCTGGAACCATTCTACAGCCGCCATTTTGGGTGTTACAGCCGCCAGCTTTTATATAACAGCTTTTCAAGCTGCTCGAACCATTCTACAGCCGTTATTTTGAGTGTTTTGGACGCCAGCTCTTATATAACAGCTCTACAAGCTGCTGGAACCATTCTACAGCCGCCATTTTGAGTGTTATAGCCGCCAGCTTTTATATAACAGCTCTACAAGCTGCTGGAACCATTCTACAGCCGTTATTTTGAGTTTTATAGCCGCCAGCTCTTATATAATAGCTCTACAAGCTGCTGGAACCATTCTACAGCCGTTATTTTGAGTGTTATAGCCGCCAGCTTTTATATAACAGCTTTTCAAGCTGCTCGACCCATTTTACAGCCGTTATTTTGAGTGTTATAGCCGCCAGCTTTTATATAACAGCTTTTCAAGCTGCTCGAACCATTTTACAGCTGCCATTTTGAGTGTTATATCCGCCAACTTTTATATAACAGCTCTACAAGCTGCTGGAACCATTCTACAGCCGTTATTTTGAGTGTTATCGCCGCCAGCTTTTATATAACAGCTCTACAAGCTGCTGGAACCATTCTACAGCCGCCATTTTGAGTGTTATAGCCGCCAGCTTTTATATAACAGCTATACAAGCTGCTGGAACCATTCTACAGCTGTTATTTCGAGTGTTATAGCCGCCAACTCTTATATAACAGCTCTACAAGCTGCTGGAACCATTCTACAGCCGTTATTTTGAGTGTTATAGCCGCCAGCTTTTATATAACAGCTTTTCAAGCTGCTCGAACCATTTTACAGCCGTTATTTTGAGTGTTTTGGACGCCAGCTCTTATATAACAGCTCTACAAGCTGCTGGAACCATTCTACAGCCGCTATTTTGAGTGTTATAGCAGCCAGCATTTATATAACAGCTCTACAAGCTGCTGGAACCATTCTACAGCCGCCATTTTGAGTGTTATAGCCGCCAGCTTTTATATAACAGCTCTACAAGCTGCTGGAACCATTCTACAGACGTTATTTTGAGTGTTATAGCCGCCAGCTCTTATATAACAGCTCTACAAGCTGCTGGAACCATTCTACAGCCGTTATTTTGAGTGCTATAGCCGCCAGCTTTTATATAACAGCTTTTCAAGCTGCTCGAAGCATTTTACAGCCGTTATTTTGAGTGTTATAGCCGCCAGCTTTTATATAACAGCTTTTTAAAATATACAAGCTGCTGGAACCATTCTACAGCCGTTATTTCGAGTGTTATAGCCGCCAGCTTTTATATAACAGCTCTACAAGCTGCTGGAACCATTCTACAGCCGCCATTTTGAGTGTTATAGCCGCCAGCTTTTATATAACAGGTATACAAGCTGCTGGAACCATTCTACAGCCGTTATTTCGAGTGTTATAGCCGCCAGCTCTTATATAACAGCTCTTCAAGCTGCTGGAACCATTCTACAGCCGTTATTTTGAGTGTTATAGCCGCCAGCTTTTATATAACAGCTCTACAAGCTGCTGGAACCCTTCTACAGCCGTTATTTTGAGTGTTATAGCAGCCAGCTTTTATATAACAGCTCTACAAGCTGCTGGAACCATTCTACAGCCGCCATTTTGAGTGTTATAGCCGCCAGCTTTTATATAACAGCTTTTCAAGCTGCACGAACCATTCTACAGCCGTTATTTTGAGTGTTTTGGACGCCAGCTCTTATATAACAGCTCTACAAGCTGCTGGAACCATTCTACAGCCGCCATTTTGAGTGTTATAGCCGCCAGCTTTTATATAACAGCTCTACAAGCTGCTGGAACCATTCTACAGCCGTTATTTTGAGTTTTATAGCCGCCAGCTCTTAAATAATAGCTCTACAAGCTGCTGGAACCATTCTACAGCCGTTATTTTGAGTGTTATAGCCGCCAGCTTTTATATAACAGCTTTTCAAGCTGCACGAACCATTTTACAGCCGTTATTTTGAGTGTTATAGCCGCCAGCTTTTATATAACAGCTTTTCAAGCTGCTTTAACCATTCTACAGCCGTTATTTTGCGTGTTTTGGACGCCAGCTCTTATATAACAGCTCTACAAGCTGCTGGAACCATTCTACAGCCATTCTTTTGAGTGTTATAGCCGCCAGCTTTTATATAACAGCTCTACAAGCTGCTGGAACCATTCTACAGCCGTTATTTTGAGTGTTATAGCCGCCAGCTCTTATATAACAGCTCTACAAGCTGCTGGAACCATTCTACAGCCGTTATTTTGAGTGTTATAGCCGCCAGCTTTTATATAGCAGCTTCTCAAGCTGCTCGAACCATTTTACAGCCGTTATTTTGAGTGTTATAGCCGCCAGCTTTTATATAACAGCTTTTCAAAATATACAAGCTGCTGGAACCATTCTACAGCCGTTATTTCGAGTGTTATAGCCGCCAGCTTTTATATAACAGCTCTACAAGCTGCTGGAACCATTCTACAGCCGCCATTTTGAGTGTTATAGCCGCCAGCTTTTATATAACAGGTATACAAGCTGCTGGAACCATTCTACAGCCGTTATTTTGAGTTTTATATCCGCCAGCTCTTATATAATAGCTCTACAAGCTGCTGGAACCATTCTACAGCCGTTATTTTGAGTGTTATAGCCGCCAGCTTTTATATAACAGCTTTTCAAGCTGCTCGAACCATTTTACAGCCGTTATTTTGAGTGTTATAGCCGCCAGCTTTTATATAACAACTTTTCAAGCTGCTCGAACCATTTTACAGCTGCCATTTTGAGTGTTATAGCCGCCAACTTTTATATAACAGCTCTACAAGCTGCTGGAACCATTCTACAGCCGTTATTTTGAGTGTTATAGCCGCCAGCTCTTATATAACAGCTCTACAAGCTGCTGGAACCATTCTACAGCCGTTATTTTGAGTGTTATAGCCGCCAGCTCTTATATAACAGCTCTACAAGGTGCTGGAACCATTCTACAGCCGTTATTTTGAGTGTTATAGCAGCCTGCATTTATATAACAGCTCTACAAGCTGCTGGAACCATTCTACAGCCGTTATTTTGAGTGTTTTGGATGCCAGCTCTTATATAACAGCTCTACAAGCTGCTGGAACCATTCTACAGCCGTTATTTTGAGTGTTATAGCTGCCAGCTCTTATATAACAGCTCTACAAGCTGCTGGAACCATTCTACAGCCGCCATTTTGAGTGTTATAGCCGCCAGCTTTTATATAACAGCTATACAAGCTGCTGGAACCATTCTACAGCCGTTATTTCGAGTGTTATAGCCGCCAACTTTTATATAACAGCTCTACAAGCTGCTCGAAGCATTTTACAGCCGTTATTTTGAGTGTTATAGCCGCCAGCTTTTATATAACAGCTTTTCAAAATATACAAGCTGCTGGAACCATTCTACAGCCGTTATTTCGAGTGTTATAGCCGCCAGCTTTTATATAACAGCTCTACAAGCTGCTGGAACCATTCTACAGCTGTTATTTTGAGTGTTATAGCCGCCAGCTCTTATATAACAGCTCTACAAGCTGCTGGAACCATTCTACAGCCGTTATTTTGAGTGTTATAGCCGCCAGCTTTTATATAACAGCTTTTCAAGCTGCTCGAAGCATTTTACAGCCGTTATTTTGAGTGTTATAGCCGCCAGCTTTTATATAACAGCTTTTCAAAATATACAAGCTGCTGGAACCATTCTACAGCCGTTATTTTGAGTGTTATAGCCGCCAGCTCTTATATAACAGCTCTACAAGCTGCTGGAACCATTCTACAGCCGCCATTTTGAGTGTTATAGCCGCCAGCTCTTATATAACAGCTCTACAAGCTGCTGGAACCATTCTACAGCCGTTATTTTGAGTGTTATAGCCGCCAGCTCTTATATAACAGCTCTACAAGCTGCTGGAACCATTCTACAGCCGCCATTTTGAGTGTTATAGCCGCCAGCTTTTATATAACAGCTCTACAAGCTGCTGGAACCCTTCTACAGCCGTTATTTTGAGTTTTGTAGCCGCCAGCTCTTATATAATAGCTCTACAAGCTGCTGGAACCATTCTACAGCCGTTATTTTGAGTGTTATAGCCGCCAGCTTTTATATAACAGCTTTTCAAGCTGCTCGAACCATTTTACAGCCGTTATTTTGAGTGTTATAGCCGCCAGCTTTTATATAACAGCTTTTCAAAATATACAAGCTGCTGGAACCATTCTACAGCCGTTATTTTGAGTGTTATAGCCGCCAGCTTTTATATAACAGCTCTACAAGCTGCTGGAACCATTCTACAGCCGTTATTTTGAGTGTTATAGCCGCCAGCTTTTATATAGCAGCTTTTCAAGCTGCTCGAACCATTTTACAGCCGTTATTTTGAGTGTTATAGCCGCCAGCTTTTATATAACAGCTTTTCAAAATATACAAGCTGCTGGAACCATTCTACATCCGTTATTTCGAGTGTTATAGCCGCCAGCTTTTATATAACAGCTCTACAAGCTGCTGGAACCATTCTACAGCCGCCATTTTGAGTGTTATAGCCGCCAGCTTTTATATAACAGGTATACAAGCTGCTGGAACCATTCTACAGCCGTTATTTTGAGTTTTATATCCGCCAGCTCTTATATAATAGCTCTACAAGCTGCTGGAACCATTCTACAGCCGTTATTTTGAGTGTTATAGCCGCCAGCTTTTATATAACAGCTTTTCAAGCTGCTCGAACCATTTTACAGCCGTTATTTTGAGTGTTATAGCCGCCAGCTTTTATATAACAGCTTTTCAAGCTGCTCGAACCATTTTACAGCTGCCATTTTGAGTGTTATAGCCGCCAACTTTTATATAACAGCTCTACAAGCTGCTGGAACCATTCTACAGCCGCCATTTTGAGTGTTATAGCCGCCAGCTTTTATATAACAGCTATACAAGCTGCTGGAACCATTCTACAGCCGTTATTTCGAGTGTTATAGCCGCCAACTCTTATATAACAGCTCTACAAGCTGCTCGAAGCATTTTACAGCCGTTATTTTGAGTGTTATAGCCGCCAGCTTTTATATAACAGCTTTTCAAAATATACAAGCTGCTGGAACCATTCTACAGCCGTTATTTCGAGTGTTATAGCCGCCAGCTTTTATATAAAAGCTCTACAAGCTGCTGGAACCATTCTACAGCCGCCATTTTGAGTGTTATAGCCGCCAGCTTTTATATAACAGCTCTACAAGCTGCTGGAACCATTCCACAGCCGCCATTTTGAGTGTTATAGCCGCCAGCTCTTATATAACAGCTCTACAAGCTGCTGGAACCATTCTACAGCCGTTATTTTGAGTGTTATAGCTGCCAGCTCTTATATAACAGCTCTACAAGCTGCTGGAACCATTCTACAGCCGCCATTTTGAGTGTTATAGCCGCCAGCTTTTATATAACAGCTATACAAGCTGCTGGAACCATTCTACAGCCGTTATTTCGAGTGTTATAGCCGCCAACTCTTATATAACAGCTCTACAAGCTGCTCGAAGCATTTTACAGCCGTTATTTTGAGTGTTATAGCCGCCAGCTTTTATATAACAGCTTTTCAAAATATACAAGCTGCTGGAACCATTCTACAGCCGTTATTTCGAGTGTTATAGCCGCCAGCTTTTATATAACAGCTCTACAAGCTGCTGGAACCATTCTACAGCTGTTATTTTGAGTGTTATAGCCGCCAGCTCTTATATAACAGCTCTACAAGCTGCTGGAACCATTCTACAGCCGTTATTTTGAGTGTTATAGCCGCCAGCTTTTATATAACAGCTTTTCAAGCTGCTCGAAGCATTTTACAGCCGTTATTTTGAGTGTTATAGCCGCCAGCTTTTATATAACAGCTTTTCAAAATATACAAGCTGCTGGAACCATTCTACAGCCGTTATTTTGAGTGTTATAGCCGCCAGCTCTTATATAACAGCTCTACAAGCTGCTGGAACCATTCTACAGCCGCCATTTTGAGTGTTATAGCCGCCAGCTCTTATATAACAGCTCTACAAGCTGCTGGAACCATTCTACAGCCGTTATTTTGAGTGTTATAGCCGCCAGCTCTTATATAACAGCTATACAAGCTGCTGGAACCATTCTACAGCCGCCATTTTGAGTGTTATAGCCGCCAGCTTTTATATAACAGCTCTACAAGCTGCTGGAACCCTTCTACAGCCGTTATTTTGAGTTTTATAGCCGCCAGCTCTTATATAATAGCTCTACAAGCTGCTGGAACCATTCTACAGCCGTTATTTTGAGTGTTATAGCCGCCAGCTTTTATATAACAGCTTTTCAAGCTGCTCGAACCATTTTACAGCCGTTATTTTGAGTGTTATAGCCGCCAGCTTTTATATAACAGCTTTTCAAAATATACAAGCTGCTGGAACCATTCTACAGCCGTTATTTTGAGTGTTATAGCCGCCAGCTCTTATATAACAGCTCTACAAGCTGCTGGAACCATTCTACAGCCGTTATTTTGAGTGTTATAGCCGCCAGCTTTTATATAGCAGCTTTTCAAGCTGCTCGAACCATTTTACAGCCGTTATTTTGAGTGTTATAGCCGCCAGCTTTTATATAACAGCTTTTCAAAATATACAAGCTGCTGGAACCATTCTACAGCCGTTATTTCGAGTGTTATAGCCGCCAGCTTTTATATAACAGCTCTACAAGCTGCTGGAACCATTCTACAGCCGCCATTTTGAGTGTTATAGCCGCCAGCTTTTATATAACAGGTATACAAGCTGCTGGAACCATTCTACAGCCGTTATTTTGAGTTTTATATCCGCCAGCTCTTATATAATAGCTCTACAAGCTGCTGGAACCATTCTACAGCCGTTATTTTGAGTGTTATAGCCGCCAGCTTTTATATAACAGCTTTTCAAGCTGCTCGAACCATTTTACAGCCGTTATTTTGAGTGTTATAGCCGCCAGCTTTTATATAACAGCTTTTCAAGCTGCTCGAACCATTTTAGAGCTGCCATTTTGAGTGTTATAGCCGCCAACTTTTATATAACAGCTCTACAAGCTGCTGGAACCATTCTACAGCCGTTATTTTGAGTGTTATAGCCGCCAGCTCTTATATAACAGCTCTACAAGCTGCTGGAACCATTCTACAGCCGCCATTTTGAGTGTTATAGCCGCCAGCTTTTATATAACAGCTCTACAAGCTGCTGGAACCATTCTACAGCCGTTATTTTGAGTGTTTTAACCGCCAGCTCTTATATAACAGCTTTACAAGCTGCTGGAACCATTCTACAGCCGTTATTTTGAGTGTTATAGCCGCCAGCTTTTATATAACAGCTTTTCAAGCTGCTCGAACCATTTTACACCCGCCATTTTGAGTGTTATAGCCGCCAGCTCTTATATAACAGCTCTACAAGCTGCTGGAACCATTCTACAGCCGTTATTTTAAGTGTTATAGCCGCCAGCTTTTATATAACAGCTCTACAAGCTGCTGGAACCATTCTACAGCCGCCATTTTGAGTGTTATAGCCGCCAGCTTTTATATAACAGCTCTACAAGCTGCTGGAACCATTCTACAGCCGTTATTTTGAGTGTTATAGCCGCCAGCTTTTATATAAAAGCTCTACAAGCTGCTGGAACCATTCTACAGCCGTTATTTTGAGTGTTTTGGACGCCAGCTCTTATATAACAGCTCTACAAGCTGCTGGAACCATTCTACAGCCATTATTTTGAGTGTTATAGCCGCCAGCTTTTATTTAAAAACTCTACAAGCTGCTGGAACCATTTTACAGCCGTTATTTTGAGTGTTATAGCCGCCAGCTCTTATATAACAGCTCTACAAGCTGCTCGAACCATTTTACAGCCGCCATTTTGAGTGTTATAGCCGCCAGCTTTTATATAACAGCTCTACAAGCTGCTGGAACCATTCTACAGCCGTTATTTTGAGTGTTTTGGACGCCAGCTTTTATATAACAGCTCGACATGCTGCTGGAACCATTCTACAGCCGTTATTTTGAGTGTTATAGCCGCCAGCTTTTACATATCAGCTTTTCAAGCTGCTCGAACCATTTTACAGCCGCCATTTTGAGTGTTATAGCCGCCAGCTTTTATATAACAGCTCTACAAGCTGCTGGAACCATTCTACAGCCGTTATTTCGAGTGTTATAGCCGCCAGCTTTTATATAACAGCTCTACAAGCTGCTGGAACCATTCTACAGCCGTTATTTTGAGTGTTTTAGCAGCCAGCTTTTATAAAACAGCTCTACAAGCTGCTGGAACCATTCTACAGCCGCCATTTTGGGGGTTATAGCCGCCAGCTCTTATATAACAGCTCTACAAGCTGCTGGAACCCTTCTACAGCCATTATTTTGAGTGTTATAGCCGCCAGCTTTTATATAAAAGCTCTACAAGCTGCTGGAACCATTTTACAGCCGTTATTTTGAGTGTTATAGCCGCCAGCTCTTATATAACAGCTCTACAAGCTGCTCGAACCATTTTACAGCCGCCATTTTGAGTGTTATAGCCGCCAGCTTTTATATAACAGCTCTACAAGCTGCTGGAACCATTCTACAGCCGTTATTTTGAGTGTTTTGGACGCCAGCTCTTATATAACAGCTCTACAAGCTGCTGGAACCATTCTACAGCCGTTATTTTGAGTGTTATAGCCGCCAGCTTTTACATAACAGCTTTTCAAGCTGCTCGAACCATTTTACAGCCGCCATTTTGAGTGTTATAGCCGCCAGCTTTTATATAACAGCTCTACAAGCTGCTGGAACCATTCTACAGCCGTTATTTCGAGTGTTATAGCCGCCAGCTTTTATATAACAGCTCTACAAGCTGCTGGAACCATTCTACAGCCGTTATTTTGAGTGTTATAGCAGCCAGCTTTTATATAGCAGCTTTTCAAGCTGCTCGAACCATTTTACAGCCGTTATTTTGAGTGTTATAGCCGCCAGCTTTTATATAACAGCTTTTCAAAATATACAAGCTGCTGGAACCATTCTACAGCCGTTATTTCGAGTGTTATAGCCGCCAGCTTTTATATAACAGCTCTACAAGCTGCTGGAACCATTCTACAGCCGCCATTTTGAGTGTTATAGCCGCCAGCTTTTATATAACAGGTATACAAGCTGCTGGAACCATTCTACAGCCGTTATTTTGAGTTTTATATCCGCCAGCTCTTATATAATAGCTCTACAAGCTGCTGGAACCATTCTACAGCCGTTATTTTGAGTGTTATAGCCGCCAGCTTTTATATAACAGCTTTTCAAGCTGCTCGAACCATTTTACAGCCGTTATTTTGAGTGTTATAGCCGCCAGCTTTTATATAACAGCTTTTCAAGCTGCTCGAACCATTTTAGAGCTGCCATTTTGAGTGTTATAGCCGCCAGCTTTTATATAACAGCTCTACAAGCTGCTGGAACCATTCTACAGCCGTTATTTTGAGTGTTATAGCCGCCAGCTCTTATATAACAGCTCTACAAGCTGCTGGAACCATTCTACAGCCGCCATTTTGAGTGTTATAGCCGCCAGCTTTTATATAACAGCTCTACAAGCTGCTGGAACCATTCTACAGCCGTTATTTTGAGTGTTTTAACCGCCAGCTCTTATATAACAGCTTTACAAGCTGCTGGAACCATTCTACAGCCGTTATTTTGAGTGTTATAGCCGCCAGCTTTTATATAACAGCTTTTCAAGCTGCTCGAACCATTTTACACCCGCCATTTTGAGTGTTATAGCCGCCAGCTCTTATATAACAGCTCTACAAGCTGCTGGAACCATTCTACAGCCGTTATTTTAAGTGTTATAGCCGCCAGCTTTTATATAACAGCTCTACAAGCTGCTGGAACCATTCTACAGCCGCCATTTTGAGTGTTATAGCCGCCAGCTTTTATATAACAGGTATACAAGCTGCTGGAACCATTCTACAGCCGTTATTTTGAGTTTTATATCCGCCAGCTCTTATATAATAGCTCTACAAGCTGCTGGAACCATTTTACAGCCGTTATTTTGAGTGTTATAGCCGCCAGCTTTTATATAACAGCTTTTCAAGCTGCTCGAACCATTTTACAGCCGTTATTTTGAGTGTTATAGCCGCCAGCTTTTATATAACAGCTTTTCAAGCTGCTCGAACCATTTTAGAGCTGCCATTTTGAGTGTTATAGCCGCCAACTTTTATATAACAGCTCTACAAGCTGCTGGAACCATTCTACAGCCGTTATTTTGAGTGTTATAGCCGCCAGCTTTTATATAACAGCTTTTCAAGCTGCTCGAACCATTTTACACCCGCCATTTTGAGTGTTATAGCCGCCAGCTCTTATATAACAGCTCTACAAGCTGCTGGAACCATTCTACAGCCGTTATTTTAAGTGTTATAGCCGCCAGCTTTTATATAACAGCTCTACAAGCTGCTGGAACCATTCTACAGCCGCCATTTTGAGTGTTATAGCCGCCAGCTTTTATATAACAGCTCTACAAGCTGCTGGAACCATTCTACAGCCGTTATTTTGAGTGTTATAGCCGCCAGCTTTTATATAAAAGCTCTACAAGCTGCTGGAACCATTCTACAGCCGTTATTTTGAGTGTTTTGGACGCCAGCTCTTATATAACAGCTCTACAAGCTGCTGGAACCATTCTACAGCCATTATTTTGAGTGTTATAGCCGCCAGCTTTTATATAAAAACTCTACAAGCTGCTGGAACCATTTTACAGCCGTTATTTTGAGTGTTATAGCCGCCAGCTCTTATATAACAGCTCTACAAGCTGCTCGAACCATTTTACAGCCGCCATTTTGAGTGTTATAGCCGCCAGCTTTTATATAACAGCTCTACAAGCTGCTGGAACCATTCTACAGCCGTTATTTTGAGTGTTTTGGACGCCAGCTTTTATATAACAGCTCGACATGCTGCTGGAACCATTCTACAGCCGTTATTTTGAGTGTTATAGCCGCCAGCTTTTACATATCAGCTTTTCAAGCTGCTCGAACCATTTTACAGCCGCCATTTTGAGTGTTATAGCCGCCAGCTTTTATATAACAGCTCTACAAGCTGCTGGAACCATTCTACAGCCGTTATTTCGAGTGTTATAGCCGCCAGCTTTTATATAACAGCTCTACAAGCTGCTGGAACCATTCTACAGCCGTTATTTTGAGTGTTTTAGCAGCCAGCTTTTATAAAACAGCTCTACAAGCTGCTGGAACCATTCTACAGCCGCCATTTTGGGGGTTATAGCCGCCAGCTCTTATATAACAGCTCTACAAGCTGCTGGAACCCTTCTACAGCCATTATTTTGAGTGTTATAGCCGCCAGCTTTTATATAAAAGCTCTACAAGCTGCTGGAACCATTTTACAGCCGTTATTTTGAGTGTTATAGCCGCCAGCTCTTATATAACAGCTCTACAAGCTGCTCGAACCATTTTACAGCCGCCATTTTGAGTGTTATAGCCGCCAGCTTTTATATAACAGCTCTACAAGCTGCTGGAACCATTCTACAGCCGTTATTTTGAGTGTTTTGGACGCCAGCTCTTATATAACAGCTCTACAAGCTGCTGGAACCATTCTACAGCCGTTATTTTGAGTGTTATAGCCGCCAGCTTTTACATAACAGCTTTTCAAGCTGCTCGAACCATTTTACAGCCGCCATTTTGAGTGTTATAGCCGCCAGCTTTTATATAACAGCTCTACAAGCTGCTGGAACCATTCTACAGCCGTTATTTCGAGTGTTATAGCCGCCAGCTTTTATATAACAGCTCTACAAGCTGCTGGAACCATTCTACAGCCGTTATTTTGAGTGTTATAGCAGCCAGCTTTTATAAAACAGCTCTACAAGCTGCTGGAACCATTCTACAGCCGCCATTTTGGGTGTTATAGCCGCCAGCTTTTATATAACAGCTATACAAGCTGCTGGAACCATTCTACAGCCGTTATTTTGAGTGTTATAGCAGCCAGCTTTTATATAACAGCTCTACAAGCTGCTGGAACCGTTCTACAGCCGTTATTTTGAGTGTTACAGCCGCCAGCTTTTATATAAAAGCTCTACAAGCTGCTGGAACCATTTTACAGCCGTTATTTTGAGTGTTAAAGCCGCCAGCTTTTATATAACAGCTCTACAAGCTGCTGGAACCATTCTACAGCCATTGTTTTGAGTGTTATAGCCGCCAGCTTTTATATAAAAGCTCTACAAGCTGCTGGAACCATTCTACAGCCGCCATTTTGAGTGTTATAGCCGCCAGCTTTTATATAACAGCTCTACAAGCTGCTGGAACCATTCCACAGCCGCCATTTTGAGTGTTATAGCCGCCAGCTTTTATATAACAGGTATACAAGCTGCTGGAACCCTTCTACAGCCGTTATTTTGAGTGTTATAGCAGCCAGCTTTTATATAACAGCTCTACAAGCTGCTGGAACCATTTTACAGCCGTTATTTTGAGTGTTATAGCCGCCAGCTTTTATATAACAGGTATACAGCTCTACAAGCTGCTGGAACCATTCTACAGCCGTTATTTTGAGTGTTTTGGACGCCAACTCTTATATAACAGTTCTACAAGCTGCTGGAACCATTCTACAGCCGCCATTTTGAGTGTTATAGCCGCCAGCTTTTATATAAAAGCTCTACAAGCTGCTGGAACCATTTTACAGCCGTTATTTTGAGTGTTATAGCCGCCAGCTTTTATATAACAGCTCTACAAGCTGCTGGAACCATTCTACAGCCGCCATTTTGAGTGTTATAGCCGCCAGCTTTTATATAACAGGTATACAAGCTGCTGGAACCATTCTACAGCCGTTATTTTGAGTGTTATAGCCGCCAGCTCTTATATAACAGCTCTACAAGCTGCTGGAACCATTCTACAGCCGTTATTTTGAGTGTTATAGCCGCCAGCTTTTATATAACAGCTTTTCAAGCTGCTCGAACCATTCTACAGCCGTTATTTTGAGTGTTTTGGACGCCAGCTCTTATATAACAGCTCTACAAGCTGCTGGAACCATTCTACAGCCGCCATTTTGAGTGTTATAGCCGCCAGCTTTTATATAACAGGTATACAAGCTGCTGGAACCATTCTACAGCCGTTATTTCGAGTGTTATAGCCGCCAGCTCTTATATAACAGCTCTACAAGCTGCTGGAACCATTGTACAGCCGTTATTTTGAGTGTTATAGCCGCCAGCTTTTATATAACAGCTTTTCAAGCTGCTCGAACCATTCTACAGCCGTTATTTTGAGTGTTTTGGACGCCAGCTCTTATATAACAGCTCTACAAGCTGCTGGAACCATTCTACAGCCGCCATTTTGAGTGTTATAGCCGCCAGCTTTTATATAACAGCTTTTCAAAATATACAAGCTGCTGGAACCATTCTACAGCCGTTATTTCGAGTGTTTTAGCCGCCAGCTTTTATATAACAGCTTTTCAAGCTGCTCGAACCATTTTACAGCTGCCATTTTGAGTGTTATAGCCGCCAACTTTTATATAACAGCTCTACAAGCTGCTGGAACCATTCTACAGCCGTTATTTTGAGTGTTATAGCCGCCAGCTCTTATATAACAGCTCTACAAGGTGCTGGAACCATTCTACAGCCGTTATTTTGAGTGTTATAGCAGCCAGCATTTATATAACAGCTCTACAAGCTGCTGGAACCATTCTACAGCCGTTATTTTGAGTGTTTTGGACGCCAGCTCTTATATAACAGCTCTACAAGCTGCTGGAACCATTCTACAGCCGCCATTTTGAGTGTTATAGCCGCCAGCTTTTATATAACAGGTATACAAGCTGCTGGAACCATTCTACAGCCGTTATTTCGAGGGTTATAGCCGCCAGCTCTTATATAACAGCTCTACAAGCTGCTGGAACCATTCTACAGCCGTTATTTTGAGTGTTATAGCCGCCAGCTTTTATATAACAGCTTTTCAAGCTGCTCGAACCATTCTACAGCCGTTATTTTGAGTGTTTTGGACGCCAGCTCTTATATAACAGTTCTACAAGCTGCTGGAACCATTCTACAGCCATTATTTTGAGTGTTATAGCCGCCAGCTTTTATATAAAAGCTCTACAAGCTGCTGGAACCATTTTACAGCCGTTATTTTGAGTGTTATAGCCGCCAGCTTTTATATAAAAGCTCTACAAGCTGCTGGAACCATTCTACAGCCGTTATTTTGAGTTTTATAGCCGCCAGCTTTTATATAACAGCTTTTCAAGCTGCTCGAACCATTCTACAGCCGTTATTTTGAGTTTTATAGCCGCCAGCTCTTATATAATAGCTCTACAAGCTGCTGGAACCATTCTACAGCCGTTATTTTGAGTGTTATAGCCGCCAGCTTTTATATAACAGCTCTACAAGCTGCTGGAACCATTCTACAGCCGTTATTTTGAGTTTTATAGCCGCCAGCTCTTATATAATAGCTCTACAAGCTGCTGGAACCATTCTACAGCCGTTATTTTGAGTGTTATAGCCGCCAGCTTTTATATAACCGCTTTTCAAGCTGCTCGAACCATTTTACAGCCGTTATTTTGAGTGTTATAGCCGCCAGCTTTTATATAACAGCTTTTCAAGCTGCTCGAACCATTCTACAGCCGTTATTTTGAGTGTTTTGGACGCCAGCTCTTATATAACAGTTCTACAAGCTGCTGGAACCATTCTACAGCCATTATTTTGAGTGTTATAGCCGCCAGCTTTTATATAAAAGCTCTACAAGCTGCTGGAACCATTTTACAGCCGTTATTTTGAGTGTTATAGCCGCCAGCTTTTATATAACAGCTCTACAAGCTGCTGGAACCATTCTACAGCCGCCATTTTGAGTGTTATAGCCGCCAGCTTTTATATAACCGCTTTTCAAGCTGCTGGAACCATTCTACAGCCGTTATTTTGAGTTTTATAGCCGCCAGCTCTTATATAATAGCTCTACAAGCTGCTGGAACCATTCTACAGCCGTTATTTTGAGTGTTATAGCCGCCAGCTTTTATATAACCGCTTTTCAAGCTGCTCGAACCATTTTACAGCCGTTATTTTGAGTGTTATAGCCGCCAGCTTTTATATAACCGCTTTTCAAGCTGCTGGAACCATTCTACAGCCGTTATTTTGAGTTTTATAGCCGCCAGCTCTTAT
The DNA here is from genome assembly GCA_018152135.1 of Drosophila paulistorum. Taxonomy (NCBI): domain Eukaryota; kingdom Metazoa; phylum Arthropoda; class Insecta; order Diptera; family Drosophilidae; genus Drosophila; species Drosophila paulistorum. The sequence goes on along the minus strand of JAECXG010000654.1, from coordinate 356,077 downwards.
ATAATAGCTCTACAAGCTGCTGGAACCATTCTACAGCCGTTATTTTGAGTGTTATAGCCGCCAGCTTTTATATAACAGCTCTACAAGCTGCTGGAACCATTCTACAGCCGTTATTTTGAGTTTTATAGCCGCCAGCTCTTATATAACAGCTCTACAAGCTGCTGGAACCATTCTACAGCCGTTATTTTGAGTGTTATAGCCGCCAGCTTTTATATAACAGCTTTTCAAGCTGCTCGAACCATTCTACAGCCGTTATTTTGAGTGTTTTGGACGCCAGCTCTTATATAACAGCTCTACAAGCTGCTGGAACCATTCTACAGCCGCCATTTTGAGTGTTATAGCCGCCAGCTTTTATATAACAGGTATACAAGCTGCTGGAACCATTCTACAGCCGTTATTTCGAGTGTTATAGCCGCCAGCTCTTATATAACAGCTCTACAAGCTGCTGGAACCATTGTACAGCCGTTATTTTGAGTGTTATAGCCGCCAGCTTTTATATAACAGCTTTTCAAGCTGCTCGAACCATTCTACAGCCGTTATTTTGAGTGTTTTGGACGCCAGCTCTTATATAACAGCTCTACAAGCTGCTGGAACCATTCTACAGCCGCCATTTTGAGTGTTATAGCCGCCAGCTTTTATATAACAGCTTTTCAAAATATACAAGCTGCTGGAACCATTCTACAGCCGTTATTTCGAGTGTTTTAGCCGCCAGCTTTTATATAACAGCTTTTCAAGCTGCTCGAACCATTTTACAGCTGCCATTTTGAGTGTTATAGCCGCCAACTTTTATATAACAGCTCTACAAGCTGCTGGAACCATTCTACAGCCGTTATTTTGAGTGTTATAGCCGCCAGCTCTTATAAAACAGCTCTACAAGGTGCTGGAACCATACTACAGCCGTTATTTTGAGTGTTATAGCAGCCAGCATTTATATAACAGCTCTACAAGCTGCTGGAACCATTCTTCAGCCGTTATTTTGAGTGTTTTGGACGCCTGCTCTTATATAACAGCTCTACAAGCTGCTGGAACCATTCTACAGCCGCCATTTTGAGTGTTATAGCCGCCAGCTTTTATATAACAGGTATACAAGCTGCTGGAACCATTCTACAGCCGTTATTTCGAGGGTTATAGCCGCCAGCTCTTATATAACAGCTCTACAAGCTGCTGGAACCATTCTACAGCCGTTATTTTGAGTGTTATAGCCGCCAGCTTTTATATAACAGCTTTTCAAGCTGCTCGAACCATTCTACAGCCGTTATTTTGAGTGTTTTGGACGCCAGCTCTTATATAACAGCTCTACAAGCTGCTGGAACCATTCTACAGCCGCCATTTTGAGTGTTATAGCCGCCAGCTTTTATATAACAGCTCTACAAGCTGCTGGAACCATTCTACAGCCGTTATTTTGAGTTTTATAGCCGCCAGCTCTTATATAATAGCTCTACAAGCTGCTGGAACCATTCTACAGCCGTTATTTTGAGTGTTATAGCCGCCAGCTCTTATATAACAGCTCTACAAGCTGCTGGAACCATTCTACAGCCGTTATTTTGAGTGTTATAGCCGCCAGCTCTTATATAACAGCTCTACAAGCTGCTGGAACCATTCTACAGCCGTTATTTTGAGTGTTATAGCCGCCAGCTTTTATATAGCAGCTTTTCACGCTGCTCGAACCATTTTACAGCCGTTATTTTGAGTGTTATAGCCGCCAGCTTTTATATAACAGCTTTTCAAAATATACAAGCTGCTGGAACCATTCTACAGCCGTTATTTCGAGTGTTTTGGACGCCAGCTCTTATATAACAGCTCTTCAAGCTGCTGGAACCATTCTACAGCCATTATTTTGAGTGTTATAGCCGCCAGCTTTTATATAACAGCTCTACAAGCTGCTGGAACCATTCTACAGCCGTTATTTTGAGTGTTATAGCCGCCAGCTCTTATATAACAGCTCTACAAGCTGCTGGAACCATTCTACAGCCGTTATTTTGAGTGTTATAGCCGCCAGCTTTTATATAGCAGCTTTTCACGCTGCTCGAACCATTTTACAGCCGTTATTTTGAGTGTTATAGCCGCCAGCTTTTATATAACAGCTTTTCAAAATATACAAGCTGCTGGAACCATTCTACAGCCGTTATTTCGAGTGTTATAGCCGCCAGCTTTTATATAACAGCTCTACAAGCTGCTGGAACCATTCTACAGCCGCCATTTTGAGTGTTATAGCCGCCAGCTTTTATATAACAGCTCTACAAGGTGCTGGAACCATTCTACAGCCGTTATTTTGAGTGTTATAGCAGCCAGCTCTTATATAATAGCTCTACAAGCTGCTGGAACCATTCTACAGCCGTTATTTTGAGTGTTATAGCCGCCAGCTTTTATATAACAGCTTTTCAAGCTGCTCGAACCATTTTACAGCCGTTATTTTGAGTGTTATAGCCGCCAGCTTTTATATAACAGCTTTTCAAGCTGCTCGAACCATTTTACAGCTGCCATTTTGAGTGTTATAGCCGCCAACTTTTATATAACAGCTCTACAAGCTGCTGGAACCATTCTACAGCCGTTATTTTGAGTGTTATAGCCGCCAGCTCTTATATAACAGCTCTACAAGCTGCTGGAACCATTCTACAGCCGTTATTTTGAGTGTTATAGCCGCCAGCTCTTATATAACAGCTCTACAAGGTGCTGGAACCATTCTACAGCCGTTATTTTGAGTGTTATAGCAGCCAGCATTTATATAACAGCTCTAAAAGCTGCTGGAACCATTCTACAGCCGTTATTTTGAGTGTTTTGGACGCCAGCTCTTAAATAACAGCTCTACAAGCTGCTGGAACCATTCTACAGCCGTTATTTTGAGTGTTATAGCCGCCAGCTCTTATATAACAGCTCTACAAGCTGCTGGAACCATTCTACAGCCGTTATTTCGAGTGTTTTAGCCGCCAGCTTTTATATAACAGCTTTTCAAGCTGCTCGAACCATTTTACAGCTGCCATTTTGAGTGTTATAGCCGCCAACTTTTATATAACAGCTCTACAAGCTGCTGGAACCATTCTACAGCCGTTATTTTGAGTGTTATAGCCGCCAGCTCTTATATAACAGCTCTACAAGGTGCTGGAACCATTCTACAGCCGTTATTTTGAGTGTTATAGCAGCCAGCATTTATATAACAGCTCTACAAGCTGCTGGAACCATTCTACAGCCGTTATTTTGAGTGTTTTGGACGCCAGCTCTTATATAACAGCTCTACAAGCTGCTGGAACCATTCTACAGCCGCCATTTTGAGTGTTATAGCCGCCAGCTTTTATATAACAGGTATACAAGCTGCTGGAACCATTCTACAGCCGTTATTTCGAGGGTTATAGCCGCCAGCTCTTATATAACAGCTCTACAAGCTGCTGGAACCATTCTACAGCCGTTATTTTGAGTGTTATAGCCGCCAGCTTTTATATAACAGCTTTTCAAGCTGCTCGAACCATTCTACAGCCGTTATTTTGAGTGTTTTGGACGCCAGCTCTTATATAACAGCTCTACAAGCTGCTGGAACCATTCTACTGCCGCCATTTTGAGTGTTATAGCCGCCAGCTTTTATATAACAGCTCTACAAGCTGCTGGAACCATTCTACAGCCGTTATTTTGAGTTTTATAGCCGCCAGCTCTTATATAATAGCTCTACAAGCTGCTGGAACCATTCTACAGCCGTTATTTTGAGTGTTATAGCCGCCAGCTTTTATATAACCGCTTTTCAAGCTGCTCGAACCATTTTACAGCCGTTATTTTGAGTGTTATAGCCGCCAGCTTTTATATAACAGCTTTTCAAGCTGCTCGAACCATTCTACAGCCGTTATTTTGAGTGTTTTGGACGCCAGCTCTTATATAACAGTTCTACAAGCTGCTGGAACCATTCTACAGCCATTATTTTGAGTGTTATAGCCGCCAGCTTTTATATAAAAGCTCTACAAGCTGCTGGAACCATTTTACAGCCGTTATTTTGAGTGTTATAGCCGCCAGCTTTTATATAACAGCTCTACAAGCTGCTGGAACCATTCTACAGCCGCCATTTTGAGTGTTATAGCCGCCAGCTTTTATATAACAGGTATACAAGCTGCTGGAACCATTCTACAGCCGTTATTTTGAGTGTTATAGCCGCCGGCTCTTATATAACAGCTCTACAAGCTGCTGGAACCATTCTACAGCCGTTATTTTGAGTGTTATAGCCGCCAGCTTTTATATAACAGCTTTTCAAGCTGCTCGAACCATTCTACAGCCGTTATTTTGAGTGTTTTGGACGCCAGCTCTTATATAACAGCTCTACAAGCTGCTGGAACCATTCTACAGCCGCCATTTTGAGTGTTATAGCCGCCAGCTTTTATATAACAGGTATACAAGCTGCTGGAACCATTCTACAGCCGTTATTTCGAGTGTTATAGCCGCCAGCTCTTATATAACAGCTCTACAAGCTGCTGGAACCATTGTACAGCCGTTATTTTGAGTGTTATAGCCGCCAGCTTTTATATAACAGCTTTTCAAGCTGCTCGAACCATTCTACAGCCGTTATTTTGAGTGTTTTGGACGCCAGCTCTTATATAACAGCTCTACAAGCTGCTGGAACCATTCTACAGCCGCCATTTTGAGTGTTATAGCCGCCAGCTTTTATATAACAGCTTTTCAAAATATACAAGCTGCTGGAACCATTCTACAGCCGTTATTTCGAGTGTTTTAGCCGCCAGCTTTTATATAACAGCTTTTCAAGCTGCTCGAACCATTTTACAGCTGCCATTTTGAGTGTTATAGCCGCCAACTTTTATATAACAGCTCTACAAGCTGCTGGAACCATTCTACAGCCGTTATTTTGAGTGTTATAGCCGCCAGCTCTTATAAAACAGCTCTACAAGGTGCTGGAACCATACTACAGCCGTTATTTTGAGTGTTATAGCAGCCAGCATTTATATAACAGCTCTACAAGCTGCTGGAACCATTCTTCAGCCGTTATTTTGAGTGTTTTGGACGCCTGCTCTTATATAACAGCTCTACAAGCTGCTGGAACCATTCTACAGCCGCCATTTTGAGTGTTATAGCCGCCAGCTTTTATATAACAGGTATACAAGCTGCTGGAACCATTCTACAGCCGTTATTTCGAGGGTTATAGCCGCCAGCTCTTATATAACAGCTCTACAAGCTGCTGGAACCATTCTACAGCCGTTATTTTGAGTGTTATAGCCGCCAGCTTTTATATAACAGCTTTTCAAGCTGCTCGAACCATTCTACAGCCGTTATTTTGAGTGTTTTGGACGCCAGCTCTTATATAACAGCTCTACAAGCTGCTGGAACCATTCTACAGCCGCCATTTTGAGTGTTATAGCCGCCAGCTTTTATATAACAGCTCTACAAGCTGCTGGAACCATTCTACAGCCTTTATTTTGAGTTTTATAGCCGCCAGCTCTTATATAATAGCTCTACAAGCTGCTGGAACCATTCTACAGCCGTTATTTTGAGTGTTATAGCCGCCAGCTCTTATATAACAGCTCTACAAGCTGCTGGAACCATTCTACAGCCGTTATTTTGAGTGTTATAGCCGCCAGCTCTTATATAACAGCTCTACAAGCTGCTGGAACCATTCTACAGCCGTTATTTTGAGTGTTATAGCCGCCAGCTTTTATATAGCAGCTTTTCACGCTGCTCGAACCATTTTACAGCCGTTATTTTGAGTGTTATAGCCGCCAGCTTTTATATAACAGCTTTTCAAAATATACAAGCTGCTGGAACCATTCTACAGCCGTTATTTCGAGTGTTTTGGACGCCAGCTCTTATATAACAGCTCTACAAGCTGCTGGAACCATTCTACAGCCATTATTTTGAGTGTTATAGCCGCCAGCTTTTATATAACAGCTCTACAAGCTGCTGGAACCATTCTACAGCCGTTATTTTGAGTGTTATAGCCGCCAGCTCTTATATAACAGCTCTACAAGCTGCTGGAACCATTCTACAGCCGTTATTTTGAGTGTTATAGCCGCCAGCTTTTATATAGCAGCTTTTCACGCTGCTCGAACCATTTTACAGCCGTTATTTTGAGTGTTATAGCCGCCAGCTTTTATATAACAGCTTTTCAAAATATACAAGCTGCTGGAACCATTCTACAGCCGTTATTTCGAGTGTTATAGCCGCCAGCTTTTATATAACAGCTCTACAAGCTGCTGGAACCATTCTACAGCCGCCATTTTGAGTGTTATAGCCGCCAGCTTTTATATAACAGGTATACAAGCTGCTGGAACCATTTTACAGCCGTTATTTTGAGTTTTATATCCGCCAGCTCTTATATAATAGCTCTACAAGCTGCTGGAACCATTCTACAGCCGTAATTTTGAGTGTTATAGCCGCCAGCTTTTATATAACAGCTTTTCAAGCTGCTCGAACCATTTTACAGCCGTTATTTTGAGTGTTATAGCCGCCAGCTTTTATATAACAGCTTTTCAAGCTGCTCGAACCATTTTACAGCTGCCATTTTGAGTGTTATAGCCGCCAACTTTTATATAACAGCTCTACAAGCTGCTGGAACCATTCTACAGCCGTTATTTTGAGTGTTATAGCCGCCAGCTCTTATATAACAGCTCTACAAGCTGCTGGAACCATTCTACAGCCGTTATTTTGAGTGTTATAGCCGCCAGCTTTTATATAGCAGCTTTTCACGCTGCTCGAACCATTTTACAGCCGTTATTTTGAGTGTTATAGCCGCCAGCTTTTATATAACAGCTTTTCAAGCTGCTCGAACCATTTTACAGCTGCCATTTTGAGTGTTATAGCCGCCAACTTTTATATAACAGCTCTACAAGCTGCTGGAACCATTCTACAGCCGTTATTTTGAGTGTTATAGCCGCCAGCTTTTATATAACAGCTCTACAAGCTGCTGGAACCATTCTACAGCCGTTATTTTGAGTGTTATAGCCGCCAGCTCTTATATAACAGCTCTACAAGCTGCTGGAACCATTCTACAGCCGTTATTTTGAGTGTTATAGCCGCCAGCTTTTATATAGCAGCTTTTCACGCTGCTCGAACCATTTTACAGCCGTTATTTTGAGTGTTATAGCCGCCAGCTTTTATATAACAGCTCTACAAGCTGCTGGAACCATTCTACAGCCGTTATTTTGAGTGTTATAGCCGCCAGCTCTTATATAACAGCTCTACAAGCTGCTGGAACCATTCTACAGCCGTTATTTTGAGTGTTATAGCCGCCAGCTTTTATATAGCAGCTTTTCACGCTGCTCGAACCATTTTACAGCCGTTATTTTGAGTGTTATAGCCGCCAGCTTTTATATAACAGCTTTTCAAAATATACAAGCTGCTGGAACCATTCTACAGCCGTTATTTCGAGTGTTATAGCCGCCAGCTTTTATATAACAGCTCTACAAGCTGCTGGAACCATTCTACAGCCGCCATTTTGAGTGTTATAGCCGCCAGCTTTTATATAACAGGTATACAAGCTGCTGGAACCATTTTACAGCCGTTATTTTGAGTTTTATATCCGCCAGCTCTTATATAATAGCTCTACAAGCTGCTGGAACCATTCTACAGCCGTTATTTTGAGTGTTATAGCCGCCAGCTTTTATATAACAGCTTTTCAAGCTGCTCGAACCATTTTACAGCCGTTATTTTGAGTGTTATAGCCGCCAGCTTTTATATAACAGCTTTTCAAGCTGCTCGAACCATTTTACAGCTGCCATTTTGAGTGTTATAGCCGCCAGCTTTTATATAACAGCTCTACAAGCTGCTGGAACCATTCTACAGCCGTTATTTTGAGTGTTATAGCCGCCAGCTCTTATATAACAGCTCTACAAGCTGCTGGAACCATTCTACAGCCGTTATTTTGAGTGTTATAGCCGCCAGCTCTTATATAACAGCTCTACAAGGTGCTGGAACCATTCTACAGCCGTTATTTTGAGTGTTATAGCAGCCAGCATTTATATAACAGCTCTAAAAGCTGCTGGAACCATTCTACAGCCGTTATTTTGAGTGTTTTGGACGCCAGCTCTTATATAACAGCTCTACAAGCTGCTGGAACCATTCTACAGCCGTTATTTTGAGTGTTATAGCCGCCAGCTCTTATATAACAGCTCTACAACTGCTGGAACCATTCTACAGCCGCCATTTTGAGTGTTATAGCCGGCAGCTTTTATATAACAGCTATACAAGCTGCTGGAACCATTCTACAGCCGTTATTTCGAGTGTTATAGCCGCCAACTTTTATATAACAGCTCTACAAGCTGCTGGAACCATTCTACAGCCGTTATTTTGAGTGTTATAGCCGCCAGCTTTTATATAACAGCTTTTCAAAATATACAAGCTGCTGGAACCATTCTACAGCCGTTATTTCGAGTGTTATAGCCGCCAGCTTTTATATAACAGCTCTACAAACTGCTGGAACCATTCTACAGCCGCCATTTTGAGTGTTATAGCCGCCAGCTTTTATATAACAGCTCTACAAGCTGCTGGAACCATTCTACAGCCGTTATTTTGAGTTTTATATCCGCCAGCTCTTATATAATAGCTCTACAAGCTGCTGGAACCATTCTACAGCCGTTATTTTGAGTGTTATAGCCGCCAGATTTTATATAACAGCTTTTCAAGCTGCTCGAACCATTTTACAGCCGCCATTTTGAGTGTTATAGCCGCCAGCTTTTATATAACAGCTTTTCAAAATATACAAGCTGCTGGAACCATTCTACAGCCGTTATTTCGAGTGTTATAGCCGCCAGCTTTTATATAACAGCTCTACAAGCTGCTGGAACCATTCTACAGCCGCCATTTTGAGTGTTATAGCCGCCAGCTTTTATATAACAGCTCTACAAGCTGCTGGAACCATTGTACAGCCGCCAGTTTGAGTGTTATAGCCGCCAGCTCTTATAAAACAGCTCTACAAGCTGCTGGAACCATTCTACAGCCGTTATTTTGAGTGTTATAGCCGCCAGCTTTTATATAACAGCTTTTCAAGCTGCTCGAACCATTCTACAGCCGTTATTTTGAGTGTTTTGGACGCCAGCTCTTATATAACAGCTCTACAAGCTGCTGGAACCATTCTACAGCCGCCATTTTGAGTGTTATAGCCGCCAGCTTTTATATAACAGCTCTACAAGCTGCTGGAACCCTTCTACAGCCGTTATTTTGAGTGTTATAGCCGCCAGCTTTTATATAACAGCTTTTCAAGCTGCTCGAACCATTTTACAGCCGTTATTTTGAGTGTTATAGCCGCCAGCTTTTATATAACAGCTTTTCAAGCTGCTCGAACCATTCTACAGCCGTTATTTTGAGTGTTTTGGACGCCAGCTCTTATATAACAGCTCTACAAGCTGCTGGAACCATTCTACAGCCATTATTTTGAGTGTTATAGCCGCCAGCTTTTATATAACAGCTCTACAAGCTGCTGGAACCATTCTACAGCCGTTATTTTGAGTGTTATAGCCGCCAGCTCTTATATAACAGCTCTACATGCTGCTGGAACCATTCTACAGCCGTTATTTTGAGTGTTTTAGCCGCCAGCTTTTATATAGCAGCTTTTCAAGCTGCTCGAACCATTTTACAGCCGTTATTTTGAGTGTTATAGCCGCCAGCTTTTATATAACAGCTTTTCAAAATATACAAGCTGCTGGAACCATTCTACAGCCGTTATTTTGAGTGTTATAGCCGCCAGCTCTTATATAACAGCTCTACAAGCTGCTGGAACCATTCTACAGCCGTTATTTTGAGTGTTATAGCCGCCAGCTTTTATATAGCAGCTTTTCAAGCTGCTCGAACCATTTTACAGCCGTTATTTTGAGTGTTATAGCCGCCAGCTTTTATATAACAGCTTTTCAAAATATACAAGCTGCTGGAACCATTCTACAGCCGTTATTTCGAGTGTTATAGCCGCCAGCTTTTATATAACAGCTCTACAAGCTGCTGGAACCATTCTACAGCCGCCATTTTCAGTGTTATAGCCGCCAGCTTTTATATAACAGGTATACAAGCTGCTGGAACCATTCTACAGCCGTTATTTTGAGTTTTATATCCGCCAGCTCTTATATAATAGCTCTACAAGCTGCTGGAACCATTCTACAGCCGTTATTTTGAGTGTTATAGCCGCCAGCTTTTATATAACAGCTTTTCAAGCTGCTCGAACCATTTTACAGCCGTTATTTTGAGTGTTATAGCCGCCAGCTTTTATATAACAGCTTTTCAAGCTGCTCGAACCATTTTACAGCTGCCATTTTGAGTGTTATAGCCGCCAACTTTTATATAACAGCTCTACAAGCTGCTGGAACCATTCTACAGCCGTTATTTTGAGTGTTATAGCCGCCAGCTCTTATATAACAGCTCTACAAGCTGCTGGAACCATTCTACAGCCGTTATTTTGAGTGTTTTGGACGCCAGCTCTTATATAACAGCTCTACAAGCTGCTGGAACCATTCTACAGCCGCCATTTTGAGTGTTATAGCCGCCAGCTTTTATATAACAGCTCTACAAGCTGCTGGAACCATTCTACAGCCGTTATTTTGAGTGTTTTGGACGCCAGCTCTTATATAACAGCTTTACAAGCTGCTGGAACCATTCTACAGCCGTTATTTTGAGTGTTATAGCCGCCAGCTTTTATATAACAGCTTTTCAAGCTGCTCGAACCATTTTACACCCGCCATTTTGAGTGTTATAGCCGCCAGCTCTTATATAACAGCTCTACAAGCTGCTGGAACCATTCTACAGCCGTTATTTTAAGTGTTATAGCCGCCAGCTTTTATATAACAGCTCTACAAGCTGCTGGAACCATTCTACAGCCGCCAATTTGAGTGTTATAGCCGCCAGCTTTTATATAACAGCTCTACAAGCTGCTGGAACCATTCTACAGCCGTTATTTTGAGTGTTATAGCCGCCAGCTTTTATATAAAAGCTCTACAAGCTGCTGGAACCATTTTACAGCCGTTATTTTGAGTGTTATAGCCGTCAGCTTTTATATAACAGCTCTATAAGCTGCTGGAACCATTCTACAGCCGTTATTTTGAGTGTTTTGGACGCCAGCTCTTATATAACAGCTCTACAAGCTGCTGGAACCATTCTACAGCCATTATTTTGAGTGTTATAGCCGCCAGCTTTTATATAAAAGCTCTACAAGCTGCTGGAACCATTTTACAGCCGTTATTTTAAGTGTTATAGCCGCCAGCTCTTATATAACAGCTCTACAAGCTGCTCGAACCATTTTACAGCCGCCATTTTGAGTGTTATAGCCGCCAGCTTTTATATAACAGCTCTACAAGCTGCTGGAACCATTCTACAGCCGTTATTTTGAGTGTTTTGGACGCCAGCTCTTATATAACAGCTCTACAAGCTGTTGGAACCATTCTACAGCCGTTATTTTGAGTGTTATAGCCGCCAGCTTTTACATAACAGCTTTTCAAGCTGCTCGAACCATTTTACAGCCGCCATTTTGAGTGTTATAGCCGCCAGCTTTTATATAACAGCTCTACAAGCTGCTGGAACCATTCTACAGCCGTTATTTCGAGTGTTATAGCCGCCAGCTTTTATATAACAGCTCTACAAGCTGCTGGAACCATTCTACAGCCGTTATTTTGAGTGTTTTAGCAGCCAGCTTTTATAAAACAGCTCTACAAGCTGCTGGAACCATTCTACAGCCGCCATTTTGGGTGTTATAGCCGCCAGCTCTTAAAAACCAGCTCTACAAGCTGCTGGAACCGTTCTACAGCCGTTATTTTGAGTGTTATAGCCGCCAGCTTTTATATAACAGCTCTACAAGCTGCTGGAACCATTCTACAGCCGTTATTTTGAGTGTTATAGCCGCCAGCTTTTATATAAAAGCTCTACAAGCTGCTGGAACCATTTTACAGCCGTTATTTTGAGTGTTATAGCCGTCAGCTTTTATATAACAGCTCTATAAGCTGCTGGAACCATTCTACAGCCGTTATTTTGAGTGTTTTGGACGCCAGCTCTTATATAACAGCTCTACAAGCTGCTGGAACCATTTTACAGCCGTTATTTTGAGTGTTATAGCCGTCAGCTTTTATATAACAGCTCTATAAGCTACTGGAACCATTCTACAGCCGTTATTTTGAGTGTTTTGGACGCCAGCTCTTATATAACAGCTCTACAAGCTGCTGGAACCATTCTACAGCCATTATTTTGAGTGTTATAGCCGCCAGCTTTTACATAACAGCTTTTCAAGCTGCTCGAACCATTTTACAGCCGCCATTTTGAGTGTTATAGCCGCCAGCTTTTATATAACAGCTCTACAAGCTGCTGGAACCATTCTACAGCCGTTATTTCGAGTGTTATAGCCGCCAGCTATTATATAACAGCTCTACAAGCTGCTGGAACCATTCTACAGCCGCCAATTTCAGTGTTATAGCCGCCAGTTTTATATAACAGGTATACAAGCTGCTGGAACCATTCTACAGCCGTTATTTCGAGTGTTATAGCCGCCAGCTTTTCAATAACAGCTCTACAAGCTGCTGGAACCATTCTACAGCCGTTATTTTGAGTGTTTTAGCCGCCAGCTTTTATAAAACAGCTCTACAAGCTGCTGGAACCATTCTACAGCCGCCAATTTCAGTGTTATAGCCGCCAGCTTTTATATAACAGGTATACAAGCTGCTGGAACCATTCTACAGCCGCCAATTTCAGTGTTATAGCCGCCAGCTTTTATATAACAGGTATACAAGCTGCTGGAACCGTTCTACAGCCGTTATTTTGAGTGTTATAGCCGCCAGCTTTTCAATAACAGCTCTACAAGCTGCTGGAACCATTCTACAGCCGTTATTTTGAGTGTTTTAGCCGCCAGCTTTTATAAAACAGCTCTACAAGCTGCTGGAACCATTCTACAGCCGCCATTTTGGGTGTTATAGCCGCCAGCTCTTATATAACAGCTCTACAAGCTGCTGGAACCGTTCTACAGCCGTTATTTTGAGTGTTATAGCCGCCAGCTTTTATATAAAAGCTCTACAAGCTGCTGGAACCATTCTACAGCCGTTATTTTGAGTGTTATAGCCGCCAGCTTTTATATAACAGCTCTACAAGCTGCTGGAACCATTCTACAGCCGCCAATTTCAGTGTTATAGCCGCCAGCTTTTATATAACAGGTATACAAGCTGCTGGAACCATTCTACAGCCGTTATTTCGAGTGTTATAGCCGCCAGCTTTTCCACAACAGCTCTACAAGCTGCTGGAACCATTCTACAGCCGTTATTTTGAGTGTTTTAGCCGCCAGCTTTTATAAAACAGCTCTACAAGCTGCTGGAACCATTCTACAGCCGCCATTTTGGGTGTTATAGCCGCCAGCTCTTATATAACAGCTCTACAAGCTGCTGGAACCGTTCTACAGCCGTTATTTTGAGTGTTATAGCCGCCAGCTTTTATATAACAGCTCTACAAGCTGCTGGAACCATTCTACAGCCATTATTTTGAGTGTTATAGCCGCCAGCTTTTATAGGAAAGCTCTACAAGCTGCTGGAACCATTTTACAGCCGTTCTTTTGAGTGTTATAGCCGCCAGCTTTTATATAACAGCTCTAAAAGCTGCTGGAACCATTCTACAGCAGTTCTTTTGAGTGTTTTGGACGCCAGCTTTTATATAACAGCTATACAAGCTGCTGGAACCATTCTACAGCCGTTATTTTGAGTGTTATAGCAGCCAGCTTTTATATAACAGCTCTACAAGCTGCTGGAACCATTCTACAGCCGCCATTTTGGGTGTTATAGCCGCCAGCGCTTATATAACAGCTATACAAGCTGCTGGAACCATTCTACAGCCGTTATTTTGAGTGTTATAGCAGCCAGCTTTTATATAACACCTCCACAAGCTGCTGGAACCATTCTATAGCCGCCATTTTGAGTGTTATAGCCGCCAGCTTTTATATAACAGCTATACAAGCTGCTGGAACCATTCTACAGCCGTTATTTTGAGTGTTATAACCGCCAGCTGTTATATAAAAGCTCTACAAGCTGCTGGAACCATTCTACAGCCGTTATTTTGAGTGTTGTAGCCGCCAGCTTTTATATAACAGCTCTACAAGCTGCTGGAACCATTCTACAGCCGTTATTTTGAGTGTTATAGCAGCCAGCTTTTATATAACAGCTCTACAAGCTGCTGGAACCATTCTACAGCCGCCATTTTGGGTGTTATAGCCGCCAGCGCTTATATAACAGCTATACAAGCTGCTGGAACCATTCTACAGCCGTTAATTTCAGTGTTATAGCAACCAGCTTTTATATAACAGCTCTACAAGCTGCTGGAACCATTCTACAGCCATTATTTTGAGTGTTATAGCCGCCAGCTTTTATATAACAGCTCTACAAGCTGCTGGAACCATTTTACAGCCGTTATTTTGAGTGTTATAGCCGCCAGCTCTTATATAACAGCTCTACAAGCTGCTCGAACCATTTTACAGCCGCCATTTTGAGTGTTATAGCCGCCAGCTTTTATATAACAGCTCTACAAGCTGCTGGAACCATTCTACAGCCGTTATTTCGAGTGTTATAGCCGCCAGCTTTTATATAACAGCTCTACAAGCTGCTGGAACCATTCTACAGCCGTTATTTTGAGTGTTTTAGCAGCCAGCTTTTATAAAACAGCTCTACAAGCTGCTGGAACCATTCTACAGCCGCCATTTTGGGTGTTATAGCCGCCAGCTTTTATATAACAGCTATACAAGCTGCTGGAACCATTCTACAGCCGTTATTTTGAGTGTTATAGCAGCCAGCTTTTATATAACAGCTCTACAAGCTGCTGGAACCGTTCTACAGCCGTTATTTTGAGTGTTACAGCCGCCAGCTTTTATATAAAAGCTCTACAAGCTGCTGGAACCATTCTACAGCCGTTATTTTGAGTGTTATAGCCGCCAGCTTTTACATAACAGCTTTTCAAGCTGCTCGAACCATTATACAGCCGTTATTTCGAGTGTTATAGCCACCAGCTTTTATATAACAGCTATACAAGCTGCTGGAACCATTCTACAGCCGTTATTTCGAGTGTTTTGGACGCCAGCTCTTATATAACAGCTCTACAAGCTGCTGGAACCGTTCTACAGCCGTTATTTTGAGTGTTACAGCCGCCAGCTTTTATATAAAAGCTCTACAAGCTGCTGGAACCATTCTACAGCCGTTATTTTGAGTGTTGTAGCCGCCAGCTTTTATATAACAGCTCTACAAGCTGCTGGAACCATTCTACAGCCGTTATTTTGAGTGTTATAGCAGCCAGCTTTTATATAAAAGCTCTACAAGCTGCTGGAACCATTCTACAGCCGTTATTTTGAGTGTTTTGGACGCCAGCTCTCATATAACAGCTCTACAAGCTGCTGGAACCATTCTACAGCCATTATTTTGAGTGTTATAGCCGCCAGCTTTTATATAACAGCTCTACAAGCTGCTGGAACCATTCTACAGCCGCCATTTTGGGTGTTATAGCCGCCAGCGCTTATATAACAGCTATACAAGCTGCTGGAACCATTCTACAGCCGTTAATTTCAGTGTTATAGCCGCCAGCTTTTATATAACAGCTCTACAAGCTGCTGGAACCATTCTACAGCCATTATTTTGAGTGTTATAGCCGCCAGCTTTTATATAAAAGCTCTACAAGCTGCTGGAACCATTCTACAGCCGTTATTTTGAGTGTTTTGGACGCCAGCTCTTATATAACAGCTCTACAAGCTGCTGGAACCATTCTACAGCCGTTATTTTGAGTGTTATAGCCGCCAGTTTTTACATAACAGCTTTTCAAGCTGCTCGAACCATTTTACAGCCGCCATTTTGAGTGTTATAGCAGCCAGCTTTTATATAACAGCTCTACAAGCTGCTGGAACCATTCTACAGCCGTTATTTCGAGTGTTATAGCCGCCAGCTTTTATATAACAGCTCTACAAGCTGCTGGAACCATTCTACAGCCGTTATTTTGAGTGTTTTAGCAGCCAGCTTTTATAAAACAGCTCTACAGCTGCTGGAACCATTCTACAGCCGCCATTTTGGGTGTTATAGCCGCCAGCTCTTAAATAACAGCTATACAAGCTGCTGGAACCATTCTACAGCCGTTATTTTGAGTGTTATAGCAGCCAGCTTTTATATAAAAGCTCTACAAGCTGCTGGAACCATTCTACAGCCGTTATTTTGAGTGTTGTAGCCGCCAGCTTTTATATAACAGCTCTACAAGCTGCTGGAACCATTCTACAGCCGCCATTTTGGGTGTTATAGCCGCCAGCGCTTATATAACAGCTATACAAGCTGCTGGAACCATTCTACAGCCGTTAATTTCAGTGTTATAGCAGCCAGCTTTTATATAACAGCTCTACAAGCTGCTGGAACCATTCTACAGCCATTATTTTGAGTGTTATAGCCGCCAGCTTTTATATAAAAGCTCTACAAGCTGCTGGAACCATTCTACAGCCGTTATTTTGAGTGTTATAGCCGACAGCTTTTATATAACAGCTCTACAAGCTGCTGGAACCATTCTACAGCCATTATTTTGAGTGTTATAGCCGCCAGCTTTTATAGGAAAGCTCTACAAGCTGCTGGAACCATTTTACAGCCGTTCTTTTGAGTGTTATAGCCGCCAGCTTTTATATAACAGCTCTATAAGCTGCTGGAACCATTCTACAGCCGTTATTTTGAGTGTTTTGGACGCCAGCTCTTATATAACAGCTCTACAAGCTGCTGGAACCATTCTACAGCCGCCATTTTGGGTGTTATAGCCGCCAGCTCTTATATAACAGCTCTACAAGCTGCTGGAACCGTTCTACAGCCGTTATTTTGAGTGTTATAGCCGCCAGCTTTTATATAACAGCTCTACAAGCTGCTGGAACCATTCTACAGCCGTTATTTTGAGTGTTATAGCCGCCAGCTTTTATATAAAAGCTCTACAAGCTGCTGGAACCATTTTACAGCCGTTATTTTGAGTGTTATAGCCGTCAGCTTTTATATAACAGCTCTATAAGCTGCTGGAACCATTCTACAGCCGTTATTTTGAGTGTTTTGGACGCCAGCTCTTATATAACAGCTCTACAAGCTGCTGGAACCATTTTACAGCCGTTATTTTGAGTGTTATAGCCGTCAGCTTTTATATAACAGCTCTATAAGCTGCTGGAACCATTCTACAGCCGTTATTTTGAGTGTTTTGGACGCCAGCTCTTATATAACAGCACTACAAGCTGCTGGAACCATTCTACAGCCATTATTTTGAGTGTTATAGCCGCCAGCTTTTATATAAAAGCTCTACAAGCTGCTGGAACCATTTTACAGCCGTTATTTTGAGTGTTTTAGCCGCCAGCTCTTATATAACAGCTCTACAAGCTGCTCGAACCATTTTACAGCCGCCATTTTGAGTGTTATAGCCGCCAGCTTTTATATAACAGCTCTACAAGCTGCTGGAACCATTCTACAGCCGTTATTTTGAGTGTTTTGGACGCCAGCTCTTATATAACAGCTCTACAAGCTGTTGGAACCATTCTACACCCGTTATTTTGAGTGTTATAGCCGCCAGCTTTTACATAACAGCTTTTCAAGCTGCTCGAACCATTTTACAGCCGCCATTTTGAGTGTTATAGCCGCCAGCTTTTATATAACAGCTCTACAAGCTGCTGGAACCATTCTACAGCCGTTATTTCGAGTGTTATAGCCGCCAGCTTTTATATAACAGCTCTACAAGCTGCTGGAACCATTCTACAGCCGTTATTTTGAGTGTTTTAGCAGCCAGCTTTTATAAAACAGCTCTACAAGCTGCTGGAACCATTCTACAGCCGCCATTTTGGGTGTTATAGCCGCCAGCTCTTATATAACAGCTCTACAAGCTGCTGGAACCGTTCTACAGCCGTTATTTTGAGTGTTATAGCCGCCAGCTTTTATATAAAAGCTCTACAAGCTGCTGGAACCATTCTACAGCCGTTATTTTGAGTGTTATAGCCGACAGCTTTTATATAACAGCTCTACAAGCTGCTGGAACCATTCTACAGCCATTATTTTGAGTGTTATAGCCGCCAGCTTTTATAGGAAAGCTCTACAAGCTGCTGGAACCATTTTACAGCCGTTCTTTTGAGTGTTATAGCCGCCAGCTTTTATATAACAGCTCTAAAAGCTGCTGGAACCATTCTACAGCCGTTCTTTTGAGTGTTTTGGACGCCAGCTTTTATATAACAGCTATACAAGCTGCTGGAACCATTCTACAGCCGTTATTTTGAGTGTTATAGCAGCCAGCTTTTATATAACAGCTCTACAAGCTGCTGGAACCATTCTACAGCCGCCATTTTGGGTGTTATAGCCGCCAGCGCTTATATAACAGCTATACAAGCTGCTGGAACCATTCTACAGCCGTTATTTTGAGTGTTATAGCAGCCAGCTTTTATATAACACCTCCACAAGCTGCTGGAACCATTCTACAGCCGCGATTTTGAGTGTTATAGCCGCCAGCTTTTATATAACAGCTATACAAGCTGCTGGAACCATTCTACAGCCGTTATTTTGAGTGTTATAACCGCCAGCTGTTATATAAAAGCTCTACAAGCTGCTGGAACCATTCTACAGCCGTTATTTTGAGTGTTGTAGCCGCCAGCTTTTATATAACAGCTCTACAAGCTGCTGGAACCATTCTACAGCCGTTATTTTGAGTGTTATAGCAGCCAGCTTTTATATAACAGCTCTACAAGCTGCTGGAACCATTCTACAGCCGCCATTTTGGGTGTTATAGCCGCCAGCTTTTATATAACAGCTCTACAAGCTGCTGGAACCATTCTACAGCCGTTATTTTGAGTGTTTTGGACGCCAGCTCTTATATAACAGCTCTACAAGCTGTTGGAACCATTCTACAGCCGTTATTTTGAGTGTTATAGCCGCCAGCTTTTACATAACAGCTTTTCAAGCTGCTCGAACCATTTTACAGCCGCCATTTTGAGTGTTATAGCCGCCAGCTTTTATATAACAGCTCTACAAGCTGCTGGAACCATTCTACAGCCGTTATTTCGAGTGTTATAGCCGCCAGCTTTTATATAACAGCTCTACAAGCTGCTGGAACCATTCTACAGCCGTTATTTTGAGTGTTTTAGCCGCCAGCTTTTATAAAACAGCTCTACAAGCTGCTGGAACCATTCTACAGCCGCCAGCTTTTATATAACAGCTCTACAAGCTGCTGGAACCGTTCTACAGCCGTTATTTTGAGTGTTATAGCCGCCAGCTTTTATATAAAAGCTCTACAAGCTGCTGGAACCATTCTACAGCCGTTATTTTGAGTGTTATAGCCGCCAGCTTTTATATAACAGCTCTACAAGCTGCTGGAACCATTCTACAGCCATTATTTTGAGTGTTATAGCCGCCAGCTTTTATAGGAAAGCTCTACAAGCTGCTAGAACCATTTTACAGCCGTTCTTTTGAGTGTTATAGCCGCCAGCTTTTATATAACAGCTCTAAAAGCTGCTGGAACCATTCTACAGCAGTTCTTTTGAGTGTTTTGGACGCCAGCTTTTATATAACAGCTATATAAGCTGCTGGAACCATTCTACAGCCGTTATTTTGAGTGTTATAGCAGCCAGCTTTTATATAACAGCTCTACAAGCTGCTGGAACCATTCTACAGCCGCCATTTTGGGTGTTATAGCCGCCAGCGCTTATATAACAGCTATACAAGCTGCTGGAACCATTCTACAGCCGTTATTTTGAGTGTTATAGCAGCCAGCTTTTATATAACACCTCCACAAGCTGCTGGAACCATTCTACAGCCGCCATTTTGAGTGTTATAGCCGCCAGCTTTTATATAACAGCTATACAAGCTGCTGGAACCATTCTACTGCCGTTATTTTGAGTGTTATAACCGCCAGCTGTTATATAAAAGCTCTACAAGCTGCTGGAACCATTCTACAGCCGTTATTTTGAGTGTTGTAGCCGCCAGCTTTTATATAACAGCTCTACAAGCTGCTGGAACCATTCTACAGCCGTTATTTTGAGTGTTATAGCAGCCAGCTTTTATATAACAGCTCTACAAGCTGCTGGAACCATTCTACAGCCGCCATTTTGGGTGTTATAGCCGCCAGCGCTTATATAACAGCTATACAAGCTGCTGGAACCATTCTACAGCCGCCATTTTGGGTGTTATAGCCGCCAGCTCTTATATAACAGCTCTACAAGCTGCTGGAACCGATCTACAGCCGTTATTTTGAGTGTTATAGCCGCCAGCTTTTATATAACAGCTCTACAAGCTGCTGGAACCATTCTACAGCCGTTATTTTGAGTGTTATAGCCGCCAGCTTTTATATAAAAGCTCTACAAGCTGCTGGAACCATTTTACAGCCGTTATTTTGAGTGTTATAGCCGTCAGCTTTTATATAACAGCTCTATAAGCTGCTGGAACCATTCTACAGCCGTTATTTTGAGTGTTTTGGACGCCAGCTCTTATATAACAGCTCTACAAGCTGCTGGAACCATTTTACAGCCGTTATTTTGAGTGTTATAGCCGTCAGCTTTTATATAACAGCTCTATAAGCTGCTGGAACCATTCTACAGCCGTTATTTTGAGTGTTGTAGCCGCCAGCTTTTATATAACAGCTCTATAAGCTGCTGGAACCATTCTACAGCCGTTATTTTGAGTGTTTTGGACGCCAGCTCTTATATAACAGCTCTACAAGCTGCTCGAACCATTTTACAGCCGCCATTTTGAGTGTTATAGCCGCCAGCTTTTATATAACAGCTCTACAAGCTGCTGGAACCATTCTACAGCCGTTATTTTAAGTGTTTTGGACGCCAGCTCTTATATAACAGCTCTACAAGCTGTTGGAACCATTCTACAGCCGTTATTTTGAGTGTTATAGCCGCCAGCTTTTACATAACAGCTTTTCAAGCTGCTCGAACCATTTTACAGCCGCCATTTTGGGTGTTATAGCCGCCAGCGCTTATATAACAGCTATACAAGCTGCTGGAACCATTCTACAGCCGTTAATTTCAGTGTTATAGCAGCCAGCTTTTATATAACAGCTCTACAAGCTGCTGGAACCATTCTACAGCCATTATTTTGAGTGTTATAGCCGCCAGCTTTTATATAAAAGCTCTACAAGCTGCTGGAACCATTCTACAGCCGTTATTTTGAGTGTTGTAGCCGCCAGCTTTTATATAACAGCTCTATAAGCTGCTGGAACCATTCTACAGCCGTTATTTTGAGTGTTTTGGACGCCAGCTCTTATATAACAGCTCTACAAGCTGCTGGAACCATTCTACAGCCGCCATTTTGGGTGTTATAGCCGCCAGCTCTTATATAACAGCTCTAAAAGCTGCTGGAACCGTTCTACAGCCGTTATTTTGAGTGTTATAGCCGCCAGCTTTTATATAACAGCTCTACAAGCTGCTGGAACCATTCTACAGCCGTTATTTTGAGTGTTATAGCCGCCAGCTTTTTTATAAAAGCTCTACAAGCTGCTGGAACCATTTTACAGCCGTTATTTTGAGTGTTATAGCCGTCAGCTTTTATATAACAGCTCTATAAGCTGCTGGAACCATTCTACAGCCGTTATTTTGAGTGTTTTGGACGCCAGCTCTTATATAACAGCTCTACAAGCTGCTGGAACCATTTTACAGCCGTTATTTTGAGTGTTATAGCCGTCAGCTTTTATATAACAGCTTTTCAAGCTGCTCGAACCATTTTACAGCCGCCATTTTGAGTGTTATAGCCGCCAGCTTTTATATAACAGCTCTACAAGCTGCTGGAACCATTCTACAGCCGTTATTTCGAGTGTTATAGCCGCCAGCTTTTATATAACAGCTCTACAAGCTGCTGGAACCATTCTACAGCCGTTATTTTGAGTGTTTTAGCAGCCAGCTTTTATAAAACAGCTCTACAAGCTGCTGGAACCATTCTACAGCCGCCATTTTGGGTGTTATAGCCGCCAGCTCTTATATAACAGCTCTACAAGCTGCTGGAACCGTTCTACAGCCGTTATTTTGAGTGTTATAGCCGCCAGCTTTTATATAACAGCTCTACAAGCTGCTGGAACCATTCTACAGCCGTTATTTTGAGTGTTATAGCCGACAGCTTTTATATAACAGCTCTACAAGCTGCTGGAACCATTCTACAGCCATTATTTTGAGTGTTATAGCCGCCAGCATTTATAGGAAAGCTCTACAAGCTGCTGGAACCATTTTACAGCCGTTCTTTTGAGTGTTATAGCCGCCAGCTTTTATATAACAGCTCTAAAAGCTGCTGGAACCATTCTACAGCCGTTCTTTTGAGTGTTTTGGACGCCAGCTTTTATATAACAGCTATACAAGCTGCTGGAACCATTCTACAGCCGTTATTTTGAGTGTTATAGCAGCCAGCTTTTATATAACAGCTCTACAAGCTGCTGGAACCATTCTACAGCCGCCATTTTGGGTGTTATAGCCGCCAGCGCTTATATAACAGCTATACAAGCTGCTGGAACCATTCTACAGCCGTTATTTTGAGTGTTATAGCAGCCAGCTTTTATATAACACCTCCACAAGCTGCTGGAACCATTCTACAGCCGCGATTTTGAGTGTTATAGCCGCCAGCTTTTATATAACAGCTATACAAGCTGCTGGAACCATTCTACAGCCGTTATTTTGAGTGTTATAACCGCCAGCTGTTATATAAAAGCTCTACAAGCTGCTGGAACCATTCTACAGCCGTTATTTTGAGTGTTGTAGCCGCCAGCTTTTATATAACAGCTCTACAAGCTGCTGGAACCATTCTACAGCCGTTATTTTGAGTGTTATAGCAGCCAGCTTTTATATAACAGCTCTACAAGCTGCTGGAACCATTCTACAGCCGCCATTTTGGGTGTTATAGCCGCCAGCTTTTATATAACAGCTCTACAAGCTGCTGGAACCATTCTACAGCCGTTATTTTGAGTGTTTTGGACGCCAGCTCTTATATAACAGCTCTACAAGCTGTTGGAACCATTCTACAGCCGTTATTTTGAGTGTTATAGCCGCCAGCTTTTACATAACAGCTTTTCAAGCTGCTCGAACCATTTTACAGCCGCCATTTTGAGTGTTATAGCCGCCAGCTTTTATATAACAGCTCTACAAGCTGCTGGAACCATTCTACAGCCGTTATTTCGAGTGTTATAGCAGCCAGCTTTTATATAACAGCTCTACAAGCTGCTGGAACCATTCTACAGCCGCCATTTTGGGTGTTATAGCCGCCAGCGCTTATATAACAGCTATACAAGCTGCTGGAACCATTCTACAGCCGTTATTTTGAGTGTTATAGCAGCCAGCTTTTATATAACACCTCCACAAGCTGCTGGAACCATTCTACAGCCGCCATTTTGAGTGTTATAGCCGCCAGCTTTTATATAACAGCTATACAAGCTGCTGGAACCATTCTACTGCCGTTATTTTGAGTGTTATAACCGCCAGCTGTTATATAAAAGCTCTACAAGCTGCTGGAACCATTCTACAGCCGTTATTTTGAGTGTTGTAGCCGCCAGCTTTTATATAACAGCTCTACAAGCTGCTGGAACCATTCTACAGCCGTTATTTTGAGTGTTATAGCAGCCAGCTTTTATATAACAGCTCTACAAGCTGCTGGAACCATTCTACAGCCGCCATTTTGGGTGTTATAGCCGCCAGCGCTTATATAACAGCTATACAAGCTGCTGGAACCATTCTACAGCCGTTAATTTCAGTGTTATAGCAGCCAGCTTTTATATAACAGCTCTACAAGCTGCTGGAACCATTCTACAGCCATTATTTTGAGTGTTATAGCCGCCAGCTTTTATATAAAAGCTCTACAAGCTGCTGGAACCATTTTACAGCCGTTATTTTGAGTGTTATAGCCGCCAGCTCTTATATAACAGCTCTACAAGCTGCTCGAACCATTTTACAGCCGCCATTTTGAGTGTTATAGCCGCCAGCTTTTATATAACAGCTCTACAAGCTGCTGGAACCATTCTACAGCCGTTATTTCGAGTGTTATAGCCGCCAGCTTTTATATAACAGCTCTACAAGCTGCTGGAACCATTCTACAGCCGTTATTTTGAGTGTTTTAGCAGCCAGCTTTTATAAAACAGCTCTACAAGCTGCTGGAACCATTCTACAGCCGCCATTTTGGGTGTTATAGCCGCCAGCTTTTATATAACAGCTATACAAGCTGCTGGAACCATTCTACAGCCGTTATTTTGAGTGTTATAGCAGCCAGCTTTTATATAACAGCTCTACAAGCTGCTGGAACCGTTCTACAGCCGTTATTTTGAGTGTTACAGCCGCCAGCTTTTATATAAAAGCTCTACAAGCTGCTGGAACCATTCTACAGCCGTTATTTTGAGTGTTATAGCCGCCAGCTTTTACATAACAGCTTTTCAAGCTGCTCGAATCATTATACAGCCGTTATTTCGAGTGTTATAGCCACCAGCTTTTATATAACAGCTATACAAGCTGCTGGAACCATTCTACAGCCGTTATTTCGAGTGTTTTGGACGCCAGCTCTTATATAACAGCTCTACAAGCTGCTGGAACCGTTCTACAGCCGTTATTTTGAGTGTTACAGCCGCCAGCTTTTATATAAAAGCTCTACAAGCTGCTGGAACCATTCTACAGCCGTTATTTTGAGTGTTGTAGCCGCCAGCTTTTATATAACAGCTCTACAAGCTGCTGGAACCATTCTACAGCCGTTATTTTGAGTGTTATAGCAGCCAGCTTTTATATAACAGCTCTACAAGCTGCTGGAACCATTCTACAGCCGCCATTTTGGGTGTTATAGCCGCCAGCGCTTATATAACAGCTATACAAGCTGCTGGAACCATTCTACAGCCGTTAATTTCAGTGTTATAGCAGCCAGCTTTTATATAACAGCTCTACAAGCTGCTGGAACCATTCTACAGCCATTATTTTGAGTGTTATAGCCGCCAGCTTTTATATAAAAGCTCTACAAGCTGCTGGAACCATTCTACAGCCGTTATTTTGAGTGTTTTGGACGCCAGCTCTTATATAACAGCTCTACAAGCTGCTGGAACCATTCTACAGCCGTTATTTTGAGTGTTATAGCCGCCAGCTTTTACATAACAGCTTTTCAAGCTGCTCGAACCATTTTACAGCCGCCATTTTGAGTGTTATAGCAGCCAGCTTTTATATAACAGCTCTACAAGCTGCTGGAACCATTCTACAGCCGTTATTTCGAGTGTTATAGCCGCCAGCTTTTATATAACAGCTCTACAAGCTGCTGGAACCATTCTACAGCCGTTATTTTGAGTGTTTTAGCAGCCAGCTTTTATAAAACAGCTCTACAAGCTGCTGGAACCATTCTACAGCCGCCATTTTGGGTGTTATAGCCGCCAGCTTTTATATAACAGCTATACAAGCTGCTGGAACCATTCTACAGCCGTTATTTTGAGTGTTATAGCAGCCAGCTTTTATATAACAGCTCTACAAGCTGCTGGAACCGTTCTACAGCCGTTATTTTGAGTGTTACAGCCGCCAGCTTTTATATAAAAGCTCTACAAGCTGCTGGAACCATTTTACAGCCGTTATTTTGAGTGTTAAAGCCGCCAGCTTTTATATAACAGCTCTATAAGCTGCTGGAACCATTCTACAGCCATTGTTTTGAGTGTTATAGCCGCCAGCTTTTATATAAAAGCTCTACAAGCTGCTGGAACCATTCTACAGCCGCCATTTTGAGTGTTATAGCCGCCAGCTTTTATATAACAGCTCTACAAGCTGCTGGAACCATTCTACAGCTATTGTTTTGAGTGTTATAGCCGCCAGCTTTTATATAACAGCTCTACAAGCTGCTGGAACCCTTCTACAGCCGTTATTTTGAGTGTTATAGCAGCCAGCTTTTATATAACAGCTCTACAAGCTGCTGGAACCATTCTACAGCCGCCATTTTGGGTGTTATAGCCGCCAGCTTTTATATAACAGCTATACAAGCTGCTGGAACCATTCTACAGCCGCCATTTTGGGTGTTATAGCCGCCAGCGCTTATATAACAGCTATACAAGCTGCTGGAACCATTCTACAGCCATTATTTTGAGTGTTATAGCCGCCAGCTTTTATATAAAAGCTCTACAAGCTGCTGGAACCATTTTACAGCCGTTATTTTGAGTGTTATAGCCGCCAGCTTTTATATAACAGCTCTACAAGCTGCTGGAACCATTCTACAGCCGCCATTTTGAGTGTTATAGCCGCCAGCTTTTATATAACAGGTATACAAGCTGCTGGAACCATTCTACAGCCGTTATTTCGAGTGTTATAGCCGCCGGCTCTTATATAACAGCTCTACAAGCTGCTGGAACCATTCTACAGCCGTTATTTTGAGTGTTATAGCCGCCAGCTTTTATATAACAGCTTTTCAAGCTGCTCGAACCATTCTACAGCCGTTATTTTGAGTGTTTTGGACGCCAGCTCTTATATAACAGCTCTACAAGCTGCTGGAACCATTCTACAGCCGCCATTTTGAGTGTTATAGCCGCCAGCTTTTATATAACAGCTTTTCAAAATATACAAGCTGCTGGAACCATTCTACAGCCGTTATTTCGAGTGTTATAGCCGCCAGCTCTTATATAACAGCTCTACAAGCTGCTGGAACCATTCTACAGCCGTTATTTTGAGTGTTATAGCCGCCAGCTTTTATATAACAGCTTTTCAAGCTGCTCGAACCATTCTACAGCCGCCATTTTGAGTGTTTTGGACGCCAGCTCTTATATAACAGCTCTTCAAGCTGCTGGAACCATTCTACAGCCGCCATTTTGAGTGTTATAGCCGCCAGCTTTTATATAACAGCTTTTCAAAATATACAAGCTGCTGGAACCATTCTACAGCCGTTATTTCGAGTGTTTTAGCCGCCAGCTTTTATATAACAGCTTTTCAAGCTGCTCGAACCATTTTACAGCTGCCATTTTCAGTGTTATAGCCGCCAACTTTTATATA
Source organism: Drosophila paulistorum (assembly GCA_018152135.1). Classification (NCBI taxonomy): domain Eukaryota; kingdom Metazoa; phylum Arthropoda; class Insecta; order Diptera; family Drosophilidae; genus Drosophila; species Drosophila paulistorum. The sequence goes on along the minus strand of JAECXG010000654.1, from coordinate 329,214 downwards.
ACAGCTCTACAAGCTGCTGGAACCATTCTACAGCCGTTATTTTGAATGTTATAGCCGCCAGCTCTTATATAACAGCTCTACAAGCTGCTGGAACCATTCTACAGCCGTTATTTTGAGTGTTATAGCCGCCAGCTCTTATATAACAGCTCTACAAGGTGCTGGAACCATTCTACAGCCGTTATTTTGAGTGTTATAGCAGCCAGCATTTATATAACAGCTCTACAAGCTGCTGGAACCATTCTACAGCCGTTATTTTGAGTGTTTTGGACGCCAGCTCTTATATAACAGCTCTACAAGCTGCTGGAACCATTCTACAGCCGCCATTTTGAGTGTTATAGCCGCCAGCTTTTATATAACAGGTATACAAGCTGCTGGAACCATTCTACAGCCGTTATTTCGAGTGTTATAGCCGCCAGCTCTTATATAACAGCTCTACAAGCTGCTGGAACCATTCTACAGCCGTTATTTTGAGTGTTATAGCCGCCAGCTTTTATATAACAGCTTTTCAAGCTGCTCGAACCATTCTACAGCCGTTATTTTGAGTGTTTTGGACGCCAGCTCTTATATAACAGCTCTACAAGCTGCTGGAACCATTCTACAGCCGCCATTTTGAGTGTTATAGCCGCCAGCTTTTTATATAACAGCTCTACAAGCTGCTGGAACCATTCTACAGCCGTTATTTTGAGTTTTATAGCCGCCAGCTCTTATATAATAGCTCTACAAGCTGCTGGAACCATTCTACAGCCGTTATTTTGAGTGTTATAGCCGCCAGCTTTTATATAACAGCTTTTCAAGCTGCTCGAACCATTTTACAGCCGTTATTTTGAGTGTTATAGCCGCCAGCTTTTATATAACAGCTTTTCAAGCTGCTCGAACCATTCTACAGCCGTTATTTTGAGTGTTTTGGACGCCAGCTCTTATATAACAGCTCTACAAGCTGCTGGAACCATTCTATTGCCATTATTTTGAGTGTTATAGCCGCCAGCTTTTATATAACAGCTCTACAAGCTGCTGGAACCATTCTACAGCCGTTATTTTGAGTGTTTTGGACGCCAGCTCTTATATAACAGCTCTACAAGCTGCTGGAACCATTCTACAGCCGTTATTTTGAGTGTTATAGCCGCCAGCTTTTACATAACAGCTTTTCAAGCTGCTCGAACCATTTTACAGCCGCCATTTTGAGTGTTATAGCCGCCAGCTTTTATATAACAGCTCTACAAGCTGCTGGAACAATTCTACAGCCGTTATTTCGAGTGTTATAGCCGCCAGCTTTTATATAACAGCTCTACAAGCTGCTGGAACCATTCTACAGCCGTTATTTTGAGTGTTTTAGCAGCCAGCTTTTATAAAACAGCTCTACAAGCTGCTGGAACCATTCTACAGCCGCCATTTTGGGTGTTATAGCCGCAAGCTTTTATATAACAGCTATACAAGCTGCTGGAACCATTCTACAGCCGTTATTTTGAGTGTTATAGCAGCCAGCTTTTATATAACAGCTCTACAAGCTGCTGGAACCGTTCTACAGCCGTTATTTTGAGTGTTACAGCCGCCAGCTTTTATATAAAAGCTCTACAAGCTGCTGGAACCATTTTACAGCCGTTATTTTGAGTGTTAAAGCCGCCAGCTTTTATATAACAGCTCTACAAGCTGCTGGAACCATTCTACAGCCGCCATTTTGAGTGTTATAGCCGCCAGCTTTTATATAACAGCTCTACAAGCTGCTGGAACCATTCTACAGCTATTGTTTTGAGTGTTATAGCCGCCAGCTTTTATATAACAGCTCTACAAGCTGCTGGAACCCTTCTACAGCCGTTATTTTTAGTGTTATAGCAGCCAGCTTTTATATAACAGCTCTACAAGCTGCTGGAACCATTTTACAGCCGTTATTTTGAGTGTTATAGCCGCCAGCTTTTATATAACAGCTCTACAAGCTGCTGGAACCATTCTACAGCCGTTATTTTAAGTGTTTTGGACGCCAGCTCTTATATAACAGTTCTACAAGCTGCTGGAACCATTCTACAGCCATTATTTTGAGTGTTATAGCCGCCAGCTTTTATATAACAGCTTTTCAAGCTGCTCGAACCATTCTACAGCCGTTATTTTGAGTGTTTTGGACGCCAGCTCTTATATAACAGCTCTACAAGCTGCTGGAACCATTCTACAGCCGCCATTTTGAGTGTTATAGCCGCCAGCTTTTATATAACAGCTTTTCAAAATATACAAGCTGCTGGAACCATTCTACAGCCGTTATTTCGAGTGTTTTAGCCGCCAGCTTTTATATAACAGCTTTTCAAGCTGCTCGAACCATTTTACAGCTGCCATTTTGAGTGTTATAGCCGCCAACTTTTATATAACAGCTTTTCAAGCTGCTCGAACCATTCTACAGCCGTTATTTTGAGTGTTTTGGACGCCAGCTCTTATATAACAGCTCTACAAGCTGCTGGAACCATTCTACAGCCGCCATTTTGAGTGTTAAAGCCGCCAGCTTTTATATAACAGGTATACAAGCTGCTGGAACCATTCTACAGCCGTTATTTCGAGTGTTATAGCCGCCAGCTCTTATATAACAGCTCTACAAGCTGCTGGAACCATTCTACAGCCGTTATTTTGAGTGTTATAGCCGCCAGCTTTTATATAACAGCTTTTCAAGCTGCTCGAACCATTCTACAGCCGTTATTTTGAGTGTTTTGGACGCCAGCTCTTATATAACAGCTCTACAAGCTGCTGGAACCATTCTACAGCCGTTATTTTGAGTGTTTTGGACGCCAGCTCTTATATAACAGCTCTACAAGCTGCTGGAACCATTCTACAGCCGCCATTTTGAGTGTTATAGCCGCCAGCTTTTATATAACAGGTATACAAGCTGCTGGAACCATTCTACAGCCGTTATTTCGAGTGTTATAGCCGCCAGCTCTTATATAACAGCTCTACAAGCTGCTGGAACCATTCTACAGCCGTTATTTTGAGTGTTATAGCCGCCAGCTTTTATATAACAGCTTTTCAAGCTGCTCGAACCATTCTACAGCCGTTATTTTGAGTGTTTTGGACGCCAGCTCTTATATAACAGCTCTACAAGCTGCTGGAACCATTCTACAGCCGCCATTTTGAGTGTTATAGCCGCCAGCTTTTATATAACAGGTATACAAGCTGCTGGAACCATTCTACAGCCGTTATTTCGAGTGTTATAGCCGCCAGCTCTTATATAACAGCTCTACAAGCTGCTGGAACCATTCTACAGCCGTTATTTTGAGTGTTATAGCCGCCAGCTTTTATATAACAGCTTTTCAAGCTGCTCGAACCATTCTACAGCCGTTATTTTGAGTGTTTTGGACGCCAGCTCTTATATAACAGCTCTACAAGCTGCTGGAACCATTCTACAGCCGCCATTTTGAGTGTTATAGCCGCCAGCTTTTATATAACAGCTCTACAAGCTGCTGGAACCATTCTACAGCCGTTATTTTGAGTTTTATAGCCGCCAGCTCTTATATAATAGCTCTACAAGCTGCTGGAACCATTCTACAGCCGTTATTTTGAGTGTTATAGCCGCCAGCTTTTATATAACAGCTTTTCAAGCTGCTCGAACCATTTTACAGCCGTTATTTTGAGTGTTATAGCCGCCAGCTTTTATATAACAGCTTTTCAAGCTGCTCGAACCATTCTACAGCCGTTATTTTGAGTGTTTTGGACGCCAGCTCTTATATAACAGCTCTACAAGCTGCTGGAACCATTCTACAGCCATTATTTTGAGTGTTATAGCCGCCAGCTTTTATATAACAGCTCTACAAGCTGCTGGAACCATTCTACAGCCGTTATTTTGAGTGTTATAGCCGCCAGCTCTTATATAACAGCTCTACAAGCTGCTGGAACCATTCTACAGCAGTTATTTTGAGTGTTATAGCCGCCAGCTCTTATATAACAGCTCTACAAGCTGCTGGAACCATTCTACAGCCGTTATTTTGAGTGTTATAGCCGCCAGCTTTTATATAGCAGCTTTTCACGCTGCTCGAACCATTTTACAGCCGTTATTTTGAGTGTTATAGCCGCCAGCTTTTATATAACAGCTTTTCAAAATATACAAGCTGCTGGAACCATTCTACAGCCGTTATTTTGAGTGTTATAGCCGCCAGCTTTTATATAACAGCTCTACAAGCTGCTGGAACCATTCTACAGCCGCCATTTTGAGTGTTATAGCCGCCAGCTTTTATATAACAGGTATACAAGCTGCTGGAACCATTCTACAGCCGTTATTTTAAGTTTTATATCCGCCAGCTCTTATATAATAGCTCTACAAGCTGCTGGAACCATTCTACAGCCGTTATTTTGAGTGTTATAGCCGCCAGCTTTTATATAACAGCTTTTCAAGCTGCTCGAACCATTTTACAGCCGTTATTTTGAGTGTTATAGCCGCCAGCTTTTATATAACAGCTCTTCAAGCTGCTCGAACCATTTTACAGCTGCCATTTTGAGTGTTATAGCCGCCAACTTTTATATAACAGCTCTACAAGCTGCTGGAACCATTCTACAGCCGTTATTTTGAGTGTTATAGCCGCCAGCTCTTATATAACAGCTCTACAAGCTGCTGGAACCATTCTACAGCCGTTATTTTGAGTGTTTTAGCAGCCAGCTTTTATAAAACAGCTCTACAAGCTACTGGAACCATTCTACAGCCGCCATTTTGGGTGTTATAGCCGCCAGCTTTTATATAACAGCTATACAAGCTGCTGGAACCATTCTACAGCCGTTATTTTGAGTGTTATAGCAGCCAGCTTTTATATAACAGCTCTACAAGCTGCTGGAACCGTTCTACAGCCGTTATTTTGAGTGTTACAGCCGCCAGCTTTTATATAACAGCTATACAAGCTGCTGGAACCATTCTACAGCCGTTATTTCGAGTGTTATAGCCGCCAACTCTTATATAACAGCTCTACAAGCTGCTGGAACCATTCTACAGCCGTTATTTTGAGTGTTATAGCCGCCAGCTTTTATATAACAGCTTTTCAAGCTGCTCGAACCATTTTACAGCCGTTATTTTGAGTGTTATAGCCGCCAGCTTTTATATAACAGCTCTACAAGCTGCTGGAACCATTCTACAGCCGTTATTTTGAGTGTTTTGGACGCCAGCTCTTATATAACAGCTCTACAAGCTGCTGGAACCATTCTACAGCCGTTATTTCGAGTGTTATAGCCGCCAACTCTTATATAACAGCTCTACAAGCTGCTGGAACCATTCTACAGCCGTTATTTTGAGTGTTATAGCCGCCAGCTTTTATATAACAGCTTTTCAAGCTGCTCGAACCATTTTACAGCCGTTATTTTGAGTGTTATAGCCGCCAGCTTTTATATAACAGCTCTACAAGCTGCTGGAACCATTCTACAGCCGTTATTTTGAGTGTTTTGGACGCCAGCTCTTATATAACAGCTCTACAAGCTGCTGGAACCATTCTACAGCCGTTATTTTGAGTGTTTTGGACGCCAGCTCTTATATAACAGCTCTACAAGGTGCTGGAACCATTCTACAGCCGTTATTTTGAGTGTTATAGCAGCCAGCATTTATATAACAGCTCTACAAGCTGCTGGAACCATTCTACAGCCGTTATTTTGAGTGTTTTGGACGCCAGCTCTTATATAACAGCTCTACAAGCTGCTGGAACCATTCTACAGCCGTTATTTTGAGTGTTATAGCCGCCAGCTCTTATATAACAGGTATACAACTGCTGGAACCATTCTACAGCCGCCATTTTGAGTGTTATAGCCGCCAGCTTTTATATAACAGCTATACAAGCTGCTGGAACCATTCTACAGCCGTTATTTCGAGTGTTATAGCCGCCAACTCTTATATAACAGCTCTACAAGCTGCTGGAACCATTCTACAGCCGTTATTTTGAGTGTTGTAGCCGCCAGCTTTTATATAACAGCTTTTCAAAATATACAAGCTGCTGGAACCATTCTACAGCCGTTATTTCGAGTGTTATAGCCGCCAGCTTTTATATAACAGCTCTACAAGCTGCTGGAACCATTCTACAGCCGCCATTTTGAGTGTTATAGCCGCCAGCTTTTATATAACAGCTTTTCAAGCTGCTCGAACCATTTTACAGCCGTTATTTTGAGTGTTATAGCCGCCAGCTTTTATATAACAGCTCTACAAGCTGCTGGAACCATTCTACAGCCGTTATTTTGAGTGTTTTGGACGCCAGCTCTTATATAACAGCTCTACAAGCTGCTGGAACCATTCTACAGCCGTTATTTTGAGTGTTTTGGACGCCAGCTCTTATATAACAGCTCTACAAGGTGCTGGAACCATTCTACAGCCGTTATTTTGAGTGTTATAGCAGCCAGCATTTATATAACAGCTCTACAAGCTGCTGGAACCATTCTACAGCCGTTATTTTGAGTGTTTTCGACGCCAGCTCTTATATAACAGCTCTACAAGCTGCTGGAACCATTCTACAGCCGTTATTTTGAGTGTTATAGCCGCCAGCTCATATATAACAGGTATACAACTGCTGGAACCATTCTACAGCCGCCATTTTGAGTGTTATAGCCGCCAGCTTTTATATAACAGCTATACAAGCTGCTGGAACCATTCTACAGCCGTTATTTCGAGTGTTATAGCCGCCAACTCTTATATAACAGCTCTACAAGCTGCTGGAACCATTCTACAGCCGTTATTTTGAGTGTTGTAGCCGCCAGCTTTTATATAACAGCTTTTTAAAATATACAAGCTGCTGGAACCATTCTACAGCCGTTATTTCGAGTGTTATAGCCGCCAGCTTTTATATAACAGCTCTACAAGCTGCTGGAACCATTCTACAGCCGTCATTTTGAGTGTTATAGCCGCCAGCTTTTATATAACAGCTCTACAAGCTGCTGGAACCATTCTACAGCCGTTATTTTGAGTTTTATAGCCGCCAGCTCTTATATAATAGCTCTACAAGCTGCTGGAACCATTCTACAGCCGTTATTTTGAGTGTTATAGCCGCCAGCTTTTATATAACAGCTTTTCAAGCTGCTCGAACCATTTTACAGCCGTTATTTTGAGTGTTATAGCCGCCAGCTTTTATATAACAGCTCTACAAGCTGCTGGAACCATTCTACAGCCGTTATTTTGAGTGTTTTGGACGCCAGCTCTTATATAACAGCTCTACAAGCTGCTGGAACCATTCTACAGCCGTTATTTTGAGTGTTATAGCCGCCAGCTTTACATAACAGCTTTTCAAGCTGCTCGAACCATTTTACAGCCGCCATTTTGAGTGTTATAGCCGCCAGCTTTTATATAACAGCTCTACAAGCTGCTGGAACCATTCTACAGCCGTTATTTCGAGTGTTATAGCCGCCAGCTTTTATATAACAGCTCTACAAGCTGCTGGAACCATTCTACAGCCGTTATTTTGAGTGTTTTAGCAGCCAGCTTTTATAAAACAGCTCTACAAGCTGCTGGAACCATTCTACAGCCGCCATTTTGGGTGTTATAGCCGCCAGCTTTTATATAACAGCTATACAAGCTGCTGGAACCATTCTACAGCCGTTATTTTGAGTGTTATAGCAGCCAGCTTTTATATAACAGCTCTACAAGCTGCTGGAACCGTTCTACAGCCGTTATTTTGAGTGTTGTAGCCGCCAGCTTTTATATAACAGCTTTTCAAAATATACAAGCTGCTGGAACCATTCTACAGCCGTTATTTCGAGTGTTATAGCCGCCAGCTTTTATATAACAGCTCTACAAGCTGCTGGAACCATTCTACAGCCGCCATTTTGAGTGTTATAGCCGCCAGCTTTTATATAACAGCTTTTCAAGCTGCTGGAACCATTCTACAGCCGCCATTTTGAGTGTTATAGCCGCCAGCTTTTATATAACAGGTATACAAGCTGCTGGAACCATTCTACAGCCGTTATTTTAAGTTTTATATCCGCCAGCTCTTATATAATAGCTCTACAAGCTGCTGGAACCATTCTACAGCCGTTATTTTGAGTGTTTTGGACGCCAGCTCTTATATAACAGCTCTACAAGCTGCTGGAACCATTGTACAGCCGTTGTTTTGAGTGTTTTGGACGCCAGCTCTTATATAACAGCTCTACAAGGTGCTGGAACCATTCTACAGCCGTTATTTTGAGTGTTATAGCCACCAGCTTTTATATAACAGCTATACAAGCTGCTGGAACCATTCTACAGCCGTTATTTTGAGTGTTTTGGACGCCAGCTCTTATATAACAGCTCTACAAGCTGCTGGAACCATTCTACAGCCGTTATTTCGAGTGTTATAGCCGCCAACTCTTATATAACAGCTCTACAAGCTGCTGGAACCATTCTACAGCCGTTATTTTGAGTGTTGTAGCCGCCAGCTTTTATATAACAGCTTTTTAAAATATACAAGCTGCTGGAACCATTCTACAGCCGTTATTTCGAGTGTTATAGCCGCCAGCTTTTATATAACAGCTCTACAAGCTGCTGGAACCATTCTACAGCCGTTATTTTGAGTGTTTTGGACGCCAGCTCTTATATAACAGCTCTACAAGCTGCTGGAACCATTCTACAGCCGTTATTTTGAGTGTTATAGCCGCCAGCTCTTATATAACAGGTATACAACTGCTGGAACCATTCTACAGCCGCCATTTTGAGTGTTATAGCCGCCAGCTTTTATATAACAGCTATACAAGCTGCTGGAACCATTCTACAGCCGTTATTTCGAGTGTTATAGCCGCCAACTCTTATATAACAGCTCTACAAGCTGCTGGAACCATTCTACAGCCGTTATTTTGAGTGTTGTAGCCGCCAGCTTTTATATAACAGCTTTTTAAAATATACAAGCTGCTGGAACCATTCTACAGCCGTTATTTCGAGTGTTATAGCCGCCAGCTTTTATATAACAGCTCTACAAGCTGCTGGAACCATTCTACAGCCGTCATTTTGAGTGTTATAGCCGCCAGCTTTTATATAACAGCTCTACAAGCTGCTGGAACCATTCTACAGCCGTTATTTTGAGTTTTATAGCCGCCAACTCTTATATAACAGCTCTACAAGCTGCTGGAACCATTCTACAGCCGTTATTTTGAGTGTTGTAGCCGCCAGCTTTTATATAACAGCTTTTTAAAATATACAAGCTGCTGGAACCATTCTACAGCCGTTATTTCGAGTGTTATAGCCGCCAGCTTTTATATAACAGCTCTACAAGCTGCTGGAACCATTCTACAGCCGTCATTTTGAGTGTTATAGCCGCCAGCTCTTATATAACAGGTATACAACTGCTGGAACCATTCTACAGCCGCCATTTTGAGTGTTATAGCCACCAGCTTTTATATAACAGCTATACAAGCTGCTGGAACCATTCTACAGCCGTTATTTCGAGTGTTATAGCCGCCAGCTCTTATATAACAGGTATACAACTGCTGGAACCATTCTACAGCCGTTATTTTGAGTGTTGTAGCCGCCAGCTTTTATATAACAGCTTTTTAAAATATACAAGCTGCTGGAACCATTCTACAGCCGTTATTTCGAGTGTTATAGCCGCCAGCTTTTATATAACAGCTCTACAAGCTGCTGGAACCATTCTACAGCCGTCATTTTGAGTGTTATAGCCGCCAGCTTTTATATAACAGCTCTACAAGCTGCTGGAACCATTCTACAGCCGTTATTTTGAGTGTTATAGCCGCCAGCTCTTATATAACAGGTATACAACTGCTGGAACCATTCTACAGCCGCCATTTTGAGTGTTATAGCCACCAGCTTTTATATAACAGCTATACAAGCTGCTGGAACCATTCTACAGCCGTTATTTCGAGTGTTATAGCCGCCAACTCTTATATAACAGCTCTACAAGCTGCTGGAACCATTCTACAGCCGTTATTTTGAGTGTTGTAGCCGCCAGCTTTTATATAACAGCTTTTTAAAATATACAAGCTGCTGGAACCATTCTACAGCCGTTATTTCGAGTGTTATAGCCGCCAGCTTTTATATAACAGCTCTACAAGCTGCTGGAACCATTCTACAGCCGTCATTTTGAGTGTTATAGCCGCCAGCTTTTATATAACAGCTCTACAAGCTGCTGGAACCATTCTACAGCCGTTATTTTGAGTTTTATAGCCGCCAGCTCTTATATAATAGCTCTACAAGCTGCTGGAACCATTCTACAGCCGTTATTTTGAGTGTTATAGCCGCCAGCTTTTATATAACAGCTTTTCAAGCTGCTCGAACCATTTTACAGCCGTTATTTTGAGTGTTATAGCCGCCAGCTTTTATATAACAGCTCTACAAGCTGCTGGAACCATTCTACAGCCGTTATTTTGAGTGTTTTGGACGCCAGCTCTTATATAACAGCTCTACAAGCTGCTGGAACCATTCTACAGCCGTTATTTTGAGTGTTATAGCCGCCAGCTTTACATAACAGCTTTTCAAGCTGCTCGAACCATTTTACAGCCGCCATTTTGAGTGTTATAGCCGCCAGCTTTTATATAACAGCTCTACAAGCTGCTGGAACCATTCTACAGCCGTTATTTCGAGTGTTATAGCCGCCAGCTTTTATATAACAGCTCTACAAGCTGCTGGAACCATTCTACAGCCGTTATTTTGAGTGTTTTAGCAGCCAGCTTTTATAAAACAGCTCTACAAGCTGCTGGAACCATTCTACAGCCGCCATTTTGGGTGTTATAGCCGCCAGCTTTTATATAACAGCTATACAAGCTGCTGGAACCATTCTACAGCCGTTATTTTGAGTGTTATAGCAGCCAGCTTTTATATAACAGCTCTACAAGCTGCTGGAACCGTTCTACAGCCGTTATTTTGAGTGTTACAGCCGCCAGCTCTTATATAAAAGCTCTACAAGCTGCTGGAACCATTCTACAGCCGTTATTTTGAGTGTTATAGCCGCCAGCTTTTACATAACAGCTTTTCAAGCTGCTCGAACCATTCTACAGCCGTTATTTCGAGTGTTATAGCCACCAGCTTTTATATAACAGCTATACAAGCTGCTGGAACCATTCTACAGCCGTTATTTCGAGTGTTATAGCCGCCAGCTTTTATATAAAAGCTCTACAAGCTGCTGGAACCATTCTACAGCCGTTATTTTGAGTGTTTTAGCAGCCAGCTTTTATAAAACAGCTCTACAAGCTGCTGGAACCATTCTACAGCCGCCATTTTGGGTGGTATAGCCGCCAGCTTTTATATAACAGCTATACAAGCTGCTGGAACCATTCTACAGCCGTTATTTTGAGTGTTATAGCAGCCAGCTTTTATATAACAGCTCTACAAGCTGCTGGAACCGTTCTACAGCCGTTATTTTGAGTGTTACAGCCGCCAGCTTTTATATAAAAGCTCTACAAGCTGCTGGAACCATTTTACAGCCGTTATTTTGAGTGTTAAAGCCGCCAGCATTTATATAACAGCTCTACAAGCTGCTGGAACCATTCTACAGCCGTTATTTTGAGTGTTTTGGACGCCAGCTCTCATATAACAGCTCTACAAGCTGCTGGAACCATTCTACAGCCATTATTTTGAGTGTTATAGCCGCCAGCTTTTATATAACAGCTCTACAAGCTGCTGGAACCATTCTACAGCCGCCATTTTGAGTGTTATAGCCGCCAGCTTTTATATAACAGCTCTACAAGCTGCTGGAACCATTCTACAGCCATTGTTTTGAGTGTTATAGCCGCCAGCTTTTATATAACAGCTCTACAAGCTGCTGGAACCCTTCTACAGCCGTTATTTTGAGTGTTATAGCAGCCAGCTTTTATATAACAGCTCTACAAGCTGCTGGAACCATTCTACAGCCGTTATTTTGAGTGTTATAGCCGCCAGCTTTTATATAACAGCTTTTCAAGCTGCTCGAACCATTTTACAGCCGTTATTTTGAGTGTTATAGCCGCCAGCTTTACATAACAGCTTTTCAAGCTGCTCGAACCATTTTACAGCCGCCATTTTGAGTGTTATAGCCGCCAGCTTTTATATAACAGCTCTACAAGCTGCTGGAACCATTCTACAGCCGTTATTTCGAGTGTTATAGCCGCCAGCTTTTATATAACAGCTCTACAAGCTGCTGGAACCATTCTACAGCCGTTATTTTGAGTGTTTTAGCAGCCAGCTTTTATAAAACAGCTCTACAAGCTGCTGGAACCATTCTACAGCCGCCATTTTGGGTGTTATAGCCGCCAGCTTTTATATAACAGCTATACAAGCTGCTGGAACCATTCTACAGCCGTTATTTTGAGTGTTATAGCAGCCAGCTTTTATATAACAGCTCTACAAGCTGCTGGAACCATTCTACAGCCGTTATTTTGAGTGTTTTGGACGCCAGCTCTTATATAACAGCTCTACAAGCTGCTGGAACCATTCTACAGCCGTTATTTTGAGTGTTATAGCCGCCAGCTTTTACATAACAGCTTTTCAAGCTGCTCGAACCATTCTACAGCCGTTATTTCGAGTGTTATAGCCACCAGCTTTTATATAACAGCTATACAAGCTGCTGGAACCATTCTACAGCCGTTATTTCGAGTGTTATAGCCGCCAGCTTTTATATAACAGCTCTACAAGCTGCTGGAACCATTCTACAGCCGTTATTTTGAGTGTTATAGCCGCCAGCTTTTATATAACAGCTCTACAAGCTGCTGGAACCATTCTACAGCCGCCATTTTGAGTGTTATAGCAGCCAGCTTTTATAAAACAGCTCTACAAGCTGCTGGAACCATTCTACAGCCGCCATTTTGGGTGTTATAGCCGCCAGCTTTTATATAACAGCTATACAAGCTGCTGGAACCATTCTACAGCCGTTATTTTGAGTGTTATAGCAGCCAGCTTTTATATAACAGCTCTACAAGCTGCTGGAACCGTTCTACAGCCGTTATTTTGAGTGTTACAGCCGCCAGCTTTTATATAAAAGCTCTACAAGCTGCTGGAACCATTTTACAGCCGTTATTTTGAGTGTTAAAGCCGCCAGCTTTCATATAACAGCTCTACAAGCTGCTGGAACCATTCTACAGCCGTTATTTTGAGTGTTTTGGACGCCAGCTCTCATATAACAGCTCTACAAGCTGCTGGAACCATTCTACAGCCATTATTTTGAGTGTTATAGCCGCCAGCTTTTATATAACAGCTCTACAAGCTGCTGGAACCATTCTACAGCCGCCATTTTGAGTGTTATAGCCGCCAGCTTTTATATAACAGCTCTACAAGCTGCTGGAACCATTCTACAGCCATTGTTTTGAGTGTTATAGCCGCCAGCTTTTATATAACAGCTCTACAAGCTGCTGGAACCCTTCTACAGCCGTTATTTTGAGTGTTATAGCAGCCAGCTTTTATATAACAGCTCTACAAGCTGCTGGAACCATTCTACAGCCGCTATTTCGAGTGTTATAGCCGCCAGCTTTTATATAACAGCTATACAATCTGCTGGAACCATTCTACAGCCGTTATTTTGAGTGTTATCCGCCAGCTCTTATATAACAGCTCTACAAGCTGCTGGAACCATTCTACAGCCGTTATTTTGAGTGTTATAGCCGCCAGCTTTTATATAAAAGCTCTACGAGCTGCTGGAACCATTTTACAGCCGTTATTTTGAGTGTTATAGCCGCCAGCTTTTATATAACAGCTCTACAAGCTGCTGGAACCATTCTACAGCCGCCATTTTGAGTGTTATAGCCGCCAGCTTTTATATAACAGGTATACAAGCTGCTGGAACCATTCTACAGCCGTTATTTCGAGTGTTTTGGACGCCAGCTCTTATATAACAGCTCTACAAGCTGCTGGAACCATTCTACAGCCGCCATTTTGAGTGTTATAGCCGCCAGCTTTTATATAACAGCTTTTCAAAATATACAAGCTACTGGAACCATTCTACAGCCGTTATTTCGAGTGTTATAGCCGCCAGCTTTTATATAACAGCTCTACAAGCTGCTGGAACCATTCTACAGCCGCCATTTTGAGTGTTATAGCCGCCAGCTTTTATATAACAGGTATACAAGCTGCTGGAACCATTCTACAGCCGTTATTTCGAGTGTTATAGCCGCCAGCCCTTATATAACAGCTCTACAAGCTGCTGGAACCATTCTACAGCCGTTATTTTGAGTGTTATAGCCGCCAGCTTTTATATAACAGCTTTTCAAGCTGCTCGAACCATTCTACAGCCGTTATTTTGAGTGTTTTGGACGCCAGCTCTTATATAACAGCTCTACAAGCTGCTGGAACCATTCTACAGCCGCCATTTTGAGTGTTATAGCCGCCAGCTTTTATATAACAGCTCTACAAGCTGCTGGAACCATTCTACAGCCGTTATTTTGAGTTTTATAGCCCCCAGCTCTTATATAGAAGCTCTACAAGCTGCTGGAACCATTCTACAGCCGTTATTTTGAGTGTTATAGCCGCCAGCTTTTATATAACAGCTTTTCAAGCTGCTCGAACCATTTTACAGCCGTTATTTTGAGTGTTATAGCCGCCAGCTTTTATATAACAGCTTTTCAAGCTGCTCGAACCATTCTACAGCCGTTATTTTGAGTGTTTTGGACGCCAGCTCTTATATAACAGCTCTACAAGCTGCTGGAACCATTCTACAGCCATTATTTTGAGTGTTATAGCCGCCAGCTTTTATATAACAGCTCTACAAGCTGCTGGAACCATTCTACAGCCGTTATTTTGAGTGTTATAGCCGCCAGCTTTTATATAACAGCTCTACAAGCTGCTGGAACCATTCTACAGCCGTTATTTTGAGTGTTATAGCCGCCAGCTTTTTTATAGCAGCTTTTCACGCTGCTCGAACCATTTTACAGCCGTTATTTTGAGTGTTATAGCCGCCAGCTTTTATATAACAGCTTTTCAAAATATACAAGCTGCTGGAACCATTCTACAGCCGTTATTTCGAGTGTTATAGCCGCCAGCCCTTATATAACAGCTTTTCAAGCTGCTCGAACCATTTTACAGCCGTTATTTTGAGTGTTATAGACGCCAGCTTTTATATAACAGCTTTTCAAGCTGCTCGAACCATTTTACAGCCGCCATTTTGAGTGTTATAGCCGCCAGCTTTTATATAACAGCTATACAAGCTGCTGGAACCATTCTACAGCCGTTATTTTGAGTGCTATAGCAGCCAGCTTTTATATAACAGCTCTACAAGCTGCTGGAACAATTCTACAGCCGTTATTTTGAGTGTTATAGCAGCCAGCATTTATATAACAGCTCTACAAGTTGCTGGAACCATTCTACAGCCGTTATTTTGAGTGTTATAGCCGCCAGCCCTTATATAACAGGTATACAAGCTGCTGGAACCATTCTACAGCCGCCATTTTGAGTGTTATAGCCGCCAGCTTTTATATAACAGCTCTACAAGCTGCTGGAACCATTCTACAGCCGTTATTTTGAGTTTTATATCCGCCAGCTCTTATATAATAGCTCTACAAGCTGCTGGAACCATTCTACAGCCGTTATTTTGAGTGTTATAGCCGCCAGCTTTTATATAACAGCTTTTCAAGCTGCTCGAACCATTTTACAGCCGTTATTTTGAGTGTTATAGACGCCAGCTTTTATATAACAGCTCTACAAGCTGCTGGAACCATTCTACAGCCGTTATTTTGAGTGTTTTGGACGCCAGCTCTTATATAACAGCTCTACAAGCTGCTGGAACCATTCTACAGCCGTTATTTTGAGTGTTATAGCCGCCAGCTTTACATAACAGCTTTTCAAGCTGCTCGAACCATTTTACAGCCGCCATTTTGAGTGTTATAGCCGCCAGCTTTTATATAACAGCTCTACAAGCTGCTGGAACCATTCTACAGCCGTTATTTCGAGTGTTATAGCCGCCAGCTTTTATATAACAGCTCTACAAGCTGCTGGAACCATTCTACAGCCGTTATTTTGAGTGTTTTAGCAGCCAGCTTTTATAAAACAGCTCTACAAGCTGCTGGAACCATTCTACAGCCGCCATTTTGGGTGTTATAGCCGCCAGCTTTTATATAACAGCTATACAAGCTGCTGGAACCATTCTACAGCCGTTATTTTGAGTGTTATAGCAGCCAGCTTTTATATAACAGCTCTACAAGCTGCTGGAACCGTTCTACAGCCGTTATTTTGAGTGTTACAGCCGCCAGCTTTTATATAAAAGCTCTACAAGCTGCTGGAACCATTCTACAGCCGTTATTTTGAGTGTTAAAGCCGCCAGCTTTTATATAACAGCTCTACAAGCTGCTGGAACCATTCTACAGCCGTTATTTTGAGTGTTTTGGACGCCAGCTCTCATATAACAGCTCTACAAGCTGCTGGAACCATTCTACAGCCATTATTTTGAGTGTTATAGCCGCCAGCTTTTATATAACAGCTCTTCAAGCTGCTGGAACCATTCTACAGCCGCCATTTTGAGTGTTATAGCCGCCAGCTTTTATATAACAGCTCTACAAGCTGCTGGAACCATTCTACAGCCATTGTTTTGAGTGCTATAGCCGCCAGCTTTTATATAACAGCTCTACAAGCTGCTGGAACCCTTCTACAGCCGTTATTTTGAGTGTTATAGCAGCCAGCTTTTATATAACAGCTCTACAAGCTGCTGGAACCATTCTACAGCCGCTATTTCGAGTGTTATAGCCGCCAGCTTTTATATAACAGCTATACAAGCTGCTGTAACCATTCTACAGCCGTTATTTTGAGTGTTATCCGCCAGCTCTTATATAACAGCTCTACAAGCTGCTGGAACCATTCTACAGCCGTTATTTTGAGTGTTATAGCCGCCAGCTTTTATATAACAGCTCTACAAGCTGCTGGAACCATTCTACAGCCGTTATTTTGAGTGTTTTAGCAGCCAGCTTTTATATAACAGGTATACAAGCTGCGGGAACCATTCTACAGCCGTTATTTCGAGTGTTTTGGACGCCAGCTCTTATACAACAGCTCTACAAGCTGCTGGAACCATTCTACAGCCGCCATTTTGAGTGTTATAGCCGCCAGCTTTTATATAACAGCTCTACAAGCTGCTGGAACCATTCTACAGCCGTTATTTTGAGTGTTTTAGCAGCCAGCTTTTATAAAACAGCTCTACAAGCTGCTGGAACCATTCTACAGCCGCCATTTTGGGTGTTATAGCCGCCAGCTTTTATATAACAGCTATACAAGCTGCTGGAACCATTCTACAGCCGTTATTTTGAGTGTTATAGCAGCCAGCTTTTATATAACAGCTATACAAGCTGCTGGAACCATTCTACAGCCGTTATTTCGAGTGTTATAGCCGCCAGCTTTTATATAACAGCTCTACAAGCTGCTGGAACCATTCTACAGCCGTTATTTTGAGTGTTATAGCCGCCAGCTTTTATATAACAGCTCTACAAGCTGCTGGAACCATTCTACAGCCGTTATTTTGAGTGTTTTAGCAGCCAGCTTTTATAAAACAGCTCTACAAGCTGCTGGAACCATTCTACAGCCGCCATTTTGGGTGTTATAGCCGCCAGCTTTTATATAACAGCTATACAAGCTGCTGGAACCATTCTACAGCCGTTATTTTGAGTGTTATAGCAGCCAGCTTTTATATAACAGCTCTACAAGCTGCTGGAACCGTTCTACAGCCGTTATTTTGAGTGTTACAGCCGCCAGCTTCTATATAAAAGCTCTACAAGCTGCTGGAACCATTCTACAGCCGTTATTTTGAGTGTTATAGCCGCCAGCTTTTACATAACAGCTTTTCAAGCTGCTCGAACCATTCTACAGCCGTTATTTCGAGTGTTATAGCCACCAGCTTTTATATAACAGCTATACAAGCTGCTGGAACCATTCTACAGCCGTTATTTCGAGTGTTATAGCCGCCAGCTTTTATATAACAGCTCTACAAGCTGCTGGAACCATTCTACAGCCGTTATTTTGAGTGTTTTAGCAGCCAGCTTTTATAAAACAGCTCTACAAGCTGCTGGAACCATTCTACAGCCGCCATTTTGGGTGTTATAGCCGCCAGCTTTTATATAACAGCTATACAAGCTGCTGGAACCATTCTACAGCCGTTATTTTGAGTGTTATAGCAGCCAGCTTTTATATAACAGCTCTACAAGCTGCTGGAACCGTTCTACAGCCGTTATTTTGAGTGTTACAGCCGCCAGCTTTTATATAAAAGCTCTACAAGCTGCTGGAACCATTCTACAGCCGTTATTTTGAGTGTTAAAGCCGCCAGCTTTTATATAACAGCTCTACAAGCTGCTGGAACCATTCTACAGCCGTTATTTTGAGTGTTTTGGACGCCAGCTCTCATATAACAGCTCTACAAGCTGCTGGAACCATTCTACAGCCATTATTTTGAGTGTTATAGCCGCCAGCTTTTATATAACAGCTCTACAAGCTGCTGGAACCATTCTACAGCCGCCATTTTGAGTGTTATAGCCGCCAGCTTTTATATAACAGCTCTACAAGCTGCTGGAACCATTCTACAGCCATTGTTTTGAGTGCTATAGCCGCCAGCTTTTATATAACAGCTCTACAAGCTGCTGGAACCCTTCTACAGCCGTTATTTTGAGTGTTATAGCAGCCAGCTTTTATATAACAGCTCTACAAGCTGCTGGAACCATTCTACAGCCGCTATTTCGAGTGTTATAGCCGCCAGCTTTTATATAACAGCTATACAAGCTGCTGTAACCATTCTACAGCCGTTATTTTGAGTGTTATCCGCCAGCTCTTATATAACAGCTCTACAAGCTGCTGGAACCATTCTACAGCCGTTATTTTGAGTGTTATAGCCGCCAGCTTTTATATAAAAGCTCTACGAGCTGCTGGAACCATTTTACAGCCGTTATTTTGAGTGTTATAGCCGCCAGCTTTTATATAACAGCTCTACAAGCTGCTGGAACCATTCTACAGCCGCCATTTTGAGTGTTATAGCCGCCAGCTTTTATATAACAGGTATACAAGCTGCGGGAACCATTCTACAGCCGTTATTTCGAGTGTTTTGGACGCCAGCTCTTATACAACAGCTCTACAAGCTGCTGGAACCATTCTACAGCCGCCATTTTGAGTGTTATAGCCGCCAGCTTTTATATAACAGCTTTTCAAAATATACAAGCTGCTGGAACCATTCTACAGCCGTTATTTCGAGTGTTATAGCCGCCAGCTTTTATATAACAGCTCTACAAGCTGCTGGAACCATTCTACAGCCGTTATTTTGAGTGTTATAGCCGCCAGCTTTTATATAAAAGCTCTACGAGCTGCTGGAACCATTTTACAGCCGTTATTTTGAGTGTTATAGCCGCCAGCTTTTATATAACAGCTCTACAAGCTGCTGGAACCATTCTACAGCCGCCATTTTGAGTGTTATAGCCGCCAGCTTTTATATAACAGGTATACAAGCTGCTGGAACCATTCTACAGCCGTTATTTCGAGTGTTTTGGACGCCAGCTCTTATATAACAGCTCTACAAGCTGCTGGAACCATTCTACAGCCGCCATTTTGAGTGTTATAGCCGCCAGCTTTTATATAACAGCTTTTCAAAATATACAAGCTGCTGGAACCATTCTACAGCCGTTATTTCGAGTGTTATAGCCGCCAGCTTTTATATAACAGCTCTACAAGCTGCTGGAACCATTCTACAGCCGCCATTTTGAGTGTTATAGCCGCCAGCTTTTATATAACAGGTATACAAGCTGCTGGAACCATTCTACAGCCGTTATTTCGAGTGTTATAGCCGCCAGCCCTTATATAACAGCTCTACAAGCTGCTGGAACCATTCTACAGCCGTTATTTTGAGTGTTATAGCCGCCAGCTTTTATATAACAGCTTTTCAAGCTGCTCGAACCATTCTACAGCCGTTATTTTGAGTGTTTTGGACGCCAGCTCTTATATAACAGCTCTACAAGCTGCTGGAACCATTCTACAGCCGCCATTTTGAGTGTTATAGCCGCCAGCTTTTATATAACAGCTTTTCAAGCTGCTCGAACCATTCTACAGCCGTTATTTTGAGTGTTTTGGACGCCAGCTCTTATATAACAGCTCTACAAGCTGCTGGAACCATTCTACAGCCATTATTTTGAGTGTTATAGCCGCCAGCTTTTATATAACAGCTCTACAAGCTGCTGGAACCATTCTACAGCCGTTATTTTGAGTGTTATAGCCGCCAGCTTTTATATAACAGCTCTACAAGCTGCTGGAACCATTCTACAGCCGTTATTTTGAGTGTTATAGCCGCCAGCTTTTTTATAGCAGCTTTTCACGCTGCTCGAACCATTTTACAGCCGTTATTTTGAGTGTTATAGCCGCCAGCTTTTATATAACAGCTTTTCAAAATATACAAGCTGCTGGAACCATTCTACAGCCGTTATTTCGAGTGTTATAGCCGTCAGCTTTTATATAACAGCTCTACAAGCTGCTGGAACCATTCTACAGCCGCCATTTTGAGTGTTATAGCCGCCAGCTTTTATATAACAGGTATACAAGCTGCTGGAACCATTCTACAGCCGTTATTTTGAGTTTTATATCCGCCAGCTCTTATATAACAGCTCTACAAGCTGCTAGAACCATTCTACAGCCGTTATTTTGAGTGTTATAGCCGCCAGCTTTTATATAACAGCTTTTCAAGCTGCTCGAACCATTTTACAGCCGCCATTTTGAGTGTTATAGCCGCCAGCTTTTATATAACAGCTATACAAGCTGCTGGAACCATTCTACAGCCGTTATTTTGAGTGCTATAGCAGCCAGCTTTTATATAACAGCTCTACAAGCTGCTGGAACAATTCTACAGCCGTTATTTTGAGTGTTATAGCAGCCAGCATTTATATAACAGCTCTACAAGTTGCTGGAACCATTCTACAGCCGTTATCTTGAGTGTTATAGCCGCCAGCCCTTATATAACAGGTATACAAGCTGCTGGAACCATTCTACAGCCGCCATTTTGAGTGTTATAGCCGCCAGCTTTTATATAACAGCTCTACAAGCTGCTGGAACCATTCTACAGCCGTTATTTTGAGTTTTATATCCGCCAGCTCTTATATAATAGCTCTACAAGCTGCTGGAACCATTCTACAGCCGTTATTTTGAGTGTTATAGCCGCCAGCTTTTATATAACAGCTTTTCAAGCTGCTCGAACCATTTTACAGCCGTTATTTTGAGTGTTATAGACGCCAGCTTTTATATAACAGCTCTACAAGCTGCTGGAACCATTCTACAGCCGTTATTTTGAGTGTTTTGGACGCCAGCTCTTATATAACAGCTCTACAAGCTGCTGGAACCATTCTACAGCCGTTATTTTGAGTGTTATAGCCGCCAGCTTTACATAACAGCTTTTCAAGCTGCTCGAACCATTTTACAGCCGCCATTTTGAGTGTTATAGCCGCCAGCTTTTATATAACAGCTCTACAAGCTGCTGGAACCATTCTACAGCCGTTATTTCGAGTGTTATAGCCGCCAGCTTTTATATAACAGCTCTACAAGCTGCTGGAACCATTCTACAGCCGTTATTTTGAGTGTTTTAGCAGCCAGCTTTTATAAAACAGCTCTACAAGCTGCTGGAACCATTCTACAGCCGCCATTTTGGGTGTTATAGCCGCCAGCTTTTATATAACAGCTATACAAGCTGCTGGAACCATTCTACAGCCGTTATTTTGAGTGTTATAGCAGCCAGCTTTTATATAACAGCTCTACAAGCTGCTGGAACCGTTCTACAGCCGTTATTTTGAGTGTTACAGCCGCCAGCTTCTATATAAAAGCTCTACAAGCTGCTGGAACCATTCTACAGCCGTTATTTTGAGTGTTATAGCCGCCAGCTTTTACATAACAGCTTTTCAAGCTGCTCGAACCATTCTACAGCCGTTATTTCGAGTGTTATAGCCACCAGCTTTTATATAACAGCTATACAAGCTGCTGGAACCATTCTACAGCCGTTATTTCGAGTGTTATAGCCGCCAGCTTTTATATAACAGCTCTACAAGCTGCTGGAACCATTCTACAGCCGTTATTTTGAGTGTTTTAGCAGCCAGCTTTTATAAAACAGCTCTACAAGCTGCTGGAACCATTCTACAGCCGCCATTTTGGGTGTTATAGCCGCCAGCTTTTATATAACAGCTATACAAGCTGCTGGAACCATTCTACAGCCGTTATTTTGAGTGTTATAGCAGCCAGCTTTTATATAACAGCTCTACAAGCTGCTGGAACCGTTCTACAGCCGTTATTTTGAGTGTTACAGCCGCCAGCTTTTATATAAAAGCTCTACAAGCTGCTGGAACCATTCTACAGCCGCCATTTTGGGTGTTATAGCCGCCAGCTTTTATATAACAGCTATACAAGCTGCTGGAACCATTCTACAGCCGTTATTTTGAGTGTTATCCGCCAGCTCTTATATAACAGCTCTACAAGCTGCTGGAACCATTCTACAGCCGTTATTTTGAGTGTTATAGCCGCCAGCTTTTATATAAAAGCTCTACGAGCTGCTGGAACCATTTTACAGCCGTTATTTTGAGTGTTATAGCCGCCAGCTTTTATATAACAGCTCTACAAGCTGCTGGAACCATTCTACAGCCGCCATTTTGAGTGTTATAGCCGCCAGCTTTTATATAACAGGTATACAAGCTGCTGGAACCATTCTACAGCCGTTATTTCGAGTGTTTTGGACGCCAGCTCTTATACAACAGCTCTACAAGCTGCTGGAACCATTCTACAGCCGCCATTTTGAGTGTTATAGCCGCCAGCTTTTATATAACAGCTTTTCAAAATATACAAGCTGCTGGAACCATTCTACAGCCGTTATTTTGAGTGTTATAGCCGCCAGCTTTTATATTACAGCTTTTCAAGCTGCTCGAACCATTCTACAGCCGTTATTTTGAGTATTTTGGACGCCAGCGCTTATATAACAGCTCTACAAGCTGCTGGAACCATTCTACAGCCGCCATTTTGAGTGTTATAGCCGCCAGCTTTTATATAACAGGTATACAAGCTGCTGGAACCATTCTACAGCCGTTATTTCGAGTGTTATAGCCGCCAGCCCTTATATAACAGCTCTACAAGCTGCTGGAACCATTCTACAGCCGTTATTTTGAGTGCTATAGCCGCCAGCTTTTATATAACAGCTTTTCAAGCTGCTCGAACCATTCTACAGCCGTTATTTTGAGTGTTTTGGACGCCAGCTCTTATATAACAGCTCTACAAGCTGCTGGAACCATTCTACAGCCGCCATTTTGAGTGTTATAGCCGCCAGCTTTTATATAACAGCTCTACAAGCTGCTGGAACCATTCTACAGCCGTTATTTTGAGTTTTATAGCCCCCAGCTCTTATATAGAAGCTCTACAAGCTGCTGGAACCATTCTACAGCCGTTATTTTGAGTGTTATAGCCGCCAGCTTTTATATAACAGCTCTACAAGCTGCTGGAACCATTCTACAGCCGTTATTTTGAGTGTTATAGCCGCCAGCTTTTATATAACAGCTTTTCAAACTGCTCGAACCATTCTACAGCCGTTATTTTGAGTGTTTTGGACGCCAGCTCTTATATAACAGCTCTACAAGCTGCTGGAACCATTCTACAGCCATTATTTTGAGTGTTATAGCCGCCAGCTTTTATATAACAGCTCTACAAGCTGCTGGAACCATTCTACAGCCGTTATTTTGAGTGTTATAGCCGCCAGCTCTTATATAACAGCTCTACACGCTGCTGGAACCATTCTACAGCCGTTATTTTGAGTGTTATAGCCGCCAGCTTTTATATAGCAGCTTTTCACGCTGCTCGAACCATTTTACAGCCGTTATTTTGAGTGTTATAGCCGCCAGCTTTTATATAACAGCTTTTCAAAATATACAAGCTGCTGGAACCATTCTACAGCCGTTATTTCGAGTGTTATAGCCGTCAGCTTTTATATAACAGCTCTACAAGCTGCTGGAACCATTCTACAGCCGTTATTTCGAGTGTTATAGCCGCCAGCCCTTATATAACAGCTCTACAAGCTGCTGGAACCATTCTACAGCCGTTATTTTGAGTGCTATAGCCGCCAGCTTTTATATAACAGCTTTTCAAGCTGCTCGAACCATTCTACAGCCGTTATTTTGAGTGTTTTGGACGCCAGCTCTTATATAACAGCTCTACAAGCTGCTGGAACCATTCTACAGCCGCCATTTTGAGTGTTATAGCCGCCAGCTTTTATATAACAGCTCTACAAGCTGCTGGAACCATTCTACAGCCGTTATTTTGAGTTTTATAGCCCCCAGCTCTTATATAGAAGCTCTACAAGCTGCTGGAACCATTCTACAGCCGTTATTTTGAGTGTTATAGCCGCCAGCTTTTATATAACAGCTCTACAAGCTGCTGGAACCATTCTACAGCCGTTATTTTGAGTGTTATAGCCGCCAGCTTTTATATAACAGCTTTTCAAACTGCTCGAACCATTCTACAGCCGTTATTTTGAGTGTTTTGGACGCCAGCTCTTATATAACAGCTCTACAAGCTGCTGGAACCATTCTACAGCCATTATTTTGAGTGTTATAGCCGCCAGCTTTTATATAACAGCTCTACAAGCTGCTGGAACCATTCTACAGCCGTTATTTTGAGTGTTATAGCCGCCAGCTCTTATATAACAGCTCTACACGCTGCTGGAACCATTCTACAGCCGTTATTTTGAGTGTTATAGCCGCCAGCTTTTATATAGCAGCTTTTCACGCTGCTCGAACCATTTTACAGCCGTTATTTTGAGTGTTATAGCCGCCAGCTTTTATATAACAGCTTTTCAAAATATACAAGCTGCTGGAACCATTCTACAGCCGTTATTTCGAGTGTTATAGCCGTCAGCTTTTATATAACAGCTCTACAAGCTGCTGGAACCATTCTACAGCCGCCATTTTGAGTGTTATAGCCGCCAGCTTTTATATAACAGGTATACAAGCTGCTGGAACCATTCTACAGCCGTTATTTTGAGTTTTATATCCGCCAGCTCTTATATAACAGCTCTACAAGCTGCTAGAACCATTCTACAGCCGTTATTTTGAGTGTTATAGCCGCCAGCTTTTATATAACAGCTTTTCAAGCTGCTCGAACCATTTTACAGCCGCCATTTTGAGTGTTATAGCCGCCAGCTTTTATATAACAGCTATACAAGCTGCTGGAACCATTCTACAGCCGTTATTTTGAGTGCTATAGCAGCCAGCTTTTATATAACAGCTATACAAGCTGCTGGAACAATTCTACAGCCGTTATTTTGAGTGTTATAGCAGCCAGCATTTATATAACAGCTCTACAAGCTGCTGGAACCATTCTACAGCCGTTATTTTGAGTGTTTTAGCCGCCAGCCCTTATATAACAGGTATACAAGCTGCTGGAACCATTCTACAGCCGTTATTTCGAGTGTTATAGCCGCCAGCCCTTATATAACAGCTCTACAAGCTGCTGGAACCATTCTACAGCCGTTATTTTGAGTGTTATAGCCGCCATCTTTTATATAACAGCTCTACAAGCTGCTGGAACCATTCTACAGCCGCCATTTTGAGTGTTATAGCCGCCAGCTTTTATATAACAGGTATACAAGCTGCTGGAACCATTCTACAGCCGTTATTTTGAGTTTTATATCCGCCAGCTCTTATATAATAGCTCTACAAGCTGCTGGAACCATTCTACAGCCGTTATTTTGAGTGTTATAGCCGCCAGCTTTTATATAACAGCTTTTCAAGCGGCTCGAACCATTTTACAGCCGTTATTTTGAGTGTTATAGCCGCCAGCTTTTATATAACAGCTTTTCAAGCTGCTCGAACCATTTTACAGCTGCCATTTTGAGTGTTATAGCCGCCAACTTTTATATAACAGGTATACAAGCTGCTGGAACCATTCCACAGCCGTTATTTTGAGTGTTATCCGCCAGCTCTTATATAACAGCTCTACAAGCTGCTGGAACCCTTCTACAGCCGTTATTTTGAGTGTTATAGCAGCCAGCTTTTATATAACAGCTCTACAAGCTGCTGGAACCATTCTACAGCCGCTATTTCGAGTGTTATAGCCGCCAGCTTTTATATAACAGCTATACAAGCTGCTGGAACCATTCTACAGCCGTTATTTTGAGTGTTATCCGCCAGCTCTTACATAACAGCTCTACAAGCTGCTGGAACCATTCTACAGCCGTTATTTTGAGTGTTATAGCCGCCAGCTTTTATATAAAAGCTCTACAAGCTGCTGGAACCATTTTACAGCCGTTATTTTGAGTGTTATAGCCGCCAGCTTTTATATAACAGCTCTACAAGCTGCTGGAACCATTCTACAGCCGCCATTTTGAGTGTTATTGCCGCCAGCTTTTATATAACAGGTATACAAGCTGCTGGAACCATTCTACAGCCGTTATTTTGAGTGTTTTGGACGCCAGCTCTTATATAACAGCTCTACAAGCTGCTGGAACTATTCTACAGCCGCCATTTTGAGTGTTATAGCCGCCAGCTTTTATATAACAGCTTTTCAAAATATACAAGCTGCTGGAACCATTCTACAGCCGTTATTTCGAGTGTTATAGCCGCCAGCTTTTATATAACAGCTCTACAAGCTGCTGGAACCATTCTACAGCCGCCATTTTGAGTGTTATAGCCGCCAGCTTTTATATAACAGGTATACAAGCTGCTGGAACCATTCTACAGCCGTTATTTCGAGTGTTATAGCCGCCAGCCCTTATATAACAGCTCTACAAGCTGCTGGAACCATTCTACAGCCGTTATTTTGAGTGTTATAGCCGCCAGCTTTTATATAACAGCTTTTCAAGCTGCTCGAACCATTCTACAGCCGTTATTTTGAGTGTTTTGGAGCTCTACAAGCTGCTGGAACCATTCTACAGCCGTTATTTTGAGTTTTATAGCCGCCAGCTCTTATAGCCGTTATTTTGAGTGTTATAGCCGCCAGCTTTTATATAACAGCTTTTCAAGCTGCTCGAACCATTTTACAGCCGTTATTTTGAGTGTTATAGCCGCCAGCTTTTATATAACAGCTTTTCAAGCTGCTCGAACCATTCTACAGCCGTTATTTTGAGTGTTTTGGACGCCAGCTCTTATATAACAGCTCTACAAGCTGCTGGAACCATTCTACAGCCATTATTTTGAGTGTTATAGCCGCCAGCTTTTATATAACAGCTCTACAAGCTGCTGGAACCATTCTACAGCCGTTATTTTGAGTGTTATAGCCGCCAGCTCTTATATATCAGCTCTACAAGCTGCTGGAACCATTCTACAGCCGTTATTTTGAGTGTTATAGCCGCCAGCTTTTATATAGCAGCTTTTCACGCTGCTCGAACCATTTTACAGCCGTTATTTTGAGTGTTATAGCCGCCAGCTTTTATATAACAGCTTTTCAAAATATACAAGCTGCTGGAACCATTCTACAGCCGTTATTTCGAGTGTTATAGCCGCCAGCTTTTATATAACAGCTCTACAAGCTGCTGGAACCATTCTACAGCCGCCATTTTGAGTGTTATAGCCGCCAGCTTTTATATAACAGGTATACAAGCTGCTGGAACCATTCTACAGCCGTTATTTTGAGTTTTATATCCGCCAGCTCTTATATAATAGCTTTACAAGCTGCTGGAACCATTCTACAGCCGTTATTTTGAGTGTTATAGCCGCCAGCTTTTATATAACAGCTTTTCAAGCTGCTCGAACCATTTTACAGCCGTTATTTTGAGTGTTATAGCCGCCAGCTTTTATATAACAGCTTTTCAAGCTGCTCGAACCATTTTACAGCTGCCATTTTGAGTGTTATAGCCGCCAACTTTTATATAACAGCTCTACAAGCTGCTGGAACCATTCTACAGCCGTTATTTTGAGTGTTATAGCCGCCAGCTCTTATATAACAGCTCTACAAGCTGCTGGAACCATTCTACAGCCGTTATTTTGAGTGTTATAGCCGCCAGCTCTTATATAACAGCTCTACAAGGTGCTGGAACCATTCTACAGCCGTTATTTTGAGTGTTATAGCAGCCAGCATTTATATAACAGCTCTACAAGCTGCTGGAACCATTCTACAGCCGTTATTTTGAGTGTTTTGGACGCCAGCTCTTATATAACAGCTCTACAAGCTGCTGGAACCATTCTTCAGCCGTTATTTTGAGTGTTATAGCCGCCAGCTCTTATATAACAGCTCTACAAGCTGCTGGAACCATTCTACAGCCGCCATTTTGAGTGTTATAGCCGCCAGCTCTTATATAACAGCTCTACAAGCTGATGGAACCATTCTACAGCCGATATTTTGAGTGTTACAGCCGCCAGCTTTTATATAGCAGCTTTTCAATCTGCTCGAACCATTTTACAGCCGTTATTTTGAGTGTTATAGCCGCCAGCTTTTATATAACAGCTTTTCAAAATATACAAGCAGCTGGAACCATTCTACAGCCGTTATTTCGAGTGTTATAGCCGCCAGCTTTTATATAAAAGTTCTACAAGCTGCTGGAACCATTCTACAGCCATTATTTTGAGTGTTATAGCAGCCAGCTTTTATATAACAGCTCTACAAGCTGCTGGAACCATTCTACAGCCGCCATTTTGGGTGTTATAGCCGCCAGCTTTTATATAACAGCTATACAAGCTGCTGGAACCATTCTACAGCCGTTATTTTGAGTGTTTTAGCAGCCAGCTTTTATATAACAGCTCTACAAGCTGCTGGAACCATTCTACAGCCGTTATTTTGAGTGTTTTGGACGCCAGCTCTTATATAACAGCTCTACAAGCTGCTGGAACCATTCTACAGCCGTTATTTTGAGTGTTATAGCCGCCAGCTTTTATATAAAAGCTCTACAAGCTGCTGGAACCATTTTACAGTCGTTATTTTGAGTGTTATAGCTGCCAGCTTTTATATAACAGCTCTACAAGCTGCTGGAACCATTCTACAGCCGTTATTTTGAGTGTTATAGCCGCCAGCTCTTATATAGCAGCTCTACAAGCTGCTGGAACCATTCTACAGCTGTTATTTTGAGTGTTATAGCAGCCAGCATTTATATAACAGCTCTACAAGCTGCTGGAACCATTCTACAGCCGTTATTTTGAGTGTTTTGGACGCCAGCTCTTATATAACAGCTCTACAAGCTGCTGGAACCATTCTACAGGCGTCATTTTGAGTGTTATAGACGCCAGCTTTTATATAACAGCTCTACAAGCTACTGGAACCATTCTACAGCCGTTATTTTTAGTGTTTTAGCCGCCAGCTCTTATATAACAGCTTTACAAGCTGCTGGAACCATTCTACAGCCGTTATTTTGAGTGTTATAGCCGCCAGCTTTTATATAACAGCTTTTCAAGCTGCTCGAACCATTTTACACCCGCCATTTTGAGTGTTATAGCCGCCAGCTCTTATATAACAGCTCTACAAGCTGCTGGAACCATTCTACAGCCGTTATTTTGAGTTTTATAGCCGCCAGCTTTTATATAACAGCTCTACAAGCTGCTGGAACCATTCTACAGCCGCCATTTTGAGTGTTATAGCCGCCAGCTTTTATATAACAGCTCTACAAGCTGCTGGAACCATTCTACAGCCGTTATTTTGAGTGTTATAGCTGCCAGCTTTTATATAAAAGCTCTACAAGCTGCTGGAACCATTCTCCAGCCGTTATTTTGAGTGTTATAGCCGCCAGCTTTTATATAACAGCTTTTCAAGCTGCTCGAACCATTTTACAGCTGCCATTTTGAGTGTTATAGCCGCCAACTTTTATATAACAGCTCTACAAGCTGCTGGAACCATTCTACAGCCGTTATTTTGAGTGTTATAGCCGCCAGCTCTTATATAACAGCTCTACAAGCTGCTGGAACCATTCTACAGCCGTTATTTTGAGTGTTATAGCCGCCAGCTCTTATATAACAGCCCTACAAGGTGCTGGAACCATTCTACAGCCGTTATTTTGAGTGTTATAGCAGCCAGCATTTATATAACAGCTCTACAAGCTGCTGGAACCATTCTACAGCCGTTATTTTGAGTGTTTTGGACGCCAGCTCTTATATAACAGCTCTACAAGCTGCTGGAACCATTCTACAGCCGTTATTTTGAGTGTTATAGCCGCCAGCTCTTATATAACAGCTCTACAAGCTGCTGGAACCATTCTACAGCCGCCATTTTGAGTGTTATAGCCGCCAGCTTTTATATAACAGCTATACAAGCTGCTGGAACCATTCTACAGCCGTTATTTCGCGTGTTATAGCCGCCAACTCTTATATAACAGCTCTACATGCTGCTGGAACCATTCTACAGCCGTTATTTTGAGTGTTATAGCCGCCAGCTTTTATATAACAGCTTTTCAAGCTGCTCGAACCATTCTACAGCCGTTATTTTGAGTGTTTTGGACACCAGCTCTTATATAACAGCTCTACAAGCTGCTGGAACCATTCTACAGCCGTTATTTCGAGTGTTATAGCCGCCAACTCTTATATAACAGCTCTACAAGCTGCTGAAACCATTCTACAGCCGTTATTTTGAGTGTTATTGCCGCCAACTCTTATATAACAGCTTTTCAAGCTGCTCGAACCATTCTACAGCCGTTATTTTGAGTGTTTTGGACGCCAGCTCTTATATAACAGCTCTACAAGCTGCTGGAACCATTCTACAGCCATTATTTTGAGTGTTATAGCCGCCAGCTTTTATATAACAGCTCTACAAGCTGCTGGAACCATTCTACAGCCGCCATTTTGAGTGTTATAGCCGCCAGCTTTTATATAACAGCTATACAAGCTGCTGGAACCATTCTACAGCCGTTATTTCGAGTGTTATAGCCGCCAACTCTTATATAACAGCTATACAAGCTGCTCGAAGCATTTTACAGCCGTTATTTTGAGTGTTATAGCCGCCAGCTTTTATATAACAGCTTTTCAAAATATACAAGCTGCTGGAACCATTCTACAGCCGGTTTTTCGAGTGTTATAGCCGCCAGCTTTTATATAACAGCTATACAAGCTGCTGGAACCATTCTACAGCCGTTATTTCGAGTGTTATAGCCGCCAACTCTTATATAACAGCTCTACAAGCTGCTGGAACCATTCTACAGCCGTTATTTCGAGTGTTATAGCCGCCAGCTCTTATATAACAGCTCTACAAGCTGCTGGAACCATTCTACAGCCGTTATTTCGAGTGTTATAGCCGCCAGCTTTTATATAACAGCTATACAAGCTGCTGGAACCATTCTACAGCCGTTATTTCGAGTGTTATAGCCGCCAACTCTTATATAACAGCTCTACAAGCTGCTGGAACCATTCTACAGCCGTTATTTCGAGTGTTATAGCCGCCAGCTCTTATATAACAGCTCTACAAGCTGCTGGAACCATTCTACAGCCGTTATTTTTAGTGTTTTGGACGCCAGCTCTTATATAACAGCTCTACAAGCTGCTGGAACCATTCTACAGCCGTTATTTTGAGTGTTTTGGACGCCAGCTTTTACTTAAAAGCTCTACAAGCTGCTGGAACCATTCTACAGCCGTTATTTTTAGTGTTTTGGACGCCAGCTCTTATATAACAGCTCTACAAGCTGCTGGAACCATTCTACAGCCGTTATTTTCAGTGTTATAGCCGCCAGCTCTTATATAACAGCTCTACATGCTGCTGGAACCATTCTACAGCCGCCATTTTGAGTGTTATAGCCGCCAGCTCTTATATAACAGCTCTACAAGCTGCTGGAACCATTCTACAGCCGCCATTTTGAGTGTTATAGCAGCCAGCTTTTATATAACTGCTTTTCAAGCTGCTCGAACCATTCTACAGCCGTTAGTGTTATAGCGTTGAGTGTTATAGCCGCCAGCTTTTATATAACAGCTCTACAAGCTGCTGGAACCATTCTACAGCCGTTATTTTGAGTGTTATAGCCGCCAGCGTTTTTATAACAGCTATTCAAGCTGCTCGAACCATTTTACAGCCGTTATTTTGAGTGTTATAGCCGCCAGCTTTTATATAACAGCTTTTCAAGCTGCTCGAACCATTCTACAGCCGTTATTTTGAGTGTTTTGGACGCCAGCTCTTATATAACAGCTCTACAAGCTGCTGGAACCATTCTACAGCCATTATTTTGAGTGTTATAGCCGCCAGCTTTTATATAACAGCTCTACAAGCTGCTGGAACCATTCTACAGCCGTTATTTTGAGTGTTATAGCCGCCAGCTCTTATATAACAGCTCTACAAGCTGCTGGAACCATTCTACAGCCGTTATTTTGAGTGTTATAGCCGCCAGCTTTTATATAGCAGCTTTTCAAGCTGCTCGAACCATTTTACAGCCGTTATTTGGAGTGTTATAGCCGCCAGCTTTTATATAGCAGCTTTTCAAAATATACAAGCAGCTGGAACCATTCTACAGCCGTTATTTCGAGTGTTATAGCCGCCAGCTTTTATATAACAGCTCTACAAGCTGCTGGAACCAATCTACAGCCGCCATTTTGAGTGTTATAGCCGCCAGCTTTTATATAACAGGTATACAAGCTGCTGGAACCATTCTACAGCCGTTATTTTGAGTTTTATATCCGCCAGCTCTTATATAATAGCTCTACAAGCTGCTGGAACCATTCTACAGCCGTTATTTTGAGTGTTATAGCCGCCAGCTTTTATATAACAGCTTTTCAAGTTGCTCGAACCATTTTACAGCCGTTATTTTGAGTGTTATAGCCGCCAGCTTTTATATAACTGCTTTTCAAGCTGCTCGAACCATTTTACAGCTGCCATTTTGAGTGTTATAGCCGCCAACTTTTATATAACAGCTCTACAAGCTGCTGGAACCATTCTACAGCCGTTATTTTGAGTGTTATAGCCGCCAGCTCTTATATAACAGCTCTACAAGCTGCTGCAACCATTCTACAGCCGTTATTTTGAGTGTTATAGCCGCCAGCTCTTATATAACAGCTCTACAAGGTGCTGGAACCATTCTACAGCCGTTATTTTGAGTGTTATAGCAGCCAGCATTTATATAACAGCTCTACAAGCTGCTGGAACCATTCTATAGCCGTTATTTTGAGTGTTTTGGACGCCAGCTCTTATATAACATCTCTACAAGCTGCTGGAACCATTCTACAGCCATTATTTTGAGTGTTATAGCCGCCAGCTTTTATATAAAAGCTCTACAAGCTGCTGGAACCATTTTACAGCCGTTATTTCGAGTGTTATAGCCGCCAGCTCTTATATAACAGCTCTACAAGCTGCTCGAACCATTTTACAGCCGCCATTTTGAGTGTTATAGCCGCCAGCTTTTATATAACAGCTCTACAAGCTGCTGGAACCATTCTACAGCCGTTATTTTGAGTGTTTTGGACGCCAGCTCTTATATAACAGCTCTACAAGCTGCTGGAACCATTCTACAGCCGTTATTTTGAGTGTTATAGCCGCCAGCTTTTACATAACAGCTTTTCAAGCTGCTCGAACCATTTTACAGCCGCCATTTTGAGTGTTATAGCCGCCAGCTTTTATATAACAGCTCTACAAGCTGCTGGAACCATTCTACAGCCGTTATTTCGAGTGTTATAGCCGCCAGCTTTTATATAACAGCTCTACAAGCTGCTGGAACCATTCTACAGCCGTTATTTTGAGTGTTTTAGCAGCCAGCTTTTATATAGCAGCTTTTCAAGCTGCTCGAACCATTTTACAGCCGTTATTTGGAGTGTTATAGCCGCCAGCTTTTATATAGCAGCTTTTCAAAATATACAAGCAGCTGGAACCATTCTACAGCCGTTATTTCGAGTGTTATAGCCGCCAGCTTTTATATAACAGCTCTACAAGCTGCTGGAACCAATCTACAGCCGCCATTTTGAGTGTTATAGCCGCCAGCTTTTATATAACAGGTATACAAGCTGCTGGAACCATTCTACAGCCGTTATTTTGAGTTTTATATCCGCCAGCTCTTATATAATAGCTCTACAAGCTGCTGGAACCATTCTACAGCCGTTATTTTGAGTGTTATAGCCGCCAGCTTTTATATAACAGCTTTTCAAGTTGCTCGAACCATTTTACAGCCGTTATTTTGAGTGTTATAGCCGCCAGCTTTTATATAACTGCTTTTCAAGCTGCTCGAACCATTTTACAGCTGCCATTTTGAGTGTTATAGCCGCCAACTTTTATATAACAGCTCTACAAGCTGCTGGAACCATTCTACAGCCGTTATTTTGAGTGTTATAGCCGCCAGCTCTTATATAACAGCTCTACAAGCTGCTGGAACCATTCTACAGCCGTTATTTTGAGTGTTATAGCCGCCAGCTCTTATATAACAGCTCTACAAGGTGCTGGAACCATTCTACAGCCGTTATTTTGAGTGTTATAGCAGCCAGCATTTATATAACAGCTCTACAAGCTGCTGGAACCATTCTATAGCCGTTATTTTGAGTGTTTTGGACGCCAGCTCTTATATAACATCTCTACAAGCTGCTGGAACCATTCTACAGCCATTATTTTGAGTGTTATAGCCGCCAGCTTTTATATAAAAGCTCTACAAGCTGCTGGAACCATTTTACAGCCGTTATTTCGAGTGTTATAGCCGCCAGCTCTTATATAACAGCTCTACAAGCTGCTCGAACCATTTTACAGCCGCCATTTTGAGTGTTATAGCCGCCAGCTTTTATATAACAGCTCTACAAGCTGCTGGAACCATTCTACAGCCGTTATTTTGAGTGTTTTGGACGCCAGCTCTTATATAACAGCTCTACAAGCTGCTGGAACCATTCTACAGCCGTTATTTTGAGTGTTATAGCCGCCAGCTTTTACATAACAGCTTTTCAAGCTGCTCGAACCATTTTACAGCCGCCATTTTGAGTGTTATAGCCGCCAGCTTTTATATAACAGCTCTACAAGCTGCTGGAACCATTCTACAGCCGTTATTTCGAGTGTTATAGCCGCCAGCTTTTATATAACAGCTCTACAAGCTGCTGGAACCATTCTACAGCCGTTATTTTGAGTGTTTTAGCAGCCAGCTTTTATAAAACAGCTCTACAAGCTGCTGGAACCATTCTACAGCCGCCATTTTGGGTGTTATAGCCGCCAGCTTTTATATAACAGCTATACAAGCTGCTGGAACCATTCTTCAGAAGTTATTTTGAGTGTTATAGCAGTCAGCTTTTATATAACAGCTCTACAAGCTGCTGGAACCGTTCTACAGCCGTTATTTTGAGTGTTACAGCCGCCAGCTTTTATATAAAAGCTCTACAAGCTGCTGGAACCATTTTACAGCCGTTATTTTGAGTGTTAAAGCCGCCAGCTTTTATATAACAGCTCTACAAGCTGCTGGAACCATTCTACAGCCGTTATTTTGAGTGTTTTGGACGCCAGCTCCTATATAACAGCTCTACAAGCTGCTGGAACCATTCTACAGCCGTTATTTTGAGTGTTATAGCCGCCAGCTTTTATATAAAAGCTCTACAAGCTGCTGGAACCATTTTACAGGCGTTATTTTGAGTGTTATAGCCGCCAGCTTTTATATAACAGCTCTACAAGCTGCTGGAACCATTCTACAGCCGTTATTTTGAGTGTTTTGGACGCCAGCTCTTATATAACAGTTCTACAAGCTGCTGGAACCATTCTACAGCCATTATTTTGAGTGTTATAGCCGCCAGCTTTTATATAAAAGCTCTACAAGCTGCTGGAACCATTTTACAGCCGTTATTTTGAGTGTTATAGCCGCCAGCTTTTATATAACAGCTCTACAAGCTGCTGGAACCATTCTACAGCCGTTATTTTGAGTGTTTTGGACGCCAGCTCTTATATAACAGCTCTACAAGCTGCTGGAACCATTCTACAGCCGTTATTTTGAGTGTTATAGCCGCCAGCTTTTATATAACAGCTTTTCAAGCTGCTCGAACCATTTTACAGCCGCCATTTTGAGTGTTATAGCCGCCAGCTCTTATATAACAGCTCTACAAGCTGCTGGAACCATTTAACAGCCGTTATTTTGAGTGTTATAGCCGCCAGCTTTTATATAACAGCTCTACAAGCTGCTGGAACCATTCTACAGCCGTTATTTTGAGTGTTTTGGACGCCAGCTTTTATACACCAGCTATACAAGCTGCTGGAACCATTCTACAGCCGTTATTTTGAGTGTTATAGCAGCCAGATTTTATATAACAGCTCCACAAGCTGCTGGAACCATTCTACAGCCGCCATTTTGAGTGTTATAGCCGCCAGCTTTTATATAACAGCTCTACAAGCTGCTGGAACCATTCTACAGCCGTTATTTCGAGTGTTATAGCCGCCAGCTTTTATATAACAGCTCTACAAGCTGCTGGAACCATTCTACAGCCGTTATTTTGAGTGTTTTAGCAGCCAGCTTTTATAAAACAGCTCTACAAGCTGCTGGAACCATTCTACAGCCGCCATTTTGGGTGTTATAGCCGCCAGCTTTTATATAACAGCTATACAAGCTGCTGGAACCATTCTACAGCCGCCATTTTGGGTGTTATAGCAGCCAGCTTTTATATAACAGCTCTACAAGCTGCTGGAACCGTTCTACAGCCGTTATTTTGAGTGTTACAGCCGCCAGCTTTTATATAAAAGCTCTACAAGCTGCTGGAACCATTTTACAGCCGTTATTTTGAGTGTTAAAGCCGCCAGCTTTTATATAACAGCTCTACAAGCTGCTGGAACCATTCTACAGCCGTTATTTTGAGTGTTTTGGACGCCAGCTCCTATATAACAGCTCTACAAGCTGCTGGAACCATTCTACAGCCGTTATTTTGAGTGTTATAGCCGCCAGCTTTTATATAACAGCTCTACAAGCTGCTGGAACCATTCTACAGCCGTTATTTTGAGTGTTTTGGACGCCAGCTCTTATATAACAGTTCTACAAGCTGCTGGAACCATTCTACAGCCATTATTTTGAGTGTTATAGCCGCCAGCTTTTATATAAAAGCTCTACAAGCTGCTGGAACCATTTTACAGCCGCCATTTTGAGTGTTATAGCCGCCAGCTTTTATATAACAGCTCTACAAGCTGCTGGAACCATTCTACAGCCGTTATTTTGAGTGTTTTGGTCGCCAGCTCTTATATAACAGCTCTACAAGCTGCTGGAACCATTCTACAGCCGTTATTTTGAGTGTTATAGCCGCCAGCTTTTATATAACAGCTTTTCAAGCTGCTCGAACCATTTTACAGCCGCCATTTTGAGTGTTATAGCCGCCAGCTCTTATATAACAGCTCTACAAGCTGCTGGAACCATTTAACAGCCGTTATTTTGAGTGTTATAGCCGCCAGCTTTTATATAACAGCTCTACAAGCTGCTGGAACCATTCTACAGCCGTTATTTTGAGTGTTTTGGACGCCAGCTTTTATACACCAGCTATACAAGCTGCTGGAACCATTCTACAGCCGTTATTTTGAGTGTTATAGCAGCCAGATTTTATATAACAGCTCTACAAGCTGCTGGAACCATTCTACAGCCGCCATTTTGAGTGTTATAGCCGCCAGCTTTTATATAAATGGTCTACAAGCTGCTGGAACCATTTTGCAGCCGTCATTTTGAGTGTTATAGGCGCCAGCTTTTATATAACAGCTCTACAAGCTGCTGGAACCATTCTACAGCCGTTATTTTGAGTGCTATAGCAGCCAGCTTTTATATAACAGCTCTACAAGCTGCTGGAACCATTCTACAGCCGCCATTTTGAGTGTTATAGCCGCCAGCTTTTATATAACAGCTCTACAAGCTGCTGGAACCATTCTACAGCCATTGTTTTGAGTGTTATAGCCGCCAGCTTTTATATAACAGCTCTACAAGCTGCTGGAACCATTCTACAGCCGTTATTTTGAGTGTTTTAGCAGCCAGCTTTTATATAACAGCTCTACAAGCTGCTGGAACCATTCTACAGCCGTTATTTCAAATGTTATAGCCGCCAGCTTTTATATAACAGCTATACAAGCTGCTGGAACCATTCTACAGCCGTTATTTTGAGTGTCATAGCCGCCAGCTCTTATATAACAGCTCTACAAGCTGCTGGAACCATTCTACAGCCGTTATTTTGAGTGTTATAGCAGCCAGCTTTTATATAACAGCTCTACAAGCTGCTGGAACCATTCTACAGCCGCCATTTTGAGTGTTATAGCCGCCAGCTTTTATATAACAGCTCTACAAGCTGCTGGAACCATTCTACAGCCGTTATTTTGAGTGTTATAGCCGCCAGCTTTTAAATAACAGCTATACAAGCTGCTGGAACCATTCTACAGCCGTTATTTCGAGTGTTATAGCCACCAGCTTTTAAATAAAAGCTCTACAAGCTGCTGGAACCATTTTACAGCCGTTATTTTGAGTGTTATAGCCGCCAGCTTTTATATAACAGCTCTACAAGCTGCTGGAACCATTCTACAGCCGTTATTTTGAGTGTTTTGGACGCCAGCTCTTATATAACAGCTCTACAAGCTGCTCGAACCATTTTACAGCCGCCATTTTGAGTGTTATAGCCGCCAGCTTTTATATAACAGCTTTACAAGCTGCTGGAACCATTCAACAGCCGTTATTTTGAGTGTTTTGGACGCCAGCTCTTATATAACAGCTCTACAAGCTGCTCGAACCATTTTACAGCCGCCATTTTGAGTGTTATAGCCGCCAGCTTTTATATAACAGCTATACAAGCTGCTGGAACCATTCTACAGCCGCCATTTTGAGTGTTATAGCCGCCAGCTTTTATATAACAGGTATACAAGCTGCTGGAACCATTCTACAGCCGTTATTTTGAGTTTTATATCCGCCAGCTCTTATATAATAGCTCTACAAGCTGCTGGAACCATTCTACAGCCGTTATTTTGAGTGTTATAGCCGCCAGCTTTTATATAACAGCTTTTCAAGCTGCTCGAACCATTTTACAGCTGCCATTTTGAGTGTTATAGCCGCCAACTTTTATATAACAGCTCTACAAGCTGCTGGAACCATTCTACAGCCGTTATTTTGAGTGTTATAGCCGCCAGCTCTTATATAACAGCTCTACCAGCTGCTGGAACCATTCTACAGCCGTTATTTTGAGTGTTATAGCCGCCAGCTCTTATATAACAGCTCTACAAGGTGCTGGAACCATTCTACAGCCGTTATTTTGAGTGTTATAGCAGCCAGCATTTATATAACAGCTCTACAAGCTGCTGGAACCATTCTACAGCCGTTATATAACAGCTCTACAAGCTGCTGGAACCATTCTACAGCCGTTATTTTGAGTGTTTTGGACGCCAGCTCTTATATAACAGCTCTACAAGCTGCTGGAACCATTCTACAGCCGTTATTTTGAGTGTTATAGCCGCCAGCTTTTATACACCAGCTATACAAGCTGCTGGAACCATTCTACAGCCGTTATTTTGAGTGTTATAGCAGCCAGATTTTATATAACAGCTCTACAAGCTGCTGGAACCATTCTACAGCCGCCATTTTGAGTGTTATAGCCGCCAGCTTTTATATAAATGGTCTACAAGCTGCTGGAACCATTTTACAGCCGTCATTTTGAGTGTTATAGGCGCCAGCTTTTATATAACAGCTCTACAAGCTGCTGGAACCATTCTACAGCCGTTATTTTGAGTGCTATAGCAGCCAGCTTTTATATAACAGCTCTACAAGCTGCTGGAACCATTCTACAGCCGCCATTTTGAGTGTTATAGCCGCCAGCTTTTATATAACAGCTCTACAAGCTGCTGGAACCATTCTACAGCCATTGTTTTGAGTGTTATAGCCGCCAGCTTTTATATAACAGCTCTACAAGCTGCTGGAACCAATCTACAGCCGTTATTTTGAGTGTTTTAGCAGCCAGCTTTTATATAACAGCTCTACAAGCTGCTGGAACCATTCTACAGCCGTTATTTCAAATGTTATAGCCGCCAGCTTTTATATAACAGCTATACAAGCTGCTGGAACCATTCTACAGCAGTTATTTTGAGTGTCATAGCCGCCAGCTCTTATATAACAGCTCTACAAGCTGCTGGAACCATTCTACAGCCGTTATTTTGAGTGTTATAGCAGCCAGCTTTTATATAACAGCTCTACAAGCTGCTGGAACCATTCTACAGCCGCCATTTTGAGTGTTATAGCCGCCAGCTTTTATATAACAGCTTTTCAAGCTGCTCGAACCAGTCTACAGCCATTATTTTGAGTGTTATAGCAGCCAGCTTTTATATAACAGCTTTTCAAGCTGCTGGAACCATTCTACAGCCGTTATTTTGAGTGTTATAGCAGCCAGCATTTATATAGGACATCTACAAGCTGCTGGAACTATTCTACAGCCGTTATTTTGAGGGTTATAGCAGCCAGCTTTTATATAGGACATCTACAAGCTGCTGGAACCATTCTACAGCCGCCATTTTGAGTGTTATAGCCGCCAGCTTTTATATAACAGCTTTTCAAGCTGCTCGAACCAGTCTACAGCCATTATTTTGAGTGTTATAGCAGCCAGCTTTTATATAACAGCTTTTCAAGCTGCTGGAACCATTCTACAGCCGTTATTTCGAGTGTTATAGCCACCAGCTTTTAAATAAAAGCTCTACAAGCTGCTGGAACCATTTTACAGCCGTTATTTTGAGTGTTATAGCCGCCAGCTTTTATATAACAGCTCTACAAGCTGCTGGAACCATTCTACAGCCGTTATTTTGAGTGTTTTGGACGCCAGCTCTTATATAACAGCTCTACAAGCTGCTCGAACCATTTTACAGCCGCCATTTTGAGTGTTATAGCCGCCAGCTTTTATATAACAGCTTTACAAGCTGCTGGAACCATTCAACAGCCGTTATTTTGAGTGTTTTGGACGCCAGCTCTTATATAACAGCTCTACAAGCTGCTCGAACCATTTTACAGCCGCCATTTTGAGTGTTATAGCCGCCAGCTTTT
Source organism: Drosophila paulistorum (assembly GCA_018152135.1). NCBI lineage: Eukaryota > Metazoa > Arthropoda > Insecta > Diptera > Drosophilidae > Drosophila > Drosophila paulistorum. Next base: position 288,556 of record JAECXG010000654.1, on the reverse strand, counting down.
ATATAACAGCTATACAAGCTGCTGGAACCATTCTACAGCCGCCATTTTGAGTGTTATAGCCGCCAGCTTTTATATAACAGGTATACAAGCTGCTGGAACCATTCTACAGCCGTTATTTTGAGTTTTATATCCGCCAGCTCTTATATAATAGCTCTACAAGCTGCTGGAACCATTCTACAGCCGTTATTTTGAGTGTTATAGCCGCCAGCTTTTATATAACAGCTTTTCAAGCTGCTCGAACCATTTTACAGCTGCCATTTTGAGTGTTATAGCCGCCAACTTTTATATAACAGCTCTACAAGCTGCTGGAACCATTCTACAGCCGTTATTTTGAGTGTTATAGCCGCCAGCTCTTATATAACAGCTCTACCAGCTGCTGGAACCATTCTACAGCCGTTATTTTGAGTGTTATAGCCGCCAGCTCTTATATAACAGCTCTACAAGGTGCTGGAAGCATTCTACAGCCGTTATTTTGAGTGTTATAGCAGCCAGCATTTATATAACAGCTCTACAAGCTGCTGGAACCATTCTACAGCCGTTATTTTGAGTGTTTTGGACGCCAGCTCTTATATAACAGCTCTACAAGCTGCTGGAACCATTCTACAGCCGCCATTTTGAGTGTTATAGCCGCCAGCTTTTATATAACAGCTCTACAAGCTGCTGGAACCATTCTACAGCCGTTATTTTGAGTGTTTTAGCCGCCAGCTCTTATATAACAGCTTTACAAGCTGCTGGAACCATTTTACACCCGCCATTTTGAGTGTTATAGCCGCCAGCTCTTATATAACAGCTCTACAAGCTGCTGGAACCATTCTACAGCCGTTATTTTAAGTGTTATAGCCGCCAGCTTTTATATAACAGCTCTACAAGCTGCTGGAACCATTCTACAGCCGCCATTTTGAGTGTTATAGCCGCCAGCTTTTATATAACAGCTCTACAAGCTGCTGGAACCATTCTACAGCCGTTATTTTGAGTGTTATAGCCGCCAGCTTTTATATAACAGCTCTACAAGCTGCTGGAACCATTTTACAGCCGTTATTTTGAGTGTTATAGCCGCCAGCTTTTATATAACAGCTCTATAAGCTGCTGGAACCATTCTACAGCCGTTATTTTGAGTGTTTTGGACGCCAGCTCTTATATAACATCTCTACAAGCTGCTGGAACCATTCTACAGCCATTATTTTGAGTGTTATAGCCGCCAGTTTTTATATAACAGGTATACAAGCTGCTGGAACCATTCTACAGCCGTTATTTTGAGTTTTATATCCGCCAGCTCTTATATAATAGCTCTACAAGCTGCTGGAACCATTCTACAGCCGTTATTTTGAGTGTTATAGCCGCCAGCTTTTATATAACAGCTTTTCAAGCTGCTCGAACCATTTTACAGCTGCCATTTTGAGTGTTATAGCCGCCAACTTTTATATAACAGCTCTACAAGCTGCTGGAACCATTCTACAGCCGTTATTTTGAGTGTTATAGCCGCCAGCTCTTATATAACAGCTCTACCAGCTGCTGGAACCATTCTACAGCCGTTATTTTGAGTGTTATAGCCGCCAGCTCTTATATAACAGCTCTACAAGGTGCTGGAACCATTCTACAGCCGTTATTTTGAGTGTTATAGCAGCCAGCATTTATATAACAGCTCTACAAGCTGCTGGAACCATTCTACAGCCGTTATATAACAGCTCTACAAGCTGCTGGAACCATTCTACAGCCGTTATTTTGAGTGTTTTGGACGCCAGCTCTTATATAACAGCTCTACAAGCTGCTGGAACCATTCTACAGCCGTTATTTTGAGTGTTATAGCAGCCAGATTTTATATAACAGCTCTACAAGCTGCTGGAACCATTCTACAGCCGCCATTTTGAGTGTTATAGCCGCCAGCTTTTATATAAATGGTCTACAAGCTGCTGGAACCATTTTACAGCCGTCATTTTGAGTGTTATAGGCGCCAGCTTTTATATAACAGCTCTACAAGCTGCTGGAACCATTCTACAGCCGTTATTTTGAGTGCTATAGCAGCCAGCTTTTATATAACAGCTCTACAAGCTGCTGGAACCATTCTACAGCCGCCATTTTGAGTGTTATAGCCGCCAGCTTTTATATAACAGCTCTACAAGCTGCTGGAACCATTCTACAGCCATTGTTTTGAGTGTTATAGCCGCCAGCTTTTATATAACAGCTCTACAAGCTGCTGGAACCATTCTACAGCCGTTATTTTGAGTGTTTTAGCAGCCAGCTTTTATATAACAGCTCTACAAGCTGCTGGAACCATTCTACAGCCGTTATTTCAAATGTTATAGCCGCCAGCTTTTATATAACAGCTATACAAGCTGCTGGAACCATTCTACAGCAGTTATTTTGAGTGTCATAGCCGCCAGCTCTTATATAACAGCTCTACAAGCTGCTGGAACCATTCTACAGCCGTTATTTTGAGTGTTATAGCAGCCAGCTTTTATATAACAGCTCTACAAGCTGCTGGAACCATTCTACAGCCACCATTTTGAGTGTTATAGCCGCCAGCTTTTATATAACAGCTTTTCAAGCTGCTCGAACCAGTCTACAGCCATTATTTTGAGTGTTATAGCAGCCAGCTTTTATATAACAGCTTTTCAAGCTGCTGGAACCATTCTACAGCCGTTATTTTGAGTGTTATAGCAGCCAGCATTTATATAGGACATCTACAAGCTGCTGGAACTATTCTACAGCCGTTATTTTGAGGGTTATAGCAGCCAGCTTTTATATAGGACATCTACAAGCTGCTGGAACCATTCTACAGCCGCCATTTTGAGTGTTATAGCCGCCAGCTTTTATATAACAGCTTTTCAAGCTGCTCGAACCAGTCTACAGCCATTATTTTGAGTGTTATAGCAGCCAGCTTTTATATAACAGCTTTTCAAGCTGCTGGAACCATTCTACAGCCGTTATTTCGAGTGTTATAGCCACCAGCTTTTAAATAAAAGCTCTACAAGCTGCTGGAACCATTTTACAGCCGTTATTTTGAGTGTTATAGCCGCCAGCTTTTATATAACAGCTCTACAAGCTGCTGGAACCATTCTACAGCCGTTATTTTGAGTGTTTTGGACGCCAGCTCTTATATAACAGCTCTACAAGCTGCTCGAACCATTTTACAGCCGCCATTTTGAGTGTTATAGCCGCCAGCTTTTATATAACAGCTTTACAAGCTGCTGGAACCATTCAACAGCCGTTATTTTGAGTGTTTTGGACGCCAGCTCTTATATAACAGCTCTACAAGCTGCTCGAACCATTTTACAGCCGCCATTTTGAGTGTTATAGCCGCCAGCTTTTATATAACAGCTATACAAGCTGCTGGAACCATTCTACAGCCGCCATTTTGAGTGTTATAGCCGCCAGCTTTTATATAACAGGTATACAAGCTGCTGGAACCATTCTACAGCCGTTATTTTGAGTTTTATATCCGCCAGCTCTTATATAATAGCTCTACAAGCTGCTGGAACCATTCTACAGCCGTTATTTTGAGTGTTATAGCCGCCAGCTTTTATATAACAGCTTTTCAAGCTGCTCGAACCATTTTACAGCTGCCATTTTGAGTGTTATAGCCGCCAACTTTTATATAACAGCTCTACAAGCTGCTGGAACCATTCTACAGCCGTTATTTTGAGTGTTATAGCCGCCAGCTCTTATATAACAGCTCTACCAGCTGCTGGAACCATTCTACAGCCGTTATTTTGAGTGTTATAGCCGCCAGCTCTTATATAACAGCTCTACAAGGTGCTGGAACCATTCTACAGCCGTTATTTTGAGTGTTATAGCAGCCAGCATTTATATAACAGCTCTACAAGCTGCTGGAACCATTCTACAGCCGTTATTTTGAGTGTTTTGGACGCCAGCTCTTATATAACAGCTCTACAAGCTGCTGGAACCATTCTACAGCCGCCATTTTGAGTGTTATAGCCGCCAGCTTTTATATAACAGCTCTACAAGCTGCTGGAACCATTCTACAGCCGTTATTTTGAGTGTTTTAGCCGCCAGCTCTTATATAACAGCTTTACAAGCTGCTGGAACCATTTTACACCCGCCATTTTGAGTGTTATAGCCGCCAGCTCTTATATAACAGCTCTACAAGCTGCTGGAACCATTCTACAGCCGTTATTTTAAGTGTTATAGCCGCCAGCTTTTATATAACAGCTCTACAAGCTGCTGGAACCATTCTACAGCCGCCATTTTGAGTGTTATAGCCGCCAGCTTTTATATAACAGCTCTACAAGCTGCTAGAACCATTCTACAGCCGTTATTTTGAGTGTTATAGCCGCCAGCTTTTATATAACAGCTCTACAAGCTGCTGGAACCATTTTACAGCCGTTATTTTGAGTGTTATAGCCGCCAGCTTTTATATAACAGCTCTATAAGCTGCTGGAACCATTCTACAGCCGTTATTTTGAGTGTTTTGGACGCCAGCTCTTATATAACATCTCTACAAGCTGCTGGAACCATTCTACAGCCATTATTTTGAGTGTTATAGCCGCCAGCTTTTATATAAAAGCTCTACAAGCTGCTGGAACCATTCTACAGCCGTTATTTTGAGTGTTATAGCCGCCAGCTTTTACATAACAGCTTTTCAAGCTGCTCGAACCATTTTACAGCCGCCATTTTGAGTGTTATAGCCGCCAGCTTTTATATAACAGCTCTACAAGCTGCTGGAACCATTCTAGAGCCGTTATTTCGAGTGTTATAGCCGCCAGCTTTTATATAACAGCTCTACAAGCTGCTGGAACCATTCTACAGCCGTTATTTTGAGTGTTTTAGCAGCCAGCTTTTATAAAACAGCTCTACAAGCTGCTGGAACCATTCTACGACCGCCATTTTGGGTGTTATAGCCGCCAGCTTTTATATAACAGCTATACAAGCTGCTGGAACCATTCTACAGCCGTTATTTTGAGTGTTTTAGCAGCCAGCTTTTATAAAACAGCTCTACAAGCTGCTGGAACCATTCTACAGCCGCCATTTTGGGTGTTATAGCCGCCAGCTTTTATATAACAGCTATACAAGCTGCTGGAACCATTCTACAGCCGTTATTTCGAGTGTTATAGCCGCCAGCTTTTATATAACAGCTCTACAAGCTGCTGGAACCATTCTACAGCCGTTATTTTGAGTGTTTTAGCAGCCAGCTTTTATAAAACAGCTCTACAAGCTGCTGGAACCATTCTACAGCCGCCATTTTGGGTGTTATAGCCGCCAGCTTTTATATAACAGCTATACAAGCTGCTGGAACCATTCTACAGCCGTTATTTTGAGTGTTATAGCAGCCAGCTTTTATATAACAGCTCTACAAGCTGCTGGAACCGTTCTACAGCCGTTATTTTGAGTGTTACAGCCGCCAGCTTTTATATAAAAGCTCTACAAGCTGCTGGAACCATTTTACAGCCGTTATTTTGAGTGTTAAAGCCGCCAGTTTTTATATAACAGCTCTACAAGCTGCTGGAACCATTCTACAGCCGTTATTTTGAGTGTTTTGGACGCCAGCTCTTATATAACAGCTCTACAAGCTGCTGGAACCATTCTACAGCCGTTATTTTGAGTGTTATAGCCGCCAGCTTTTATATAAAAGCTCTACAAGCTGCTGGAACCATTTTACAGCCGTTATTTTGAGTGTTATAGCCGCCAGCTTTTATATAACAGCTCTACAAGCTGCTGGAACCATTCTACAGCCGTTATTTTGAGTGTTTTGGACGCCAGCTCTTATATAACAGTTCTACAAGCTGCTGGAACCATTCTACAGCCATTATTTTGAGTGTTATAGCCGCCAGCTTTTATATAAAAGCTCTACAAGCTGCCGGAACCAGCTTACAGCCGTTATTTTGAGTGTTATAGCCGCCAGCTTTTATATAACAGCTCTACAAGCTGCTGGAACCATTCTACAGCCGTTATTTTGAGTGTTTTGGACGCCAGCTTTTATACACCAGCTATACCAGCTGCTGGAACCATTCTACAGCCGTTATTTTGAGTGTTATAGCAGCCAGCTTTTATATAACAGCTGTACAAGCTGCTGGAACCATTCTACAGCCGCCATTTTGAGTGTTATAGCCGCCAGCTTTTATATAACAGCTATACAAGCTCCTGGAACCATTCTACAGCCGTTATTTTGAGTGTTATAGCCGCCAGCTTTTATATAAAAGGTCTACAAGCTGCTGGAACCATTTTACAGCCGTCATTTTGAGTGTTATAGGCGCCAGCTTTTATATAACAGCTCTACAAGCTGCTGGAACCATTCTACAGCCGTTATTTTGAGTGCAATAGCAGCCAGCTTTTATATAACAGCTCTACAAGCTGCTGGAACCATTCTACAGCCGCCATTTTGAGTCTTATAGCCGCCAGCTTTTATATAACAGCTATACAAGCTCCTGGAACCATTCTACAGCCGTTATTTTGAGTGTTTTGGACGCCAGCTCTTATATAACAGCTCTACAAGCTGCTGGAACCATTCTACAGCCGTTATTTTGAGTGTTATAGCCGCCAGCTTTTATATAACAGCTTTTCAAGCTGCTCGAACCATTTAACAGCCGCCATTTTGAGTGTTATAGCCGCCAGCTCTTATATAACAGCTCTACAAGCTGCTGGAACCATTTACAGCCGTTATTTTGAGTGTTATAGCCGCCACCTTTTATATAACAGCTCTACAAGCTGCTGGAACCATTCTACAGCCGTTATTTTGAGTGTTTTGGACGCCAGCTTTTATACACCAGCTATACCAGCTGCTGGAACCATTCTACAGCCGTTATTTTGAGTGTTATAGCAGCCAGCTTTTATATAACAGCTCTACAAGCTGCTGTTATAGCCGCCAGCTTTTATATAACAGCTATACAAGCTCCTGGAACCATTCTACAGCCGTTATTTTGAGTGTTTTGGACGCCAGCTCTTATATAACAGCTCTACAAGCTGCTGGAACCATTCTACAGCCGTTATTTTGAGTGTTATAGCCGCCAGCTTTTATATAACAGCTTTTCAAGCTGCTCGAACCATTTTACAGCCGCCATTTTGGAGTGTTATAGCCGCCAGCTCTTATATAACAGCTCTACAAGCTGCTGGAACCATTAAACAGCCGTTATTTTGAGTGTTATAGCCGCCAGCTTTTATATAACAGCTCTACAAGCTGCTGGAACCATTCTACAGCCGTTATTTTGAGTGTTTTGGACGCCAGCTTTTATACACCAGCTATACCAGCTGCTGGAACCATTCTACAGCCGTTATTTTGAGTGTTATAGCAGCCAGCTTTTATATAACAGCTCTACAAGCTGCTGGAACCATTCTACAGCCGCCATTTTGAGTGTTATAGCCGCCAGCTTTTATATAACAGCTCTACAAGCTGCTGGAACCATTCTACAGCCGTTATTTTGAGTGTTATAGCCGCCAGCTTTTATATAAAAGGTCTACAAGCTGCTGGAACTATTTTACAGCCGTCATTTTGAGTGTTATAGGCGCCAGCTTTTATATAACAGCTCTACAAGCTGCTGGAACCATTCTACAGCCGTTATTTTGAGTGCAATAGCAGCCAGCTTTTATATAACAGCTCTACAAGCTGCTGGAACCATTCTACAGCCGCCATTTTGAGTGTTATAGCCGCCAGCTTTTATATAACAGCTCTACAAGCTGCTGGAACCATTCTACAGCCATTGTTTTGAGTGTTATAGCCGCCAGCTTTTATATAACAGCTCTACAAGCTGCTGGAACCATTCTACAGCCGTTATTTTGAGTGTTTTAGCAGCCAGCTTTTATATAACAGCTCTACAAGCTGCTGGAACCATTCTACAGCCGTTATTTTAAATGTTATAGCCGCCAGCTTTTATATAACAGCTATACAAGCTGCTGGAACCATTTTACAGCCGTTATTTTGAGTGTCATAGCCGCCAGCTCTTATATAACAGCTCTACAAGCTGCTGGAACCATTCTACAGCCGTTATTTTGAGTGTTATAGCAGCCAGCTTTTATATAACAGCTCTACAAGCTGCTGGAACCATTCTACAGCCGCCATTTTGAGTGTTATAGCCGCCAGCTTTTATATAACAGCTCTACAAGCTGCTGGAACCATTCTACAGCCGTTATTTTGAGTGTTATAGCCGCCAGCTTTTAAATAACAGCTATACAAGCTGCTGGAACCATTCTACAGCCGTTATTTCGAGTGTTATAGCCACCAGCTTTTAAATAAAAGCTCTACAAGCTGCTGGAACCATTTTACAGCCGTTATTTTGAGTGTTATAGCCGCCAGCTTTTATATAACAGCTCTACAAGCTGCTGGAACCATTCAACAGCCGCTATTTTGAGTGTTTTGGACGCCAGCTCTTATACAACAGCTCTACAAGCTGCTCGAACCGTTTTACAGCCGCCATTTTGAGTGTTATAGCCGCCAGCTTTTATATAACAGCTTTACAAGCTGCTGGAACCATTCAACAGCCGTTATTTTGAGTGTTTTGGACGCCAGCTCTTATATACTCTCTATATAGCTCTACAAGCTGCTGGAACCATTCTACAGCCGTTATTTTGAGTGTTATAGCAGCCAGCTTTTATATAACAGCTCTACAAGCTGCTGGAACCGTTCTACAGCCGTTATTTTGAGTGTTATAGCCGCCAGCTTTTATATTACAGCTCTACAAGCTGCTGGAACCATTCTACAGCCGTTATTTTGTGTGTTTTGCACGCCAGCTCTTATATAACAGCTCTACAAGCTGCTGGAACTATTCTGCAGCCATTATTTTGAGTGTTATAGCCGCCAGCTTTTATATAAAAGCTCTACAAGCTGCTGGAACCATTTTACAGCCGTTATTTTGAGTGTTATAGCCGCCAGCTTTTATATAACAGCTCTACAAGCTGCTGGAACCATTCTACAGCCGTTATTTTGAGTGTTTTGGACGCCAGCTTTTATTCACCAGCTATACAAGCTGCTGGAACCATTCTACAGCCGTTATTTTGAGTGTTATAGCAGCCAGCTTTTATATAACAGCTCTACAAGCTGCTGGAACCATTCTACAGCCGCCATTTTGAGTGTTATAGCCCCCAGCTTTTATATAACAGCTATACAAGCTGCTGGAACCATTCTACAGCCGTTATTTCGACTGTTATAGCCGCCAGCTTTTATATAACAGCTCTACAAGCTGCTGGAACCATTCTACAGCCGTTATTTTGAGTGTTTTGGACGCCAGCTCTTATATAACAGCTCTACAAGTTGCTGGAACCATTCTACAGCCGTTATTTTGAGTGTTATAGCCGCCAGCTTTTATATAACAGCTTTTCAAGCTGCTCGAACCATTTTACAGCCGCCATTTTGAGTGTTATAGCCGCCAGCTCCTATATAACAGCTCCACAAGCTGCTGGAACCATTTTACAGCCGTTATTTTGAGTGTTATAGCCGCCAGCTTTTATATAACAGCTCTACAAGCTGCTGGAACCATTCTACAGCCGTTATTTTGAGTGTTTTGGACGCCAGCTCTTATATACTCTCTATATAGCTATACAAGCTGCTGGAACCATTCTACAGCCGTTATTTTGGATGTTATAGCAGCCAGCTTTTATATAACAGCTCTACAAGCTGCTGGAACCATTCTACAGCCGCCATTTTGAGTGTTATAGCCGCCAGCTTTTATATAACAGCTATACAAGCTCCTGGAACCATTCTACAGCCGTTATTTTGAGTGTTATAGCCGCCAGCTTTTAAATAAAAGGTCTACAAGCTGCTGGAACCATTTTACAGCCGTCATTTTGAGTGTTATAGGCGCCAGCTTTTATATAACAGCTCTACAAGCTGCTGGAACCATTCTACAGCCGTTATTTTGAGTGCTATAGCAGCCAGCTTTTATATAACAGCTCTACAAGCTGCTGGAACCATTCTACAGCCGCCATTTTGAGTGTTATAGCCGCCAGCTTTTATATAACAGCTCTACAAGCTGCTGGAACCATTCTACAGCCATTGTTTTGAGTGTTATAGCCGCCAGCTTTTATATAACAGCTCTACAAGCTGCTGGAACCATTCTACAGCCGTTATTTTGAGTGTTTTAGCAGCCAGCTTTTATATAACAGCTCTACAAGCTGCTGGAACCATTCTACAGCCGTTATTTCGAGTGTTATAGCCGCCAGCTTTTATATAACAGCTATACAAGCTGCTGGAACCATTCTACAGCCGTTATTTTGAGTGTCATACCCGCCAGCTCTTATATAACAGCTCTACAAGCTGCTGGAACCATTCTACAGCCGTTATTTTGAGTGTTATAGCAGCCAGGTTTTATATAACAGCTCTACAAGCTGCTGGAACCATTTTACAGCCGCCATTTTGAGTGTTATAGCCGCCAGCTTTTATATAACAGCTCTACAAGCTGCTGGAACCATTCTACAGCCGTTATTTTGAGTGTTATAGCCGCCAGCTTTTATATAATAGCTATACAAGCTGCTGGAACCATTCTACAGCCGTTATTTCGAGTGTTATAGCCACCAGCTTTTAAATAAAAGCTCTACAAGCTGCTGGAACCATTTTACAGCCGTTATTTTGAGTGTTATAGCCGCCAGGTTTTATATAACAGCTCTACAAGCTGCTAGAACCATTCTACAGCCGTTATTTTGAGTGTTTTGGACGCCAGCTCTTATATAACAGCTCTACAAGCTGCTGGAACCATTCTACAGCCGCCATTTTGAGTTATAGCCGCCAGCTTTTATATAACAGGTATACAAGCTGCTGGAACCATTCAACAGCCGTTATTTTGAGTGTTTTGGACGCCAGCTCTTATATAACAGCTCTACAAGCTGCTCGAACCATTTTACAGCCGCCATTTTGAGTGTTATAGCCGCCAGCTTTTATATAACAGCTTTACAAGCTGCTGGAACCATTCAACAGCCGTTATTTTGAGTGTTTTGGACGCCAGCTCTTATATACTCTCTATATAGCTCTACAAGCTGCTGGAACCATTCTACAGCCGTTATTTTGAGTGTTTTGGACGCCAGCTCTTATATAACAGCTCTACAAGCTGCTGGAACCGTTCTACAGCCGTTATTTTGAGTGTTATAGCCGCCAGCTTTTATATAACAGCTCTACAAGCTGCTGGACCCATTCTACAGCCGTTATTTTGAGTGTTATAGCAGCCAGCATTTACATAACAGCTCTACAAGCTGCTGGAACCATTCAACAGCCGTTATTTTGAGTGTTTTGGACGCCAGCTCTTATATAACAGCTCTACCAGCTGCTGGAACCAATTTACAGCCGTTATTTCGAGTGTTTTGGACGCCAGCTCTTATATAACAGCTATACAAGCTGCTGGAACCATTCTACAGCCGTTGTTTCGAGTGTTATAGCCGCCAGCTCTTATATAACAGCTATACAAGCTGCTGGAACCATTCTACAGCCGTTATTTTGAGTGTTTTGCACGCCAGCTCTTATATAACAGCTCTACAAGCTGCTGGAACTATTCTGCAGCCATTATTTTGAGTGTTATAGCCGCCAGCTTTTATATAAAAGCTCTACAAGCTGCTGGAACCATTTTACAGCCGTTATTTTGAGTGTTATAGCCGCCAGCTTTTATATAACAGCTCTACAAGCTGCTGGAACCATTCTACAGCCGTTATTTTGAGTGTTTTGGACGCCAGCTTTTATACACCAGCTCTACAAGCTGCTGGAACCATTCTACAGCCGTTATTTTGAGTGTTATAGCAGCCAGCTTTTATATAACAGCTCTACAAGCTGCTGGAACCATTCTACAGCCGCCATTTTGAGTGTTATAGCCGCCAGCTTTTATATAACAGCTATACAAGCTGCTGGAACCATTCTACAGCCGTTATTTCGACTGTTATAGCCGCCAGCTTTTATATAACAGCTCTACAAGGTGCTGGAACCATTCTACAGCCGTTATTTTGAGTGTTTTGGACGCCAGCTCTTATATAACAGCTCTACAAGCTGCTGGAACCATTCTACAGCCGTTATTTTGAGTGTTATAGCCGCCAGCTTTTATATAACAGCTTTTCAAGCTGCTCGAACCATTTTACAGCCGCCATTTTGAGTGTTATAGCCGCCAGCTCTTATATAACAGCTCTATAAGCTGCTGGAACCATTTTACAGCCGTTATTTTGAGTGTTGTAGCCGCCAGCTTTTATATAACAGCTCTACAAGCTGCTGGAACCATTCTACAGCCGTTATTTTGAGTGTTTTGGACGCCAGCTTTTATACACCAGCTATACAAGCTGCTGGAACTATTCTACAGCCGTTATTTTGAGTGTTATAGCAGCCAGCTTTTATATAACAGCTCTACAAGCTGCTGGAACCATTCTACAGCCGCCATTTTGAGTGTTATAGCCGCCAGCTTTTATATAACAGCTATACAAGCTCCTGGAACCATTCTACAGCCGTTATTTCGAGTGTTATAGCCGCCAGCTTTTATATAAAAGGTCTACAAGCTGCTGGAACCATTTGACAGCCGTCATTTTGAGTGTTATAGGCGCCAGCTTTTATATAACAGCTATACAAGCTGCTGGAACCATTCTACAGCCGCCATTTTGAGTGTTATAGCCGCCAGCTTTTATATAACAGCTATACAAGCTCCTGGAACCATTCTACAGCCGTTATTTCGAGTGTTATAGCCGCCAGCTTTTATATAAAAGGTCTATAAGCTGCTGGAACCATTCTACAGCCGTTATTTTGAGTGTTTTGGACGCCAGCTTTTATACACCAGCTATACAAGCTGCTGGAACCATTCTACAGCCGTTATTTTGAGTGTTATAGCAGCCAGCTTTTATATAACAGCTCTACAAGCTGCTGGAACCATTCTACAGCCGCCATTTTGAGTGTTATAGCCGCCAGCTTTTATATAACAGCTCTACAAGCTCCTGGAACCATTTTACAGCCGTTATTTCGAGTGTTATAGCCGCCAGCTTTTATATAAAAGGTCTACAAGCTGCTGGAACCATTTTACAGCCGTCATTTTGAGTGTTATAGGCGCCAGCTTTTATATAACAGCTCTACAAGCTGCTGGAACCATTCTACAGCCGTTATTTTGAGTGCTATAGCAGCCAGCTTTTATATAACAGCTCTACAAGCTGCTGGAACCATTCTACAGCCGCCATTTTGAGTGTTATAGCCGCCAGCTTTTATATAACAGCTCTACAAGCTGCTGGAACCATTCTACAGCCATTGTTTTGAGTGTTATAGCCGCCAGCTTTTATATAACAGCTCTACAAGCTGCTGGAACCATTCTACAGCCGTTATTTTGAGTGTTATAGCAGCCAGCTTTTATATAACAGCTCAACAAGCTGCTGGAACCATTCTACAGCCGTTATTTCGAGTGTTATAGCCGCCAGCTTTTATATAACAGCTCTACAAGCTGCTGGAACCATTCTACAGCCGTTATTTTGAGTGTCATAGCCGCCAGCTCTTATATAACAGCTCTACAAGCTGCTGGAACCATTCTACAGCCGTTATTTTGAGTGTTATAGCAGCCAGCTTTTATATAACAGCTCTACAAGCTGCTGGAACCATTCTACAGCCGCCATTTTGAGTGTTATAGCCGCCAGCTTTTACATAAAAGCTCTACAAGCTGCTGGAACCATTTTACAGCCGTTATTTTGAGTGTTTTGGACGCCAGCTCTTATATAACAGCTCTACAAGCTGCTCGAACCATTTTACAGCCGCCATTTTGAGTGTTATAGCCGCCAGCTTTTATATAACAGCTTTACAAGCTGCTGGAACCATTCAACAGCCGTTATTTTGAGTGTTTTGGACGCCAGCTCTTATATAACAGCTCTACAAGCTGCTGGAACCATTCTACAGCCTTTATTTTGAGTGTTATAGCCGCCAGCTTTTATATAACAGCTTTTCAAGCTGCTCGAACCATTTTACAGCCGCTATTTTGAGTGTTATAGCCGCCAGCTTTCATATAACAGCTCTACAAGCTGCTGGAACCATTCTACAGCCGTTATTTTGAGTGTTATAGCCGCCAGCTTTAATATAAAAGCTCTACAAGCTGCTGGAACCATTTTACAGCCGTTATTTTGAGTGTTATAGCCACCAGCTTTTATATAACAGCTCTACAAGCTGCTGGAACCGTTCTACAGCCGTTATTTTGAGTGTTATAGCAGCCAGCATTTACATAACAGCTCTACAAGCTGCTGGAACCATTCAACAGCCGTTATTTTGAGTGTTTTGGACGCCAGCTCTTATATAACAGCTCTACCAGCTGCTGGAACCAATTTACAGCCGTTATTTCGAGTGTTTTGGACGCCAGCTCTTATATAACAGCTATACAAGCTGCTGGAACCATTCTACAGCCGTTGTTTCGAGTGTTATAGCCGCCAGCTCTTATATAACAGCTATACAAGCTGCTGGAACCATTCTACAGCCGTTATTTTGAGTGTTTTGGACGCCAGCTCTTATATAACAGCTCTACCAGCTGCTGGAACCAATTTACAGCCGTTACTTCGAGTGTTTTGGACGCCAGCTCTTATATAACAGCTATACAAGCTGCTGGAACCATTCTACAGCCGTTGTTTCGAGTGTTATAGCCGCCAGCTCTTATATAACAGCTATACAAGCTGCTGGAACCATTCTACAGCCTTTATTTTGAGTGTTTTGCACGCCAGCTCTTATATAACAGCTCTACAAGCTGCTGGAACTATTCTGCAGCCATTATTTTGAGTGTTATAGCCGCCAGCTTTTATATAAAAGCTCTACAAGCTGCTGGAACCATTTTACAGCCGTTATTTTGAGTGTTATAGCCGCCAGCTTTTATATAACAGCTCTACAAGCTGCTGGAACCATTCTACAGCCGTTATTTTGAGTGTTTTGGACGCCAGCTTTTATACACCAGCTATACAAGCTGCTGGAACCATTCTACAGCCGTTATTTCGACTGTTATAGCCGCCAGCTTTTATATAACAGCTCTACAAGGTGCTGGAACCATTCTACAGCCGTTATTTTGAGTGTTTTGGACGCCAGCTCTTATATAACAGCTCTACAAGCTGCTGGAACCATTCTACAGCCGTTATTTTGAGTGTTATAGCCGCCAGCTTTTATATAACAGCTTTTCAAGCTGCTCGAACCATTTTACAGCCGCCATTTTGAGTGTTATAGCCGCCAGCTCTTATATAACAGCTCTATAAGCTGCTGGAACCATTTTACAGCCGTTATTTTGAGTGTTATAGCCGCCAGCTTTTATATAACAGCTCTACAAGCTGCTGGAACCATTCTACAGCCGTTATTTTGAGTGTTTTGGACGCCAGCTTTTATACACCAGCTATACAAGCTGCTGGAACTATTCTACAGCCGTTATTTTGAGTGTTATAGCAGCCAGCTTTTATATAACAGCTCTACAAGCTGCTGGAACCATTCTACAGCCGCCATTTTGAGTGTTATAGCCGCCAGCTTTTATATAACAGCTATACAAGCTCCTGGAACCATTCTACAGCCGTTATTTCGAGTGTTATAGCCGCCAGCTTTTATATAAAAGGTCTACAAGCTGCTGGAACCATTTTACAGCCGTCATTTTGCGTGTTATAGGCGCCAGCTTTTATATAACAGCTCTACAAGCTGCTGGAACCATTCTACAGCCGTTATTTTGAGTGCTATAGCAGCCAGCTTTTATATAACAGCTCTACAAGCTGCTGGAACCATTCTACAGCCGTTATTTTGAGTGTTATAGCCGCCAGCTTTTATATAACAGCTCTACAAGCTGCTGGAACCATTCTACAGCCGTTATTTTGAGTGTTTTGGACGCCAGCTTTTATACACCAGCTATACAAGCTGCTGGAACCATTCTACAGCCGTTATTTTGAGTGTTATAGCAGCCAGCTTTTATATAACAGCTCTACAAGCTGCTGGAACCATTCTACAGCCGCCATTTTGAGTGTTATAGCCGCCAGCTTTTATATAACAGCTCTACAAGCTCCTGGAACCATTTTACAGCCGTTATTTCGAGTGTTATAGCCGCCAGCTTTTATATAAAAGGTCTACAAGCTGCTGGAACCATTTTACAGCCGTCATTTTGAGTGTTATAGGCGCCAGCTTTTATATAACAGCTCTACAAGCTGCTGGAACCATTCTACAGCCATTGTTTTGAGTGTTATAGCCGCCAGCTTTTATATAACAGCTCTACAAGCTGCTGAAACCATTCTACAGCCGTTATTTTGAGTGTTATAGCAGCCAGCTTTTATATAACAGCTCAACAAGCTGCTGGAACCATTCTACAGCCGTTATTTTGAGTGTCATAGCCGCCAGCTCTTATATAACAGCTCTACAAGCTGCTGGAACCATTCTACAGCCGTTATTTTGAGTGTTATAGCAGCCAGCTTTTATATAACAGCTCTACAAGCTGCTGGAACCATTCTACAGCCGCCATTTTGAGTGTTATAGCCGCCAGCTTTTACATAAAAGCTCTACAAGCTGCTGGAACCATTTTACAGCCGTTATTTTGAGTGTTTTGGACGCCAGCTCTTATATAACAGCTCTACAAGCTGCTCGAACCATTTTACAGCCGCCATTTTGAGTGTTATAGCCGCCAGCTTTTATATAACAGCTTTACAAGCTGCTGGAACCATTCAACAGCCGTTATTTTGAGTGTTTTGGACGCCAGCTCTTATATAACAGCTCTACAAGCTGCTGGAACCATTCTACAGCCGTTATTTTGAGTGTTATAGCCGCCAGCTTTTATATAACAGCTTTTCAAGCTGCTCGAACCATTTTACAGCCGCTATTTTGAGTGTTATAGCCGCCAGCTTTTATATAACAGCTCTACAAGCTGCTGGAACCATTCTACAGCCGTTATTTTGAGTGTTATAGCCGCCAGCTTTAATATAAAAGCTCTACAAGCTGCTGGAACCGTTCTACAGCCGTTATTTTGAGTTTTATAGGCGCCAGCTTTTATATAAAGGCTCTACAAGCTGCTCGAACCATTTTACAGCCGCCATTTTGAGTGTTATAGCCGCCAGCTTTTATATAACAGCTCTACAAGCTGCTGGAACCATTCTACAGCCGTTATTTTGAGTGTTATAGCCGCCAGCTTTTATATAATAGCTCTACAAGCTGCTGGAACCATTTTACAGCCGTTATTTTGAGTGTTATAGCCGCCAGCTTTTATATAACAGCTCTACAAGCTGCTGGAACCATTCTACAGCCGTTATTTTGAGTGTTATAGCAGCCAGCTTTTATATAACAGCTCTACAAGCTGCTGGAACCTTTCTACAGCCGTTATTTGGAGTGTTATAGCCGCCAGCTTTCATATAACAGCTATGCAAGCTGCTGGAACCATTCTACAGCCGTTATTTTGAGTGTTATAGCCGCCAGCTCTTATATAACAGCTCTACAAGCTGCTGGAACCATTCTACAGCCGTTATTTTGAGTGTTATAGCAGCCAGCTTTTATATAACAGCTCTACAAGCTGCTGGAACCATTCTACAGCCGCCATTTTGAGTGCTATAGCCGCCAGCTTTTATATAACAGCTCTACAAGCTGCTGGAACCATTCTACAGCCGTTATTTCGAGTGTTATAGCCGCCAGCTTTTATATAACAGCTATACAAGCTGCTGGAACCATTCTACAGCCGTTATTTCGAGTGTTATAGCCACCAGCTTTTAAATAAAAGCTCTACAAGCTGCTGGAACCATTTTACAGCCGTTATTTTGAGTGTTATAGCCGCCAGATTTTATATAACAGCTCTACAAGCTGCTGGAACCATTCTACAGCCGTTATTTTGAGTGTTTTGGACGCTAGCTCTTATATAACAGCTCTACAAGCTGCTCGAACCATTTTACAGCCGCCATTTTGAGTGTTATAGCCGCCAGGTTTTATATAACAGCTTTACAAGCTGCTGGAACCATTCAACAGCCGTTATTTTGAGTGTTTTGGACGCCAGCTCTTATATAACAGCTCTACAAGCTGCTGGACCATTCTACAGCCGTTATTTCGAGTGTTATAGCCACCAGCTTTTAAATAAAAGCTCTACAAGCTGCTGGAACCATTTTACAGCCGTTATTTTGAGTGTTATAGCCGCCAGCTTTTATATAACAGCTCTACAAGCTGCTGGAACCATTCTACAGCCGTTATTTTGAGTGTTATAGCCGCCAGCTTTTATATAAAAGCTCTACAAGCTGCTGGAACAACTTTACAGCCGTTATTTTGAGTGTTATAGCCACCAGCTTTTATATTACAGCTCTACAAGCTGCTGGAACCATTTTACAGCCGTTATTTTGAGTGTTATAGCCGCCAGCTTTTATATAACAGCTCTACAAGCTGCTCGAACCATTTTACAGCCGCCATTTTGAGTGTTATAGCCGCCAGCTTTTATATAACAGCTTTACAAGCTGCTGGAACCATTCAACAGCCGTTATTTTGAGTGTTTTGGACGCCAGCTCTTATATAACAGCTCTACAAGCTGCTGGAACCACTCTACAGCCATTATTTTGAGTGTTATAGCCGCCAGCTTTTAAATAAAAGCTCTACAAGCTGCTGGAACCATTTTACAGCCGTTATTTTGAGTGTTATAGCCGCCAGCTTTTATATAACAGCTCTACAAGCTGCTGGAACCATTCTACAGCCGTTATTTTGAGTGTTTTGGACGCCAGCTCTTATATAACAGCTCTACAAGCTGCTCGAACCATTTTACAGCCGCCATTTTGAGTGTTATAGCCGCCAGCTTTTATATAACAGCTTTACAAGCCGCTGGAACCATTCAACAGCCGTTATTTTGAGTGTTTTGGACGGCAGCTCTTACATAACAGCTCTACAAGCTGCTGGAACCATTCTACAGTCGTTATTTTGAGTGTTATAGCCGCCAGCTTTTATATAACAGCTCTACAAGCTGCTCGAACCATTTTACAGCCGCCATTTTGAGTGTTATAGCCGCCAGCTTTTATATAACAGCTCTACAAGCTGCTGGAACCATTCTACAGCCGTTATTTTGAGTGTTATAGCCGCCAGCTTTTATATAACAGCTCTACAAGCTGCTAGAACCATTTTACAGCCGTTATTTTGAGTGTTATAGCCGCCAGCTTTTATATAACAGCTCTACAAGCTGCTGGAACCATTCTACAGCCGTTATTTTGAGTGTTATAGCCGCCAGCTTTTATATAAAAGCTCTGCAAGCTGCTGGAACCATTTTACAGCCGTTATTTTGAGTGTTGTAGCCGCCAGCTTTTATATAACAGCTCTACAAGCTGCTGGAACCATTCTACAGCCGTTATTTTGAGTGTTTTGGACGCCGGCTCTTATATAACAGCTCTACAAGCTGCTGGAACCATTCTACAGCCATTATTTTGAGTGTTATAGCCGCCAGCTTTTATATAACAGCTCTACAAGCTGCTGGAACCATTCTACAGCCGTTATTTTGAGTGTTTTGGACGCCAGCTCTTATATAACAGCTCTACAAGCTGCTGGAACCACTCTACAGCCATTATTTTGAGTGTTATAGCCGCCAGCTTTTATATAACAGCTTTTCAAGCTGCTCGAACCATTCTACAGCCGTTATTTTGAGTGTTTTGGACGCCAGCTCTTATATAATAGCTCTACAAGCTGCTGGAACCATTCTACAGCCTTATTTTGAGTGTTATAGCCGCCAGCTTTTATATAACAGCTTTTCAAGCTGCTCGAACCATTTTACAGCCGCCATTTTGAGTGTTATAGCCGCCAGCTTTTATATAACAGCTTTACAAGCTGCTGGAACCATTCTACAGCCGTTATTTCGAGTGTTTTGGACGCGAGCTCTTATATAACAGCTATACAAGCTGCTGGAACCATTCTACAGCCGTTATTTTGAGTGTTTTGGACGCCAGCTTTTATACACCAGCTATACAAGCTGCTGGAACCATTCTACAGCCGTTGTTTTGAGTGTTACAGCTGCCAGCTTTTATATAACAGCTATACAAGCTGCTGGAACCATTCTACAGCCGTTATTTCGAGTGTTATAGCCGCCAGCTTTTATATAAAAGGTCTACAAGCTGCTGGAACCATTCTACAGCCGTCATTTTGAGTGTTATAGCCGCCAGCTTTTATATAAAAGCTCTACAAGCTGCTGGAACCATTTTACAGCCGTTATTTGGAGTGTTATAGCCGCCAGCTTTTATATAACAGCTCTACAAGCTGCTGGAACCATTCTACAGCCGTTATTTCGAGTGTTTTGGACGCCAGCTCTTATATAACAGCTATACAAGCTGCTGGAACCATTCTACAGCCGTTATTTTGAGTGTTTTGGACGCCAGCTTTTATACACCAGCTATACAAGCTGCTGGAACCATTCTACAGCCGTTGTTTTGAGTGTTACAGCTGCCAGCTTTTATATAACAGCTATACAAGCTGCTGGAACCATTCTACAGCCGTTATTTTGAGTGTTTTGGACGCCAGCTCTTATATAACAGCTCTACAAGCTGCTGGAACCATTCTACAGCCATTATTTTGAGTGTTATAGCCGCCAGCTTTTATATAAAAGCTCTACAAGCTGCTGGAACCATTTTACAGCCGTTATTTGGAGTGTTATAGCCGCCAGCTTTTATATAACAGCTCTACAAGCTGCTGGAACCATTCTACAGCCGTTATTTTGAGTGTTTTGGACGCCAGCTCTTATATAACAGCTCTACAAGCTGCTTGAACCATTTTACAGCCGCCATTTTGAGTGTTATAGCCGCCAGCTTTTATATAACAGCTCTACAAGCTGCTGGAACCATTCTACAGCCGTTATTTTGAGTGTTTTGGACGCCAGCTCTTATATAACAGCTCTACAAGCTGCTGGAACCATTCTACAGCCGTTATTTTGAGTGTTATAGTCGCCAGCTTTTATATAACAGCTTTTCAAGCTGCTCGAACCATTTTACAGCCGCCATTTTGAGTGTTATAGCCGCCAGCTCTTATATAACAGCTCTACAAGCTGCTGGAACCATTCTACAGCCGTTATTTCGAGTGTTATAGCCGCCAGCTTTTATATAACAGCTATACAAGCTGCTGGAACCATTCTACAGCCGTTATTTTGAGGGTTGTAGTCGCCAGCTTTTATATAACAGCTTTTCAAGCTGCTCGAACCATTTTACAGCCGCCATTTTGAGTGTTATAGCCGCCAGCTCTTATATAACAGCTCTACAAGCTGCTGGAACCGTTCTACAGCCGTTATTTTGAGTGTTGTAGCCGCCAGCTTTTATATAAAAGCTCTACAAGCTGCTGGAACCATTTTACAGCCGTTATTTTGAGTGTTATAGCCGCCAGCTTTTATATAACAGCTATACAAGCTGCTGGAACCATTCTACAGCCGTTATTTTGAGTGTTATAGCAGCCAGCTTTTATATAACAGCTCTACAAGCTGCTGGAACCGTTCTACAGCCGTTATTTTGAGTGTTATAGCCGCCAGCTTTTATATAAAAGCTCTACAAGCTGCTGGAACCATTCTACAACCGTTATTTTGAGTGTTTTGGACGCCAGCTCTTATATAATAGCTCTACAAGCTGCTGGAACCATTCTACAGCCATTATTTTGAGGGTTATAGTCGCCAGCTTTTATATAAAAGCTCTACAAGCTGCTGGAACCATTCTACAGCCGTTATTTTGAGGGTTATAGTCGCCAGCTTTTATATAACAGCTTTTCAAGCTGCTCGAACCATTTTACAGCCGCCATTTTGAGTGTTATAACCGCCAGCTCTTATATAACAGCTCTACAAGCTGCTGGAACCGTTCTACAGCCGTTATTTTGAGTGTTATAGCCGCCAGCTTTTATATAAAAGCTCTACAAGCTGCTGGAACCATTTTACAGCCGTTATTTTGAGTGTTATAGCCGCCAGCTTTTATATAACAGCTATACAAGCTGCTGGAACCATTCTACAGCCGTTATTTTGAGTGTTATAGCAGCCAGCTTTTATATAACAGCTCTACAAGCTGCTGGAACCGTTCTACAGCCGTTATTTTGAGTGTTATAGCCGCCAGCTTTTATATAACAGCTCTACAAGCTGCTGGAACCATTCTACAGCCGTTATTTCGAGTGTTTTGGACGCCAGCTCTTATATAACAGCTATACAAGCTGCTGGAACCATTCTACAGCCGTTATTTTGAGTGTTTTGGACGCCAGCTTTTATACACCAGCTATACAAGCTGCTGGAACCATTCTACAGCCGTTATTTTGAGTGTTACAGCTGCCAGCTTTTATATAACAGCTATACAAGCTGCTGGAACCATTATACAGCCGTTATTTCGAGTGTTATAGCCGCCAGCTTTTATATAAAAGGTCTACAAGCTGCTGGAACCATTTTACAGCCGTCATTTTGAGTGTTATAGCCGCCAGCTTTTATATAACAGCTCTACAAGCTGCTGGAACCATTCTACAGCCGTTATTTTGAGTGTTATAGCAGCCAGCTTTTATATAACAGCTCTACAAGCTGTTGGAACCATTCTACAGCCGCCATTTTGAGTGTTATAGCCGCCAGCTTTTATATAACAGCTCTACAAGCTGCTGGAACCATTCTACAGCCATTGTTTTGAGTGTTATAGCCGCCAGCTTTTATATAACAGCTCTACAAGCTGCTGGAACCATTCTACAGCCGTTATTTTGAGTGTTATAGCAGCCAGCTTTTATATAACAGCTCTACAAGCTGCTGGAACCATTCTACAGCCGTTATTTCGAGTGTTATAGCCGCCAGCTTTTATATAACAGCTATACAAGCTGCTGGAACCATTTTACAGCCGTTATTTTGAGTGTTATAGCCGCCAGCTTTTATATAACAGCTATACAAGCTGCTGGAACCATTCTACAGCCGTTATTTTGAGTGTTATAGCAGCCAGCTTTTATATAACAGCTCTACAAGCTGCTGGAACCGTTCTACAGCCGTTATTTTGAGTGTTATAGCCGCCAGCTTTTATATAACAGCTCTACAAGCTGCTGGAACCATTCTACAGCCGTTATTTCGAGTGTTTTGGACGCCAGCTCTTATATAACAGCTATACAAGCTGCTGGAACCATTCTACAGCCGTTATTTTGAGTGTTTTGGACGCCAGCTTTTATACACCAGCTATACAAGCTGCTGGAACCATTCTACAGCCGTTATTTTGAGTGTTACAGCTGCCAGCTTTTATATAACAGCTATACAAGCTGCTGGAACCATTATACAGCCGTTATTTCGAGTGTTATAGCCGCCAGCTTTTATATAAAAGGTCTACAAGCTGCTGGAACCATTTTACAGCCGTCATTTTGAGTGTTATAGCCGCCAGCTTTTATATAACAGCTCTACAAGCTGCTGGAACCATTCTACAGCCGTTATTTTGAGTGTTATAGCAGCCAGCTTTTATATAACAGCTCTACAAGCTGTTGGAACCATTCTACAGCCGCCATTTTGAGTGTTATAGCCGCCAGCTTTTATATAACAGCTCTACAAGCTGCTGGAACCATTCTACAGCCATTGTTTTGAGTGTTATAGCCGCCAGCTTTTATATAACAGCTCTACAAGCTGCTGGAACCATTCTACAGCCGTTATTTTGAGTGTTATAGCAGCCAGCTTTTATATAACAGCTCTACAAGCTGCTGGAACCATTCTACAGCCGTTATTTCGAGTGTTATAGCCGCCAGCTTTTATATAACAGCTATACAAGCTGCTGAAACCATTCTACAGCCGTTATTTTGAGTGTTATAGCCGCCAGCTCTTATATAACAGCTCTACAAGCTGCTGGAACCATTCTACAGCCGTTATTTTGAGTGTTATAGCCGCCAGCTTTTATATAAAAGGTCTTCAAGCTGCTGGAACCATTCTACAGCCGTTATGTTGAGTGTTATAGCCGCCAGCTTTTATATAACAGCTCTACAAGCTGCTGGAACCATTCTACAGCCGTTATTTTGAGTGTTTTGGACGCCAGCTCTTATATAACAGCTCTACAAGCTGCTGGAACCATTCTACAGCCATTATTTTGAGTGTTATAGCCGCCAGCTTTTATATAAAAGCTCTACAAGCTGCTGGAACCATTTTACAGCCGTTATTTTGAGTGTTATAGCCGCCAGCTTTTATATAACAGCTCTACAAGCTGCTGGAACCATTCTACAGCCGTTATTTTGAGTGTTTTGGACGCCAGCTCTTATATAACAGCTCTACAAGCTGCTTGAACCATTTTACAGCCGCCATTTTAAGTGTTATAGCCGCCAGCTTTTATATAACAGCTCTACAAGCTGCTCGAACCATTTTACAGCCGCCATTTTGAGTGTTATAGCCACCAGCTCTTATATAACAGCTCTACAAGCTGCTGGAACCATTCTACAGCCGTTATTTCGAGTGTTATAGCCGCCAGCTTTTATATAACAGCTATACAAGCTGCTGGAACCATTCTACAGCCGTTATTTTGAGTGTTATAGTCGCCAGCTTTTATATAACAGCTTTTCAAGCTGCTCGAACCATTTTACAGCCGCCATTTTGAGTGTTATAGCCGCCAGCTCTTATATAACAGCTCTACAAGCTGCTGGAACCGTTCTACAGCCGTTATTTTGAGTGTTATAGCCGCCAGCTTTTATATAAAAGCTCTACAAGCTGCTGGAACCATTCTACAGCCGTTATTTTGAGTGTTTTGGACGCCAGCTTTTATATAACAGCTCTACAAGCTGCTGGAACCATTCTACAGCCGTTATTTTGAGTGTTTTGGACGCCAGCTCTTATATAACAGCTCTACAAGCTGCTGGAACCATTCTACAGCCATTATTTTGAGTGTTATAGCCGCCAGCTTTTATATAAAAGCTCTACAAGCTGCTGGAACCATTTTACAGCCGTTATTTTGAGTGTTATAGCCGCCAGCTTTTATATAACAGCTCTACAAGCTGCTGGAACCATTCTACAGCCGTTATTTTGAGTGTTTTGGACGCCAGCTCTTATATAACAGCTCTACAAGCAGCTGGAACCATTCTACAGCCGTTATTTTGAGTGTTATAGTCGCCAGCTTTTATATAACAGCTTTTCAAGCTGCTCGAACCATTTTACAGCCGCCATTTTGAGTGTTATAGCCACCAGCTCTTATATAACAGCTCTACAAGCTGCTGGAACCATTCTACAGCCGTTATTTCGAGTGTTATAGCCGCCAGCTTTTATATAACAGCTATACAAGCTGCTGGAACCATTCTACAGCCGTTATTTTGAGTGTTATAGTCGCCAGCTTTTATATAACAGCTTTTCAAGCTGCTCGAACCATTTTACAGCCGCCATTTTGAGTGTTATAGCCGCCAGCTCTTATATAACAGCTCTACAAGCTGCTGGAACCGTTCTACAGCCGTTATTTTGAGTGTTATAGCCGCCAGCTTTTATATAAAAGCTCTACAAGCTGCTGGAACCATTTTACAGCCGTTATTTTGAGTGTTATAGCCGCCAGCTTTTATATAACAGCTATACAAGCTGCTGGAACCATTCTACAGCCGTTATTTTGAGTGTTATAGCAGCCAGCTTTTATATAACAGCTTTTCAATCTGCTCGAACCATTTTACAGCCGCCATTTTGAGTGCTATAGCCGCCAGCTTTTATATAACAGCTCTACAAGCTGCTGGAACCGTTCGACAGACGTTATTTTGAGTGTTATAGCCGCCAGCTTTTATATAAAAGCTCTACACGCTGCTGGAACCATTTTACAGCCGTTATTTTGAGTGTTTTGGGCGCCAGCTCTTATATAACAGCTCTACAAGCTGCTGGAACCATTCTACAGCCATTATTTTGAGTGTTATAGCCGCCAGCTTTTATATAAAAGCTCTACAAGCTGCTGGAACCATTTTACAGCCGTCATTTTGAGTGTTATAGGCGCCAGCTTTTATATAACAGCTCTACAAGCTGCTGGAACCATTCTACAGCCGCCATTTTGAGTGCTATAGCCGCCAGCTTTTATATAACAGCTCTACAAGCTGCTGGAACCATTCTACAGCCGTTATTTTGAGTGTTATAGTCGCCAGCTTTTATATAACAGCTTTTCAAGCTGCTCGAACCATTTTACAGCCGCCATTTTGAGTGTTATAGCCGCCAGCTCTTATATAACAGCTCTACAAGCTGCTGGAACCGTTCTACAGCCGTTATTTTGAGTGTTATAGCCGCCAGCTTTTATATAAAAGCTTTTAAAGCTGCTCGAACCATTTTACAGCCGCCATTTTGAGTGTTATAGCCGCCAGCTTTTATATAACAGCTCTACAAGCTGCTGGAACCGTTCTACAGCCGTTATTTTGAGTGTTATAGCCGCCAGCTTTTATATAAAAGCTCTACAAGCTGCTGGAACCATTCTACAGCCGTTGTGTTGAGTGTTATAGCCGCCAGCTTTTATATAACAGCTCTACAAGCTGCTGGAACCATTCTACAGCCGTTATTTTGAGTGTTTTGGACGCCAGCTCTTATATAACAGCTCTACAAGCTGCTGGAACCATTCTACAGCCATTATTTTGAGTGTTATAGCCGCCAGCTTTTATATAAAAGCTCTACAAGCTGCTGGAACCATTTTACAGCCGTTATTTTGAGTGTTATAGCCGCCAGCTTTTATATAACAGCTCTACAAGCTGCTGGAACCATTCTACAGCCGTTATTTTGAGTGTTTTGGACGCCAGCTCTTATATAACAGCTCTACAAGCTGCTTGAACCAATTTACAGCCGCCATTTTGAGTGTTATAGCCGCCAGCTCTTATATAACAGCTCTACAAGCTGCTGGAACCATTCTACAGCCGTTATTTCGAGTGTTATAGCCGCCAGCTTTTATATAACAGCTATACAAGCTGCTGGAACCATTCTTCAGCCGTTATTTTGAGGGTTATAGTCGCCAGCTTTTATATAACAGCTTTTCAAGCTGCTCGAACCATTTTACAGCCGCCATTTTGAGTGTTATAGCCGCCAGCTCTTATATAACAGCTCTACAAGCTGTTGGAACCGTTCTACAGCCGTTATTTTGAGTGTTATAGCCGCCAGCTTTTATATAAAAGCTCTACAAGCTGCTGGAACCATTTTACAGCCGTTATTTTGAGTGTTATAGCCGCCAGCTTTTATATAACAGCTATACAAGCTGCTGGAACCATTCTACAGCCGTTATTTTGAGTGTTATAGCAGCCAGCTTTTATATAACAGCTCTACAAGCTGCTGGAACCGTTCTACAGCCGTTATTTTGAGTGTTATAGCCGCCAGCTTTTATATAAAAGCTCTACAAGCTGCTGGAACCATTCTACAGCCGTTATTTTGAGTGTTTTGGACGCCAGCTCTTATATAACAGCTCTACAAGCTGCTGGAACCATTCTACAGCCGTTATTTTGAGTGTTATAGTCGCCAGCTTTTATATAACAGCTTTTCAAGCTGCTCGAACCATTTTACAGCCGCCATTTTGAGTGTTATAGCCGCCAGCTCTTATATAACAGCTCTACAAGCTGCTGGAACCGTTCTACAGCCGTTATTTTGAGTGTTATAGCCGCCAGCTTTTATATAAAAGCTCTACAAGCTGCTGGAACCATTTTACAGCCGTTATTTTGAGTGTTATAGCCGCCAGCTTTTATATAACAGCTATACAAGCTGCTGGAACCATTCTACAGCCGTTATTTTGAGTGTTATAGCAGCCAGCTTTTATATAACAGCTTTTCAATCTGCTCGAACCATTTTACAGCCGCCATTTTGAGTGCTATAGCCGCCAGCTTTTATATAACAGCTCTACAAGCTGCTGGAACCGTTCGACAGACGTTATTTTGAGTGTTATAGCCGCCAGCTTTTATATAAAAGCTCTACACGCTGCTGGAACCATTTTACAGCCGTTATTTTGAGTGTTTTGGGCGCCAGCTCTTATATAACAGCTCTACAAGCTGCTGGAACCATTCTACAGCCATTATTTTGAGTGTTATAGCCGCCAGCTTTTATATAAAAGCTCTACAAGCTGCTGGAACCATTTTACAGCCGTCATTTTGAGTGTTATAGGCGCCAGCTTTTATATAACAGCTCTACAAGCTGCTGGAACCATTCTACAGCCGCCATTTTGAGTGCTATAGCCGCCAGCTTTTATATAACAGCTCTACAAGCTGCTGGAACCATTCTACAGCCGTTATTTTGAGTGTTATAGTCGCCAGCTTTTATATAACAGCTTTTCAAGCTGCTCGAACCATTTTACAGCCGCCATTTTGAGTGTTATAGCCGCCAGCTCTTATATAACAGCTCTACAAGCTGCTGGAACCGTTCTACAGCCGTTATTTTGAGTGTTATAGCCGCCAGCTTTTATATAAAAGCTTTTAAAGCTGCTCGAACCATTTTACAGCCGCCATTTTGAGTGTTATAGCCGCCAGCTTTTATATAACAGCTCTACAAGCTGCTGGAACCGTTCTACAGCCGTTATTTTGAGTGTTATAGCCGCCAGCTTTTATATAAAAGCTCTACAAGCTGCTGGAACCATTCTACAGCCGTTGTGTTGAGTGTTATAGCCGCCAGCTTTTATATAACAGCTCTACAAGCTGCTGGAACCATTCTACAGCCGTTATTTTGAGTGTTTTGGACGCCAGCTCTTATATAACAGCTCTACAAGCTGCTGGAACCATTCTACAGCCATTATTTTGAGTGTTATAGCCGCCAGCTTTTATATAAAAGCTCTACAAGCTGCTGGAACCATTTTACAGCCGTTATTTTGAGTGTTATAGCCGCCAGCTTTTATATAACAGCTCTACAAGCTGCTGGAACCATTCTACAGCCGTTATTTTGAGTGTTTTGGACGCCAGCTCTTATATAACAGCTCTACAAGCTGCTTGAACCAATTTACAGCCGCCATTTTGAGTGTTATAGCCGCCAGCTCTTATATAACAGCTCTACAAGCTGCTGGAACCATTCTACAGCCGTTATTTCGAGTGTTATAGCCGCCAGCTTTTATATAACAGCTATACAAGCTGCTGGAACCATTCTTCAGCCGTTATTTTGAGGGTTATAGTCGCCAGCTTTTATATAACAGCTTTTCAAGCTGCTCGAACCATTTTACAGCCGCCATTTTGAGTGTTATAGCCGCCAGCTCTTATATAACAGCTCTACAAGCTGTTGGAACCGTTCTACAGCCGTTATTTTGAGTGTTATAGCCGCCAGCTTTTATATAAAAGCTCTACAAGCTGCTGGAACCATTTTACAGCCGTTATTTTGAGTGTTATAGCCGCCAGCTTTTATATAACAGCTATACAAGCTGCTGGAACCATTCTACAGCCGTTATTTTGAGTGTTATAGCAGCCAGCTTTTATATAACAGCTCTACAAGCTGCTGGAACCGTTCTACAGCCGTTATTTTGAGTGTTATAGCCGCCAGCTTTTATATAAAAGCTCTACAAGCTGCTGGAACCATTCTACAGCCGTTATTTTGAGTGTTTTGGACGCCAGCTCTTATATAACAGCTCTACAAGCTGCTGGAACCATTCTACAGCCGTTATTTTGAGTGTTATAGTCGCCAGCTTTTATATAACAGCTTTTCAAGCTGCTCGAACCATTTTACAGCCGCCATTTTGAGTGTTATAGCCGCCAGCTCTTATATAACAGCTCTACAAGCTGCTGGAACCATTCTACAGCCGTTATTTCGAGTGTTATAGCCGCCAGCTTTTATATAACAGCTATACAAGCTGCTGGAACCATTCTTCAGCCGTTATTTTGAGGGTTATAGTCGCCAGCTTTTATATAACAGCTTTTCAAGCTGCTCGAACCATTTTACAGCCGCCATTTTGAGTGTTATAGCCGCCAGCTCTTATATAACAGCTCTACAAGCTGCTGGAACCGTTCTACAGCCGTTATTTTGAGTGTTATAGCCGCCAGCTTTTATATAAAAGCTCTACAAGCTGCTGGAACCATTTTACAGCCGTTATTTTGAGTGTTATAGCCGCCAGCTTTTATATAACAGCTATACAAGCTGCTGGAACCATTCTACAGCCGTTATTTTGAGTGTTATAGCAGCCAGCTTTTATATAACAGCTCTACAAGCTGCTGGAACCGTTCTACAGCCGTTATTTTGAGTGTTATAGCCGCCAGCTTTTATATAAAAGCTCTACAAGCTGCTGGAACCATTCTACAGCCGTTATTTTGAGTGTTTTGGACGCCAGCTCTTATATAACAGCTCTACAAGCTGCTGGAACCATTCTACAGCCATTATTTTGAGGGTTATAGTCGCCAGCTTTTATATAAAAGCTCTACAAGCTGCTGGAACCATTCTACAGCCGTTATTTTGAGGGTTATAGTCGCCAGCTTTTATATAACAGCTTTTCAAGCTGCTCGAACCATTTTACAGCCGCCATTTTGAGTGCTATAGCCGCCAGCTTTTATATAACAGCTCTACAAGCTGCTGGAACCGTTCTACAGCCGTTATTTTGAGTGTTATAGCCGCCAGCTTTTATATAAAAGCTCTACAAGCTGCTGGAACCATTTTACAGCCGTTATTTTGAGTGTTTTGGGCGCCAGCTCTTATATAACAGCTCTACAAGCTGCTGGAACCATTCTACAGCCATTATTTTGAGTGTTATAGCCGCCAGCTTTTATATAAAAGCTCTACAAGCTGCTGGAACCATTTTACAGCCGTTCTACAGCCGTTATTTTGAGTGTTATAGCCGCCAGCTTTTATATAAAAGCTCTACAAGCTGCTGGAACCATTTTACAGCCGTTATTTTGAGTGTTTTGGGCGCCAGCTCTTATATAACAGCTCTACAAGCTGCTGGAACCATTTTACAGCCGTCATTTTGAGTGTTATAGGCGCCAGCTTTTATATAACAGCTCTACAAGCTGCTGGAACCATTCTACAGCCGCCATTTTGAGTGCTATAGCCGCCAGCTTTTATATAACAGCTCTACAAGCTGCTGGAACCATTCTACAGACGTTATTTTGAGTGTTATAGTCGCCAGCTTTTATATAACAGCTTTTCAAGCTGCTCGAACCATTTTACAGCCGCCATTTTGAGTGTTATAGCCGCCAGCTCTTATATAACAGCTCTACAAGCTGCTGGAACCGTTCTACAGCCGTTATTTTGAGTGTTATAGCCGCCAGCTTTTATATAAAAGCTCTACAAGCTGCTGGAACCATTTTACAGCCGTTATTTTGAGTGTTTTGGACGCCAGCTCTTATATAACAGCTCTACAAGCTGCTGGAACCATTCTACAGCCGTTATTTTGAGGGTTATAGTCGCCAGCTTTTATATAACAGCTTTTCAAGCTGCTCGAACCATTTTACAGCCGCCATTTTAGGTGTTATAGCCGCCAGCTCTTATATAACAGCTCTACAAGCTGCTGGAACCGTTCTACAGCCGTTATTTTGAGTGTTATAGCCGCCAGCTTTTATATAAAAGCTCTACAAGCTGCTGGAACCATTTTACAGCCGTTATTTTGAGTGTTTTGGATGCCAGCTCTTATATAACAGCTCTACAAGCTGCTGGAACCATTCTACAGCCGTTATTTTGAGTGTTATAGCCGCCAGCTTTTATATAAAAGCTCTACAAGCTGCTGGAACCATTCTACAGCCGCCATTTTGAGTGCTATAACCGCCAGCTTTTATATAACAGCTCTACAAGCTGCTGGAACCATTCTACAGCCGTTATTTTGAGTGTTATAGTCGCCAGCTTTTATATAACAGCTTTTCAAGCTGCTCGAACCATTTTACAGCCGTCATTTTGAGTGTTTTAGACGCCAGCTCTTATATAACAGCTCTACAAGCTGCTGGAACCATTCTACAGCCATTATTTTGAGTGTTATAGCCGCCAGCTTTTATATAAAAGCTCTACAAGCTGCTGGAACCATTTTACAGCCGTCATTTTATGTGTTATAGGCGCCAGCTTTTATATAACAGCTCTACAAGCTGCTGGAACCATTCTACAGCCGCCATTTTGAGTGCTAT
This sequence comes from Drosophila paulistorum, assembly GCA_018152135.1. Taxonomy (NCBI): domain Eukaryota; kingdom Metazoa; phylum Arthropoda; class Insecta; order Diptera; family Drosophilidae; genus Drosophila; species Drosophila paulistorum. The sequence continues at coordinate 256,788 of JAECXG010000654.1, read as the reverse complement.
AGCCGCCAGCTTTTATATAACAGCTCTACAAGCTGCTGGAACCATTCTACAGCCGTTATTTTGAGTGTTATAGCAGCCAGCTTTTATATAACAGCTCTACAAGCTGTTGGAACCATTCTACAGCCGTTATTTCGAGTGTTATAGCCGCCAGCTTTTATATAACAGCTCTACAAGCTGCTGGAACCATTCTACAGCCATTGTTTTGAGTGTTATAGCCGCCAGCTTTTATATAACAGCTCTACAATCTGCTGGAACCATTCTACAGCCGTTATTTTGAGTGTTATAGCAGCCAGCTTTTATATAACATCTCTACAAGCTGCTGGAACCATTCTACAGCCGTTATTTCGAGTGTTATAGCCGCCAGCTTTTATATAACAGCTATACAAGCTGCTGAAACCATTCTACAGCCGTTATTTTGAGTGTTATAGCCGCCAGCTCTTATATAACAGCTCTACAAGCTGCTGGAACCATTCTACAGCCGTTATTTTGAGTGTTATAGCCGCCAGCTTTTATATAACAGCTCTACAAGCTGCTGGAACCATTCTACAGCCGTTATTTTGAGTGTTATAGCCGCCAGCTTTTATATAAAAGCTCTACAAGCTGCTGGAACCATTCTACAGCCGCCATTTTGAGTGCTATAACCGCCAGCTTTTATATAACAGCTCTACAAGCTGCTGGAACCATTCTACAGCCGTTATTTTGAGTGTTATAGTCGCCAGCTTTTATATAACAGCTTTTCAAGCTGCTCGAACCATTTTACAGCCGTCATTTTGAGTGTTTTGGACGCCAGCTCTTATATAACAGCTCTACAAGCTGCTGGAACCATTCTACAGCCATTATTTTGAGTGTTATAGCCGCCAGCTTTTATATAAAAGCTCTACAAGCTGCTGGAACCATTTTACAGCCGTCATTTTATGTGTTATAGGCGCCAGCTTTTATATAACAGCTCTACAAGCTGCTGGAACCATTCTACAGCCGCCATTTTGAGTGCTATAGCCGCCAGCTTTTATATAACAGCTCTACAAGCTGCTGGAACCATTCTACAGCCGTTATTTTGAGTGTTATAGCAGCCAGCTTTTATATAACAGCTCTACAAGCTGTTGGAACCATTCTACAGCCGTTATTTCGAGTGTTATAGCCGCCAGCTTTTATATAACAGCTCTACAAGCTGCTGGAACCATTCTACAGCCATTGTTTTGAGTGTTATAGCCGCCAGCTTTTATATAACAGCTCTACAATCTGCTGGAACCATTCTACAGCCGTTATTTTGAGTGTTATAGCAGCCAGCTTTTATATAACAGCTCTACAAGCTGCTGGAACCATTCTACAGCCGTTATTTCGAGTGTTATAGCCGCCAGCTTTTATATAACAGCTATACAAGCTGCTGAAACCATTCTACAGCCGTTATTTTGAGTGTTATAGCCGCCAGCTCTTATATAACAGCTCTACAAGCTGCTGGAACCATTCTACAGCCGTTATTTGGAGTGTTATAGCCGCCAGCTTTTATATAAAAGGTCTACAAGCTGCTGGAACCATTCTACAGCCGTTATTTTGAGTGTTATAGCCGCCAGCTTTTATATAACAGCTCTACAAGCTGCTGGAACCATTCTACAGCCGTTATTTTGAGTGTTTTGGACGCCAGCTCTTATATAACAGCTCTACAAGCTGCTGGAACCATTCTACAGCCATTATTTTGAGTGTTATAGCCGCCAGCTTTTATATAAAAGCTCTACAAGCTGCTGGAACCATTTTACAGCCGTTATTTTGAGTGTTATAGCCGCCATCTTTAATATAGTAGCTATACAAGCTGCTGGAACCATTTAACAGCCTTCATTTTGAGTCTTATAGCCGCCATCCTTTATATAACAGCTGTACAAGTTGCTGGAACCATTCTACAGGCGACATTTTGAGTCTTATAGCCGCCATCCTTTATATAACAGCTATACAAGCTGCTGGAACCATTCTACAGGCGCCATTTTGAGTCTTATAGCCGCCATCCTTTATATAACAGATCTACAAGCTGCTGGAACCATTCTACAGCCGCCATTTTGAGTCTTATAGCCGCCATCTTTAATATAGTAGCTATACAAGCTGCTGGAACCATTCTACAGCCGTTATTTAGAGTGTTTTGGACGCCAGCTCTTATATAACAGCTCTACAAGCTGCTGGAACCATTCTACAGCCGTTATTTTGAGTGTTATAGTCGCCAGCTTTTATATAACAGCTTTTCAAGCTGCTCGAACCATTTTACAGCCGCCATTATGAGTGTTATAGCCGCCAGCTCTTATATAACAGCTCTACAAGCTGCTGGAACCATTCTACAGGCGCCATTTTGAGTCTTATAGCCGCCATCCTTTATATAACAGATATACAAGCTGCTGGAACCATTCTACAGCCGCCATTTTGAGTCTTATAGCCGCCATCTTTAATATAGTAGCTATACAAGCTGCTGGAACCATTCTACAGCCGTTATTTAGAGTGTTTTGGACGCCAGCTCTTATATAACAGCTCTACAAGCTGCTGGAACCATTCTACAGCCGTTATTTTGAGTGTTATAGTCGCCAGCTTTTATATAACAGCTTTTCAAGCTGCTCGAACCATTTTACAGCCGCCATTATGAGTGTTATAGCCGCCAGCTCTTATATAACAGCTCTACAAGCTGCTGGAACCATTTTACAGCCGTTATTTTGAGTGTTATAGCCGCCAGCTTTTATATAACAGCTATACAAGCTGCAGGAACCATTCTACAGCCGTTATTTTGAGTGTTATAGCAGCCAGCTTTTATATAACAGATCTACAAGCTGCTGGAACCGTTCTACAGCCGTTATTTTGAGTGTTATAGCCGCCAGCTTTTATATAAAAGCTCTACAAGCAGCCAGCTTTTATATAACATATCTAGAAGCCGCCATTTTGAGTGTCATAGCCGCCAGCTTTTATATAAAAGCTCTACAAGCTGCTGGAACCATTCTACAGCCGTTATTTTGAGTGTTTTGGACGCCAGCTCTTATATAACAGCTCTACAAGCTGCTGGAACCATTCTACAGCCGTTATTTTGAGTGTTATAGCAGCCAGTTTTTATATAGGACATCTACAAGCTGCTGGAACCATTCTACAGCCGTTATTTTGAGTGTTATAGCAGCCATCTTTTATATAGGACATCTACAAGCTGCTGGAACCATTCTACAGCCGTTATTTTGAGTGTTATAGCCGCCAGCTCTTATATAACAGCTCTACAAGCTGCTGGAACCATTCTACAGCCGTTATTTTGTGTGTTATAGCCGCCAGCTTTTATATAAAAGCTCTACAAGATGCTAGAACCATTTTACAGCCGTTATTTTGTGTGTTACAGCCGCCAGCTTTTATATAACAGCTCTACAAGCTGCTGGAACCATTCTACAGCCGTTATTTTGTGTGTTATAGCCGCTAGCTTTTATATAAAAGCTCTATAAGATGCTAGAACCATTCTACAGCCGTTATTTTGTGTGTTACAGCCGCCAGCTTTTATATAACAGCTCTACAAGCTGCTGGAACCATTCTACAGCCGTTATTTTGAGTGTTATAGCAGCCATCTTTTATATAGGACATCTACAAGCTGCTGGAACCATTCTACAGCCGTTATTTTGAGTGTTATAGCCGCCAGCTCTTAAATAACAGTTCTACAAGATGCTGGAACTATTCTACAGCCGTTATTTTGAGTGTTATAGCCGCCAGTTTTTATATAAAAGCTCTACAAGATGCTGGAACCATTCTACAGCCGTTATTTCGAGTGTTATAGCAGCCAGCTTTTATATAGGACATCTACAAGCTGCTGGAACCATTCTACAGCCGTTATTTTGAGTGTTATAGCAGCCATCTTTTATATAGGACATCTACAAGCTGCTGGAACCATTCTACAGCCGTTATTTTGAGTGTTATAGCCGCCAGCTCTTATATAACAGCTCTACAAGCTGCTGGAACCATTCTACAGCCGTTATTTTGTGTGTTATAGCCGCCAGCTTTTATATAAAAGCTCTACAAGATGCTAGAACCATTTTACAGCCGTTATTTTGTGTGTTACAGCCGCCAGCTTTTATATAACAGCTCTACAAGCTGCTGGAACCATTCTACAGCCGTTATTTTGTGTGTTATAGCCGCCAGCTTTTATATAAAAGCTCTATAAGATGCTAGAACCATTCTACAGCCGTTATTTTGTGTGTTACAGCCGCCAGCTTTTATATAACAGCTCTACAAGCTGCTGGAACCATTCTACAGCCGTTATTTTGAGTGTTATAGCAGCCATCTTTTATATAGGACATCTACAAGCTGCTGGAACCATTCTACAGCCGTTATTTGGAGTGTTATAGCCGCCAGCTTTTATATAAAAGCTATACAATTTGCTGGAACCATTCTACAGCCGTTATTTCGAGTGTTATAGCCTCCAGCTTTTATATAAAAGCTCTACAAGCTGCTGGAACCATGCTACAGCCGTTATTTTGAGTGTTATAGCAGCCAGCTTTTATATAACAGCTTTTCAAGCTGCTGCAACCATTCTACAGCCGTTATTTTGTGTGTTATAGCCGTCAGCTTTTATATAACAGCTCTACAAGCTGCTGGAACCATTCTACAGCCGTTATTTTGAGTGTTATAGCAGCCAGTTTTTATATAGGACATCTACAAGCTGCTGGAACCATTCTACAGCCGTTATTTTGAGTGTTATAGCAGCCATCTTTTATATAGGACATCTACAAGCTGCTGGAACCATTCTACAGCCGTTATTTTGAGTGTTATAGCCGCCAGCTCTTATATAACAGCTCTACAAGACGCTGGAACCATTCTACAGCCATTATTTTGAGTGTTATAGCAGCCAGCTTTTATATAACAGCTTTTCAAGCTGCTTGAACCATTCTACAGCCGTTATTTTGAGTGTTATAGCAGCCAGCTTTTATATAACAGCTCTACAAGCTGCTTGAACCATTCTACAGCCGTTATTTTGAGTGTTATAGCCGCCAGCTTTTATATAAAAGCTCTACAAGCTGCTTGAACCATTCTACAGCCGTTATTTTGAGGGTTATAGCAGCCAGCTTTTATATAGGACATCTACAAGCTGCTGGGACCATTCTACAGCCGTTATTTTGAGTGTTATAGCCACCAGCTTTTATATAACAGCTCTTTAAGCAGCCAGCTTTTCTTTAACATATCTACAATCTGCTGGAACCATTCTACAGCCATTATTTTGAGTGTTATAGCCGCCAGCTTTTATATAAAAGCTCTACAAGCTGCTGGAACCATTCTACAGCCGTTATTTTGAGTTTTATAGCCGCCAGCTTTTATATAACAGCTATACAAGCTGCTGGAACCATTCTTCAGCCGTTATTTCGAGTGTTATAGCCGCCAGCTTTTATATAAAAGGTCTACAAGCCGCTGGAACCATTTTACAGCCGTCATTTTGAGTGTTATAGCCGCCAGCTCTTATAAAACTGCTTTTCAAGCTGCTCGAACCATTTTACAGCCGCCATTTTGAGTGTTATAGCCGCCAGCTTTTATATAAAAGCTCTACAAGCTGCTGGAACCATTTTACAGCCGTCATTTTGAGTGTTATAGCTGCCAGCTTTTATATAACAGCTATACAAGCTGCTGGAACCATTCTACAGCCGTTATTTCGAGTGTTATAGGCGCCAGCTTTTATATAAAAGGTCTACAAGCTGCTGGAACCATTTTACAGCCGTCATTTTGAGTGTTATAGCCGCCAGCTTTTATATAACTGCTTTTCAAGCTGCTCGAACCATTTTACAGCCGCCATTTTGAGTGTTATAGCCGCCAGCTTTTATATAAAAGGTCTACAAGCTGCTGGAACCATTTTACAGCCGTCATTTTGAGTGTTATAGCCGCCAGCTTTTATATAACTGCTTTTCAAGCTGCTCGAACCATTTTACAGCCGCCATTTTGAGTGTTATAGCCGCCAGCTTTTATATAAAAGCTCTACAAGCTGCTGGAACCATTTTACAGCCGTTATTTTGAGTGTTATAGCCGCCAGCTTTTATATAACAGCTCTACAAGCTGCTGGAACCATTCTACAGCCGTTATTTTGAGTGTTTTGGACGCCAGCTCTTATATAACAGCTCTACAAGCTGCTGGAACCATTCAACAGCCATTATTTTGAGTGTTATAGCATCCAGCATTTATATAACAGCTCTACAAGCTGCTGGAACCATTCCACAGCCGTTATTTTGAGTGTTTTAGCCGCCAGCTTTTATATAACAGCTCTACAACCTGCTGGAACCATTCTACAGCCGTTATTTTGAGTGTTATAGCCGCCAGCTTTTATATAACAGCTCTACAAGCTGCTGGAACCATTCTACAGCCGTTATTTTGAGTGTTATAGCAGCCAGCATTTATATAACAGCTCTACAAGCTGCTGGAACCATTCTACAGCCGTTATTTTGAGTGTTATAGCCGCCAGCTTTTATATAACAGTTCTACAAGCTGCTGGAACCATTCTACAGCCATTATTTTAAGTGTTATAGCCGCCAGCTTTTATATAACAGCTCTACAACCTGCTGGAACCATTCTACAGCCGTTATTTTGAGTGTTATAGCAGCCAGCTTTTATATAACAGCTCTACAAGCTGCTGGAACCATTCTACAGCCGTTATTTTGAGTATTATAGCAGCCAGCATTTATATAACAGCTCTACAAGCTGCTGGAACCATTCTACAGCCGTTATTTTGAGTGTTATAGCCGCCAGCATTTATATAACAGCTCTACAAGCTGCTGGAACCATTCTACAGCCGTTATTTTGAGTGTTATAGCAGCCAGCTTTTGAATAACAGCTCTACAAGCTGCTGGAACCATTCTACAGCCGTTATTTTGAGTGTTATAGCCGCCAGCATTTATATAACAGCTCTACAAGCTGCTGGAACCATTCTACAGCCGTTATTTTGAGTGTTATAGCAGCCAGCTTTTATATAACAGCTCTACAAGCTGCTGGAACCATTCTACAGCCGTTATTTTGAGTGTTATAGCAGCCAGCTTTTATATAACAGCTCTACAAGCTGCTGGAACCATTCTACAGCCGTTATTTTGAGTGTTATAGCCGCCAGATTTTATATAACAGCTCTACAAGCTGCTGGAACCATTCTACAGCCGTTATTTTGAGTGTTATAGCAGCCAGCTTTTATATAACAGCTCTACAACCTGCTGGAACCATTCTACAGACGTTATTTTGAGTGTCATAGCAGACAGCATTTATATAACAGCTCTACAACCTGCTGGAACCATTCTACAGCCGTTATTTTGAGTGTTATAGCCGCCAGCATTTAAATAACAGCTCTACAAGCTGCTGGAACCAATCTACAGCCGTTATTTTGAGTGTTATAGCAGCCAGCTTTTATATAACAGCTCTACAAGCTGCTGAAACCATTCTACAGCCGTTATTTTGAGTTTTATAGCCGCCAGCTTTTATATAAAAGCTCTACAAGCTGCTGGAACCATTCTACAGCCGTTATTTTGAGTGTTATAGCAGCCAGCATTTATATAGGACCTCGACAAGCTGCTCGAACCAATCTACAGCCGCCATTTTCAATGTTATAGCCGCCAGCTTTTATATAGGACCTCTACAAGCTGCTGGAACCATTCTACAGCCGTTATTTTGAGTGTTATAGCAGCCAGCTTTTATATAACAGCTCTACAAGCTGCTGGAACCATTCTACAGCCGTTATTTTGAGTGTTATAGCCGCCAGCTTTTATATAGGACCTCTACAAGCTGCTGGAACCTTTCTACAGCCGCCATTTTGAGTGTTATAGCCGCCAGCATTTATATAACAGCTCTACAAGCTGCTGGAACCATTCTTCAGCCGTTATTTTGAGTGTTATAGCCGCCAGCATTTATATAACAGCTCTACAAGCTGCTGGAACTATTCTACAGCCGCCATTTTCAATGTTATAGCCGCCAGCTTTTATATAGGACCTCTACAAGCTGCTGGAACCATTCTACAGCCGTTATTTTGAGTGTTATAGCCGCCAGCTTTTATATAGGACCTCTACAAGCTGCTGGAACCATTCTACAGCCGTTATTTTGAGTGTTATAGCAGCCAGCTTTTATATAACACCTCTACAAGCTGCTGGAACCATTCTACAGCCGCCATTTTCAATGTTATAGCCGCCAGCTTTTATATAGGACCTCTACAAGCTGCTGGAACCATTCTACAGCCGTTATTTTGAGTGTTATAGCCGCCAGCTTTTATATAGGACCTCTACAAGCTGCTGGAACCATTCTACAGCCGTTATTTTGAGTGTTATAGCCGCCAGCATTTAAATAACAGCTCTACAAGCTGCTGGAACCATTCTACAGCCGTTATTTTGAGTGTTATAGCCGCCAGCTTTTATATAGGACCTCTACAAGCTGCTGGAACCTTTCTACAGCCGTTATTTTGAGTGTTATAGCCGCCAGCATTTATATAACAGCTCTACAAGCTGCTGGAACCATTCTACAGCCGTTATTTTGAGTGTTATAGCAGCCAGCTTTTATATAACAGCTCTACAAGCTGCTGGAACCACTCTACAGCCGTTATTTTGAGTGTTATAGCAGCCAGCTTTTATATAACAGCTCTACAAGCTGCTGGAACCATTCTACAGCCGTTATTTTGAGTGTTATAGCAGCCAGCTTTTATATAACAGCTCTACAAGCTGCTGGAACCATTCTACAGCCGTTATTTTGAGTGTTATAGCAGCCAGCTTTTATATAACAGCTCTACAAGCTGCTGGAACCATTCTACAGCCGTTATTTTGAGTGTTATAGCAGCCAGCTTTTATATAACAGCTCTACAAGCTGCTGGAACCATTCTACAGCCGTTATTTTGAGTGTTATAGCAGCCAGCTTTTATATAACAGCTCTACAAGCTGCTGGAACCATTCTACAGCCGTTATTTTGAGTGTTATAGCAGCCAGCTTTTATATAACAGCTCTACAAGCTGCTGGAACCATTCTACAGCCGTTATTTTGAGTGTTATAGCAGCCAGCATTTATATAGGACCTCGACAAGCTGCTCGAACCATTATACAGCCGCCATTTTGAGTGTTATAGCCGCCAGCTTTTATATAAAAGCTCTACAAGCTGCTGGAACCATTCTACAGCCGTTATTTTGAGTGTTATAGCCGCCAGCTTTTATATAACAGCTCTACAAGCTGCTGGAACCATTCTACAGCCGTTATTTTGAGTGTTATAGCCGCCAGCATTTAAATAACAGCTCTACAAGCTGCTGGAACCATTCTACAGCCGTTATTTTGAGTGTTATAGCCGCCAGCATTTAAATAACAGCTCTACAAGCTGCTGGAACCATTCTACAGCCGTTATTTTGAGTGTTATAGCCGCCAGATTTTATATAACAGCTCTACAAGCTGCTAGATCCATTCTACAGCCGTTATTTTGAGTGTTATAGCCGCCAGCATTTATATAACAGCTCTACAAGCTGCTGGAACCATTCTACAGCCGTTATTTTGAGTGTTATAGCAGCCAGCTTTTATATAACAGCTCTACAAGCTGCTGGAACCATTCTACAGCCGTTATTTTGAGTGTTATAGCAGCCAGCTTTTATATAACAGCTCTACAAGCTGCTGGAACCATTCTACAGCCGTTATTTTGAGTGTTATAGCCGCCAGCTTTTATATCACAGCTCTACAAGCAGCCAGCTTTTATATAACATATCTACAAGCTTCTGGAACCATTCTACAGCCGCCATTTTGAGTGTTATAACCGCCAGCTTTTATATAAAAGCTCTACAAGCAGCCAGCTTTTATATAACATATCTACAAGCTGCTGGAACCATTCTACAGCCGCCATTTTGAGTGTCATAGCCGCCAGCTTTTATATAAAAGCTCTACAAGCTGCTGGAACCATTCTACAGCCGTTATTTTGAGTGTTATAGCAGCCAGCTTTTATATAACAGATCTACAAGCTGCTGGAACCATTCTACAGACGTTATTTTGAGTGTTATAGCCGCCAGATTTTATATCACAGATCTACAAGAAGCCAGCTTGTATATAACATATCTACAAGCTGCTGGAACCATTCTACAGCCGCCTTTTTGAGTGTCATAGCCGCAAGCTTTTATATAAAAGCAATACAAGCTGCTGGAACCATTCTACAGACGTTATTTTGAGTGTTATAGCAGCCAGCTTTTATATAACAGCTCTACAAGCTGCTGGAACCATTCTACAGCCGTTATTTTGAGTGTTATAGCCGCCAGCATTTAAATAACAGCTCTACAAGCTGCTGGAACCATTCTACAGCCGTTATTTTGAGTGTTATAGCAGCCAGCTTTTATATAACAGCTCTACAAGCTGCTGGAACCATTCTACAGCCGTTATTTTGAGTGTTATAGCCGCCAGCATTTATATAACAGCTCTACAAGCTGCTGGAACCATTCTACAGCCGTTATTTTGAGTGTTATAGCCGCCAGCATTTATATAACAGCTCTACAAGCTGCTGGAACCATTCTACAGCCGTTATTTTGAGTGTTATAGCAGCCAGCTTTTATATAACAGCTCTACAAGCTGCTGGAACCATTCTACAGCCGTTATTTTGAGTGTTATAGCAGCCAGCTTTTATATAACAGCTCTACAAGCTGCTGGAACCATTCTACAGCCGTTATTTTGAGTGTTATAGCCGCCAGCTTTTATATAACAGCTCTACAAGCTGCTGGAACCATTCTACAGCCGTTATTTTGAGTGTTATAGCCGCCAGCATTTATATAACAGCTCTACAAGCTGCTGGAACCATTCTACAGCCGTTATTTTGAGTGTTATAGCAGCCAGCTTTTATATAACAGCTCTACAAGCTGCTGGAACCATTCTACAGCCGTTATTTTGAGTGTTATAGCAGCCAGCTTTTATATAACAGCTCTACAAGCTGCTGGAACCATTCTACAGCCGTTATTTTGAGTGTTATAGCCGCCAGCTTTTATATAAAAGCTCTACAAGCTGCTGGAACCATTCTACAGCCGTTATTTTGAGTGTTATAGCAGCCAGCTTTTATATAGGACCTCTACAAGCTGCTGGAACCATTCTACAGCCGCCTTTTTGAGTGTTATAGCCGCCAGCTTTTATATAAAAGCTCTACAAGCTGCTGGAACCATTCTACAGCCGTTATTTTGAGTGTTATAGCAGCCAGCTTTTATATAACAGCTCTACAAGCTGCTGGAACCATTCTACAGCCGTTATTTTGAGTGTTATAGCCGCCAGCTTTTATATAACAGCTCTACAAGCTGCTGGAACCATTCTACAGCCGTTATTTTGAGTGTTATAGCAGCCAGCTTTTATATAACAGCTCTACAAGCTGCTGGAACCATTCTACAGCCGTTATTTTGAGTGTTATAGCCGCCAGCATTTATATAACAGCTCTACAAGCTGCTGGAACCATTCTACAGCCGTTATTTTGAGTGTTATAGCCGCCAGCTTTTATATAACAGCTCTACAAGCTGCTGGAACCATTCTACAGCCGTTATTTTGAGTGTTATAGCAGCCAGCTTTTATATAACAGCTCTACAAGCTGCTGGAACCATTCTACAGCCGTTATTTTGAGTGTTATAGCAGCCAGCTTTTATATAACAGCTCTACAAGCTGCTGGAACCATTCTACAGCCGTTATTTTGAGTGTTATAGCCGCCAGCTTTTATATAAAAGCTCTACAAGCTGCTGGAACCATTCTACAGCCGTTATTTTGAGTGTTATAGCAGCCAGCATTTATATAGGACCTCTACAAGCTGCTGGAACCATTCTACAGCCGCCATTTTGAGTGTTATAGCCGCCAGCTTTTATATAACAGCTCTACAAGCTGCTGGAACCATTCTACAGCCGTTATTTTGAGTGTTATAGCAGCCAGCTTTTATATAACAGCTCTACAAGCTGCTGGAACCATTCTACAGCCGTTATTTTGAGTGTTATAGCCGCCAGCTTTTATATAAGAGCTCTACAAGCTGCTGGAACCATTCTACAGCCGTTATTTTGAGTGTTATAGCCGCCAGCATTTATATAACAGCTCTACAAGCTGCTGGAACCATTCTACAGCCGTTATTTTGAGTGTTATAGCAGCCAGCATTTATATAGGACCTCGACAAGCTGCTGGAACCATTATACAGCCGCCATTTTGAGTGTTATAGCCGCCAGCTTTTATATAAAAGCTCTACAAGCTGCTGGAACCATTCTACAGCCGTTATTTTGAGTGTTATAGCCGCCAGCTTTTATATAACAGCTCTACAAGCTGCTGGAACCATTCTACAGCCGCTATTTTGAGTGTTATAGCTGCCAGCATTTATATAACAGCTCTACAAGCTGCTGGAACCATTCTACAGCCGTTATTTTGAGTGTTATAGCAGCCAGCTTTTATATAACAGCTCTACAAGCTGCTGGAACCATTCTACAGCCGTTATTTTGAGTGTTATAGCAGCCAGCTTTTATATAACAGCTCTACAAGCTGCTGGAACCATTCTACAGACGTTATTTTGAGTGTTATAGCCGCCAGCTTTTATATAACAGCTCTACAAGCTGCTGGAACCATTCTACAGCCGCTATTTTGAGTGTTATAGCTGCCAGCATTTATATAACAGCTCTACAAGCTGCTGGAACCATTCTACAGCCGTTATTTTGAGTGTTATAGCCGCCAGCATTTAAATAACAGCTCTACAAGCTGCTGGAACCATTCTACAGCCGTTATTTTGAGTGTTATAGCAGCCAGCTTTTATATAACAGCTCTACAAGCTGCTGGAACCATTCTACAGCCGTTATTTTGAGTGTTATAGCCGCCAGCTTTTATATAACAGCTCTACAAGCTGCTGGAACCATTCTACAGCCGTTATTTTGAGTGTTATAGCAGCCAGCTTTTATATAACAGATCTACAAGCTGCTGGAACCATTCTACAGCCGTTATTTTGAGTGTTATAGCCGCCAGCTTTTATATAACAGCTCTACAAGCTGCTGGAACCATTCTACAGCCGTTATTTTGAGTGTTATAGCAGCCAGCTTTTATATAACAGCTCTACAAGCTGCTGGAACCATTCTACAGCTGTTATTTTGAGTGTTATAGCAGCCAGCATTTATATAACAGCCCTACAAGCTGCTGGAACCATTCTACAGCCGTTATTTTGAGTGTTATAGCAGCCAGCTTTTATATAACAGCTCTACAAGCTGCTGGAACCATTCTACAGCCGTTATTTTGAGTGTTATAGCAGCCAGCTTTTATATAACAGCTCTACAAGCTGCTGGAACCATTCTACAGCCGTTATTTTGAGTGTTATAGCCGCCAGCTTTTATATAAAAGCTCTACAAGCAGCCAGCTTTTATATAACAGATCTACAAGCTGCTGGAACCATTCTACAGCCGTTATTTTGAGTGTTATAGCCGCCAGCTTTTATATAACAGCTCTACAAGCTGCTGGAACCATTCTACAGCCGTTATTTTGAGTGTTATAGCCGCCAGCTTTTATATAACAGCTCTACAAGCTGCTGGAACCATTCTACAGCCGCCATTTTGAGTGTTATAGCCGCCAGCTTTTATATAACAGCTCTACAAGCTGCTGGAACCATTCTACAGCCGTTATTTTGAGTGTTATAGCCGCCAGCTTTTATATAACAGCTCTACAAGCTGCTGGAACCATTCTACAGCCGTTATTTTGAGTGTTATAGCAGCCAGCTTTTATATAACAGCTCTACAAGCTGCTGGAACCATTCTACAGCCGTTATTTTGAGTGTTATAGCCGCCAGCTTTTATATAACAGCTCTACAAGCAGCCAGCTTTTATATAACATATCTACAAGCTGCTGGAACCATTCTACAGCCGCCATTTTGAGTGTTATAGCCGCCAGCTTTTATATAAAAGCTCTACAAGCTGCTGGAACCATTCTACAGCCGTTATTTTGAGTGTTATAGCAGCCAGCTTTTATATAACAGCTCTACAAGCTGCTGGAACCATTCTACAGCCGTTATTTTGAGTGTTATAGCAGCCAGCTTTTATATAACAGCTCTACAAGCTGCTGGAACCATTCTACAGCCGTTATTTTGAGTGTTATAGCAGCCAGCTTTTATATAAGAGCTCTACAAGCTGCTGGAACCATTCTACAGCCGTTATTTTGAGTGTTATAGCCGCCAGCTTTTATATAACAGCTCTACAAGCTGCTGGAACCATTCTACAGCCGTTATTTTGAGTGTTATAGCAGCTAGCTTTTATATAACAGTTCTACAAGCTGCTGGAACCATTCTACAGCCGTTATTTTGAGTGTTATAGCCGCCAGCTTTTATATAACAGCTCTACAAGCTGCTGGAACCATTCTACAGCCGTTATTTTGAGTGTTATAGCAGCCAGCTTTTATATAACAGCTCTACAAGCTGCTGGAACCATTCTACAGCCGTTATTTTGAGTGTTATAGCCGCCAGCTTTTATATAACAGCTCTACAAGCTGCTGGAACCATTCTACAGCCGTTATTTTGAGTGTTATAGCAGCCAGCTTTTATATAACAGCTCTACAAGCTGCTGGAACCATTCTACAGCCGTTATTTTGAGTGTTATAGCCGCCAGCTTTTATATAACAGCTCTACAAGCTGCTGGAACCATTCTACAGCCGTTATTTTGAGTGTTATAGCCGCCAGCTTTTATATAACAGCTCTACAAGCTGCTGGAACCATTCTACAGCCGTTATTTTGAGTGTTATAGCAGCCAGCTTTTATATACAGCTCTACAAGCTGCTGGAACCATTCTACAGCCGTTATTTTGAGTGTTATAGCCGCCAGCTTTTATATAACAAGCTCTACAAGCTGCTGGAACCATTCTACAGCCGTTATTTTGAGTGTTATAGCCGCCAGCTTTTATATAACAGCTCTACAAGCTGCTGGAACCATTCTACAGCCGTTATTTTGAGTGTTATAGCAGCCAGCTTTTATATAACAGCTCTACAAGCTGCTGGAACCATTCTACAGCCGTTATTTTGAGTGTTACATAGCAGCCAGCTTTTATATAACAGCTCTACAAGCTGCTGGAACCATTCTACAGCCGTTATTTTGAGTGTTATAGCAGCCAGCTTTTATATAACAGCTCTACAAGCTGCTGGAACCATTCTACAGCCGTTATTTTGAGTGTTATAGCAGCCAGCTTTTATATAACAGCTCTACAAGCTGCTGGAACCATTCTACAGCCGTTATTTTGAGTGTTATAGCAGCCAGCTTTTATATAACAGATCTACAAGCTGCTGGAACCATTCTACAGCCGTTATTTTGAGTGTTATAGCAGCCAGCTTTTATATAACAGCTCTACAAGCTGCTGGAACCATTCTACAGCCGTTATTTTGAGTGTTATAGCCGCCAGCTTTTATATAACAGCTCTACAAGCTGCTGGAACCATTCTACAGCCGTTATTTTGAGTGTTATAGCAGCCAGCTTTTATATAACAGCTCTACAAGCTGCTGGAACCATTCTACAGCCGTTATTTTGAGTGTTATAGCCGCCAGCTTTTATATAACAGCTCTACAAGCTGCTGGAACCATTCTACAGCCGTTATTTTGAGTGTTATAGCAGCCAGCATTTATATAACAGCTCTACAAGCTGCTGGAACCATTCTACAGCCGTTATTTTGAGTGTTATAGCAGCCAGCTTTTATATAACAGCTCTACAAGCTGCTGGAACCATTCTACAGCCGTTATTTTGAGTGTTATAGCAGCCAGCTTTTATATAACAGCTCTACAAGCTGCTGGAACCATTCTACAGCCGTTATTTTGAGTGTTATAGCAGCCAGCTTTTATATAACAGCTCTACAAGCTGCTGGAACCATTCTACAGCCGTTATTTTGAGTGTTATAGCAGCCAGCTTTTATATAACAGCTCTACAAGCTGCTGGAACCATTCTACAGCCGTTATTTTGAGTGTTATAGCAGCCAGCTTTTATATAACAGCTCTACAAGCTGCTGGAACCATTCTACAGCCGTTATTTTGAGTGTTATAGCAGCCAGCTTTTATATAACAGCTCTACAAGCTGCTGGAACCATTCTACAGCCGTTATTTTGAGTGTTATAGCCGCCAGCTTTTATATCACAGCTCTACAAGCAGCCAGCTTTTATATAACATATCTACAAGCTGCTGGAACCATTCTACAGCCGTTATTTTGAGTGTTATAGCCGCCAGCTTTTATATAAAAGCTCTACAAGCTGCTGGAACCATTCTACAGCCGTTATTTTGAGTGTTATAGCCGCCAGCTTTTATATAAAAGCTCTACAAGCTGCTGGAACCATTCTACAGCCGTTATTTTGAGTGTTATAGCAGCCAGCTTTTATATAACAGATCTACAAGCTGCTGGAACCATTCTACAGCCGTTATTTTGAGTGTTATAGCCGCCAGCTTTTATATAAAACAGCTTTATAAAAGCTGCTGGAACCATTCTACAGCCGTTATTTTGAGTGTTATAGCAGCCAGCTTTTATATAACAGCTCTACAAGCTGCTGGAACCATTCTACAGCCGTTATTTTGAGTGTTATAGCAGCCAGCTTTTATATAACAGCTCTACAAGCTGCTGGAACCATTCTACAGCCGTTATTTTGAGTGTTATAGCCGCCAGCTTTTATATAACAGCTCTACAAGCTGCTGGAACCATTCTACAGCCGTTATTTTGAGTGTTATAGCCGCCAGCTTTTATATAACAGCTCTACAAGCTGCTGGAACCATTCTACAGCCGTTATTTTGAGTGTTATAGCAGCCAGCTTTTATATAACAGATCTACAAGCTGCTGGAACCATTCTACAGCCGTTATTTTGAGTGTTATAGCCGCCAGCTTTTATATAACAGATCTACAAGCGCCATTTAAAAGCTTTTATATAACAGCTCTACAAGCTGCTGGAACCATTCTACAGCCGTTATTTTGAGTGTTATAGCAGCCAGCTTTTATATAACAGCTCTACAAGCTGCTGGAACCATTCTACAGCCGTTATTTTGAGTGTTATAGCCGCCAGCTTTTATATAACAGCTCTACAAGCTGCTGGAACCATTCTACAGCCGTTATTTTGAGTGTTATAGCAGCCAGCTTTTATATAACAGCTCTACAAGCTGCTGGAACCATTCTACAGCCGTTATTTTGAGTGTTATAGCCGCCAGCTTTTATATAACAGCTTTTATATAAACTCTACAAGCTGCTGGAACCATTCTACAGCCGTTATTTTGAGTGTTATAGCAGCCAGCTTTTATATAACAGCTCTACAAGCTGCTGGAACCATTCTACAGCCGTTATTTTGAGTGTTATAGCCGCCAGCTTTTATATAACAGCTCTACAAGCTGCTGGAACCATTCTACAGCCGTTATTTTGAGTGTTATAGCCGCCAGCTTTTATATCACAGCTCTACAAGCAGCCAGCTTTTATATAACATATCTACAAGCTGCTGGAACCATTCTACAGCCGCCATTTTGAGTGTTATAGCCGCCAGCTTTTATATAACAGCTCTACAAGCTGCTGGAACCATTCTACAGCCGTTATTTTGAGTGTTATAGCAGCCAGCTTTTATATAACAGCTCTACAAGCTGCTGGAACCATTCTACAGCCGTTATTTTGAGTGTTATAGCAGCCAGCTTTTATATAACATATCTACAAGCTGCTGGAACCATTCTACAGCCGTTATTTTGAGTGTTATAGCAGCCAGCTTTTATATAACAGCTCTACAAGCTGCTGGAACCATTCTACAGCCGTTATTTTGAGTGTTATAGCCGCCAGCTTTTATATAACAGCTCTACAAGCTGCTGGAACCATTCTACAGCCGTTATTTTGAGTGTTATAGCATAATCTACAAGCTGCTGGAACCATTCTACAGCCGCCATTTTGAGTGTTATAGCCGCCAGCTTTTATATAACAGCTCTACAAGCTGCTGGAACCATTCTACAGCCGTTATTTTGAGTGTTATAGCCGCCAGCTTTTATATAACAGCTCTACAAGCTGCTGGAACCATTCTACAGCCGTTATTTTGAGTGTTATAGCCGCCAGCTTTTATATAACAGCTCTACAAGCTGCTGGAACCATTCTACAGCCGTTATTTTGAGTGTTATAGCCGCCAGCTTTTATATAACAGCTCTACAAGCTGCTGGAACCATTCTACAGCCGTTATTTTGAGTGTTATAGCAGCCAGCATTTATATAACAGCTCTACAAGCTGCTGGAACCATTCTACAGCCGTTATTTTGAGTGTTATAGCAGCCAGCTTTTATATAACAGCTCTACAAGCTGCTGGAACCATTCTACAGCCGTTATTTTGAGTGTTATAGCCGCCAGCTTTTATATAAAAGCTCTACAAGCTGCTGGAACCATTCTACAGCCGTTATTTTGAGTGTTATAGCAGCCAGCTTTTATATAACAGCTCTACAACCTGCTGGAACCATTCTACAGCCGTTATTTTGAGTGTTATAGCAGCCAGCATTTATATAACAGCTCTACAAGCTGCTGGAACCATTCTACAGCCGTTATTTTGAGTGTTATAGCCGCCAGCTTTTATATAACAGCTCTACAAGCTGCTGGAACCATTCTACAGCCGTTATTTTGAGTGTTATAGCAGCCAGCTTTTATATAACAGCTCTACAAGCTGCTGGAACCATTCTACAGCCGTTATTTTGAGTGTTATAGCCGCCAGCTTTTATATAACAGCTTTACAAGCTGCTGGAACCATTCTACAGCCGTTATTTTGAGTGTTATAGCCGCCAGCTTTTATATAACAGCTCTACAAGCTGCTGGAACCATTCTACAGCCGTTATTTTGAGTGTTATAGCCGCCAGCTTTTATATAACAGCTCTACAAGCTGCTGGAACCATTCTACAGCTGTTATTTTGAGTGTTATAGCAGCCAGCTTTTATATAACAGCTCTACAAGCTGCTGGAACCATTCTACAGCCGTTATTTTGAGTGTTATAGCAGCCAGCTTTTATATAACAGCTCTACAAGCTGCTGGAACCATTCTACAGCCGTTATTTTGAGTGTTATAGCCGCCAGCATTTAAATAACAGCTCTACAAGCTGCTGGAACCATTCTACAGCCGTTATTTTGAGTGTTATAGCCGCCAGCTTTTATATAACAGCTCTACAAGCTGCTGGAACCATTCTACAGCCGTTATTTTGAGTGTTATAGCAGCCAGCTTTTATATAACAGCTCTACAAGCTGCTGGAACCATTCTACAGCCGTTATTTTGAGTGTTATAGCAGCCAGCATTTATATAACAGCTCTACAAGCTGCTGGAACCATTCTACAGCCGCTATTTTGAGTGTTATAGCCGCCAGCTTTTATATAACAGCTCTACAAGCTGCTGGAACCATTCTACAGCCGCTATTTTGAGTGTTATAGCCGCCAGCTTTTATATAACAGCTCTACAAGCTGCTGGAACCATTCTACAGCCGTTATTTTGAGTGTTATAGCAGCCAGCTTTTATATAACAGCTCTACAAGCCCTGGAACCATTCTACAGCCGCCATTTTGATTTGTCTTATAGCCGCCAGCTTTTATATAACAGCTCTACAAGCTGCTGGAACCATTCTACAGCCGTCATTTTGAGTGTTATAGCCGCCAGCTTTTATATAACAGCTCTACAAGCTGCTGGAACCATTCTACAGCCGTTATTTTGAGTGTTATAGCAGCCAGCATTTATATAACAGCTCTACAAGCTGCTGGAACCATTCTACAGCCGTTATTTTGAGTGTTATAGCAGCCAGCATTTATATAACAGCTCTACAAGCTGCTGGAACCATTCTACAGCCGTTATTTTGAGTGTTATAGCCGCCAGCTTTTATATAACAGCTCTACAAGCTGCTGGAACCATTCTACAGCCGTTATTTTGAGTGTCATAGCAGCCAGCATTTTATATAACAGCTCTACAAGCTGCTGGAACCATTCTACAGCCGTTATTTTGAGTGTTATAGCAGCCAGCTTTTATATAACAGCTCTACAAGCTGCTGGAACCATTCTACAGCCGTTATTTTGAGTGTTATAGCCGCCAGCATTTATATAACAGCTCTACAAGCTGCTGGAACCATTCTACAGCCGTTATTTTGAGTGTTATAGCCGCCAGCTTTTATATAACAGCTCTACAAGCTGCTGGAACCATTCTACAGCCGTTATTTTGAGTGTTATAGCAGCCAGCATTTATATAACAGCTCTACAAGCTGCTGGAACCATTCTACAGCCGTTATTTTGAGTGTTATAGCAGCCAGCATTTATATAACAGCTCTACAAGCTGCTGGAACCATTCTACAGCCGTTATTTTGAGTGTTATAGCCGCCAGCTTTTATATAAAAGCTCTACAAGCTGCTGGAACCATTCTACAGCCGCCATTTTGAGTGTCGTAGCCGCCAGCTTTTATATAAAAGCTCTACAAGCTGCAGGAACCATTCTACAGCCGTTATTTTGAGCGTTATAGCAGCCAGATTTTATATAACAGATCTACAAGCTGCTGGAACCATTCTACAGACGTTATTTTGAGTGTTATAGCCGCCAGCTTTTATATCACAGATCTTCAAGCAGCCAGCTTTAATATAAAAGTTCTACAAGCTGCTGGAACCATTCTACAGCCGTTATTTTGAGTGTTATAGCAGCCAGCTTTTATATAACAGATCTACAAGCTGCTGGAACCATTCTACAGACGTTATTTTGAGTGTTATAGCCGCCAGCTTTTATATCACAGATCTACAAGCAGCCAGTTTTTATATAACATATCTACAAGCTGCTGGAACCATTCTACAGCCGCCATTTTGAATGTTATAGCCGCCAGCTTTTATATAGGACCTCTACAAGCTGCTGGAACCATTCTACAGCCGTTATTTTGAGTGTTATAGCAGCCAGCTTTTATATAACAGCTCTAAAAGCTGCTGGAACCATTCTACAGCCGTTATTTTGAGTGTTATAGCCGCCAGCTTTTATATAGGACCTCTACAAGCTGCTGGAACCATTCTACAGCCGCCATTTTGAGTGTTATAGCAGCCAGCTTTTACGTAAAAGCTCTACAAGCAGCCAGCTTTTATATAACATATCTACAAGCTGCTGGAACTATTCTACAGCCGCCATTTTGAGTGTCATAGCCGCCAGCTTTTATATAAAAGCTCTACAAGCTGCTGGAACCATTCTAGAGCCGTTATTTTGAGTGTTATAGCAGACAGCTTTTATATAACAGATCTACAAGCTGCTGGAACCATTCTACAGCCGTTATTTTGAGTGTGTTAGCCGCCAGCTTTTATATCACAGCTCTACAAGCAGCCAGCTTTTATATAACATATCTACAACCTGCTGGAACCATTCTACAGCCGTTATTTTGAGTTTTATAGCAGCCAGCATTTATATAACAGCTCTACAAGCTGCTGGAACCATTCTACAGACGATATTTCGAGTGTTATAGCCGCCAGCTTCTATATCACAGCTCTACAAGCAGCCAGCTTTTATATAACATATGTACAAGCTGCTGGAACCACTCTACAGCCGCCATTTTGAGTGTTATAGCAGCTAGCTTTTATATAGGACCTCTACAAGCTGCTGGAACCATTCTACAGCCGTTATTTTGAGTGTTATAGTCGCCAGCTTTTATATAGGACCTCTACATGCTGCTGGGACCATTCTACAGCCGTTATTTTGAGTGTTATAGCCGCCAGATTTTATATAACAGCTCTACAAGCTGCTGGAACCATTCTACAGCCGTTATTTTGAGTGTTATAGCCGCCAGCTTTTATATAACAGCTCTACAAGCTGCTGGAACCATTCTACAGCCGTTATTTTGAGTGTTAGAGCAGCCAGCATTTATATAGGACCTCTACAAGCTGCTGGAAATATTATACAGCCGCCATTTTGAATGTTATAGCAGCCAGCATTAATATAACAGCTCTACAAGCTGCTGGAACCATTCTTCAGCCGTTATTTTGAGTGTTATAGCCGCCAGCTTTTATATAAAAGCTCTACAAGCTGCTGGAACCATTCTACAGCCGTTATTTTGAGTGTTATAGCAGCCAGCTTTTATATAACAGCTCTATATCCTGCTGGAACCATTCTACAGCCGTTATTTTGAGTGTTATAGCAACCAGCATTTATATAACAGCTCTACAAGCTGCTGGAACCATTCTACAGCCGTTATTTTGAGTGTTATAGCCGCCAGCTTTTATATAAAAGCTCTACAAGCTGCTGGAACCATTCTACAGCCGTTATTTTGAGTGTTATAGCAGCCAGTTGCTGGAACAGTTCCACAGCCTTCATTTTGAGTCTTATAGCCGCCATCCTTTATATAACAGCTTTACAAGTTGCTGGAACCATTCTACAGCCTTCATTTGGAGTCTTATAGCCGCCATCCTTTATATAACAGCTCTACAAGCTGCTGGAACCATTCTACAGCCGCCATTTTGAGTGTTATAGCCGCCAGCTTTTATATAACAGCTCTACAAGCTGCTGGAACCATTCTACAGCTGTTATTTTGAGTGTTGTAGCAGCCTGCATTTATATAACAGCTCTACAAGCTGCTGGAACCATTCTACAGCTGTTATTTTGAGTGTTATAGCAGCCTGCATTTATATAACAGCTCTACAAGCTGCTGGAACCATTCTACAGCCGTTATTTTGAGTGTTATAGCCGCCAGCTTTTATATAACAGCTCTACAAGCTGCTGGAACCATTCTACAGCCGTTATTTTGAGCGTTATAGCCGCCAGCTTTTATATAACAGCTCTACAAGCTGCTGGAACCATTCTACAGCCGCTATTTTGAGTGTTATAGACGCCAGCTTTTATATAACAGCTCTACAAGCTGCTGGAACCATTCTACAGCCGTTATTTTGAGTGTCATAGCAGCCAGCATTTATATAACAGTTCTACAAGCTGCTGGAACCATTCTACAGCCGCCATTTTGAGTGTTATAGCCGCCAGCTTTTATATAACAGCTCTACAAGCTGCTGGAACCATTCTACAGCCGCTATTTTGAGTGTTATAGCCGCCAGCTTTTATATAACAGCTCTACAAGCTGCTGGAACCATTCTACAGCCGTTATTTTGAGTGTTATAGCAGCCAGTTGCTGGAACAGTTCCACAGCCTTCATTTTGAGTCTTATAGCCGCCATCCTTTATATAACAGCTTTACAAGTTGCTGGAACCATTCTACAGCCTTCATTTGGAGTCTTATAGCCGCCATCCTTTATATAACAGCTCTACAAGCTGCTGGAACCATTCTACAGCTGTTATTTTGAGTGTTGTAGCAGCCTGCATTTATATAACAGCTCTACAAGCTGCTGGAACCATTCTACAGCTGTTATTTTGAGTGTTATAGCAGCCTGCATTTATATAACAGCTCTACAAGCTGCTGGAACCATTCTACAGCCGCCATTTTGAGTGTTATAGACGCCAGCTTTTATATAACAGCTCTACAAGCTGCTGGAACCATTCTACAGCCGTTATTTTGAGTGTCATAGCAGCCAGCATTTATATAACAGTTCTACAAGCTGCTGGAACCATTCTACAGCTGTTATTTTGAGTGTTATAGCAGCCTGCATTTATATAACAGCTCTACAAGCTGCTGGAACCATTCTACAGCCGCCATTTTGAGTGTTATAGACGCCAGCTTTTATATAACAGCTCTACAAACTGCTGGAACCATTCTACAGCCGTTATTTTGAGTGTTATAGCCGCCAGCTTTTATATAACAGCTCTACAAGCTGCTGGAACCATTCTACAGCCGTTATTTTGAGCGTTATAGCCGCCAGCATTTATATAACAGTTCTACAAGCTGCTAGAACCATTCTACAGCCGCCATTTTGAGTGTTATAGCAGCCAGCTTTTATATAACAGCTCTACAAGCTGCTGGAACCATTCTACAGCCGCTATTTTGAGTGTTATAGCCGCCAGCCTTTATATAACAGCTCTACAAGCTGCTGGAACCATTCTACAGTCGTTATTTTGAGTGTCATAGCAGCCAGCATTTATATAGGACCTCTACAAGCTGCTGGAACCATTATACAGCTGCCATTTTTAGTGTTATAGCCGCCAGCATTAATATAACAGCTCTACAAGCTGCTGAAACCATTCTACAGCCGCCATTTTGAGTGTTATAGCAGCCAGCTTTAATATAACAGCTCTACAAGCTGCTGGAACCATTCTACAGCCGCTATTTTGAGTGTTATAGCCGCCAGCTTTTATATAACAGCTCTACAAGCTGCTGGAACCATTCTACAGCCGTTATTTTCAGTGTTATAGCCGCCAGCTTTTATATAAAAGCTCCTCAAGCTGCTGGAACCATTCTACAGCCGTTATTTTGAGTGTTATAGCCGCCAGCTTTTATATAGGACCTCTACAAGCTGCTGGAACCATTCTACAGCCGTTATTTTGAGTGTTATAGCCGTCAGCTTTTATAAAACAGCTCCACAAGCAGCCAGCTTTTATATAACATATCTACAATCTGCTGGAACCATTCTACAGCCGCCATTTTCAGTGTTATAGCCGCCAGCTTTTATATATCAGCTCTACAAGCTGCTGGAACCATTCTACAGCCGTTATTTTGAGTGTTATAGTCGCCAGCTTTTATATAGGACCTCTACATGCTGCTGGGACCATTCTACAGCCGTTATTTTGAGTGTTATAGCCGCCAGCTTTTATATAACAGCTCTACAAGCTGCTGGGACCATTCTACAGCCGTTATTTTGAGTGTTATAGCCGCCAGCTTTTATATAACAGCTCTACAAGCTGCTGGAACCATTCTACAGCCGCTATTTTGAGTGTTATAGCCGCCAGCTTTTATATAACAGCACTACAAGCTGCTGGAACCATTCTACAGCCGTTATTTTCAGTGTTATAGCCGCCAGCTTTTATATAAAAGCTCCTCAAGCTGCTGGAACTATTCTACAGCCGTTATTTTGAGTGTTATAGCCGCCAGCTTTTATATAGGACCTCTACAAGCTGCTGGAACCATTCTACAGCCGTTATTTTGAGTGTTATAGCCGCCAGCTTTTATAAAACAGCTCCACAAGCAGCCAGCTTTTATATAACATATCTACAATCTGCTGGAACCATTCTACAGCCGCCATTTTCAGTGTTATAGCCGCCAGCTTTTATATATCAGCTCTACAAGCTGCTGGAACCATTCTACAGCCGTTATTTTGAGTGTTATAGCCGCCAGCTTTTATATAACAGCTCTACAAGCTGCTGGAACCATTCTACAGCCGTTATTTTGAGTGTTATAGTCGCCAGCTTTTATATAGGACCTCTACATGCTGCTGGGACCATTCTACAGCCGTTATTTTGAGTGTTATAGCCGCCAGCTTTTATATAACAGCTCTACAAGCTGCTGGAACCATTCTACAGCCGTTATTTTGAGTGTTATAGCCGCCAGCTTTTATATAACAGCTCTACAAGCTGCTGGAACCATTCTACAGCCGTTATTTTGAGTGTTAGAGCAGCCAGCATTTATATAGGACCTCTACAAGCTGCTGGAAATATTATACAGCCGCCATTTTGAGTGTTATAGCAGCCAGCATTAATATAACAGCTCTACAAGCTGCTGGAACCATTCTTCAGCCGTTATTTTGAGTGTTATAGCCGCCAGCTTTTATATAAAAGCTCTACAAGCTGCTGGAACCATTCTACAGCCGTTATTTTGAATGTTATAGCAGCCAGCTTTTATATAACAGCTCTATAACCTGCTGGAACCATTCTACAGCCGTTATTTTGAGTGTTATAGCAACCAGCATTTATATAACAGCTCTACAAGCTGCTGGAACCATTCTACAGCCGTTATTTTGAGTGTTATAGCCGCCAGCTTTTATATAAAAGCTCTACAAGCTGCTGGAACCATTCTACAGCCGTTATTTTGAGTGTTATAGCAGCCAGTTGCTGGAACAGTTCCACAGCCTTCATTTTGAGTCTTATAGCCGCCATCCTTTATATAACAGCTTTACAAGTTGCTGGAACCATTCTACAGCCTTCATTTTGGAGTCTTATAGCCGCCATCCTTTATATAACAGCTCTACAAGCTGCTGGAACCATTCTACAGCCGCCATTTTGAGTGTTATAGCCGCCAGCTTTTATATAACAGCTCTACAAGCTGCTGGAACCATTCTACAGCTGTTATTTTGAGTGTTGTAGCAGCCTGCATTTATATAACAGCTCTACAAGCTGCTGGAACCATTCTACAGCTGTTATTTTGAGTGTTATAGCAGCCTGCATTTATATAACAGCTCTACAAGCCGCTGGAACCATTCTACAGCCGCCATTTTGAGTGTTATAGACGCCAGCTTTTATATAACAGCTCTACAAGCTGCTGGAACCATTCTACAGCCGTTATTTTGAGTGTTATAGCCGCCAGCTTTTATATAACAGCTCTACAAGCTGCTGGAACCATTCTACAGCCGTTATTTTGAGCGTTATAGCCGCCAGCATTTATATAACAGTTCTACAAGCTGCTAGAACCATTCTACAGCCGCCATTTTGAGTGTTATAGCAGCCAGCTTTTATATAACAGCTCTACAAGCTGCTGGAACCATTCTACAGCCGCTATTTTGAGCGTTATAGCCGCCAGCATTTATATAACAGTTCTACAAGCTGCTAGAACCATTCTACAGCCGCCATTTTGAGTGTTATAGCAGCCAGCTTTTATATAACAGCTCTACAAGCTGCTGGAACCATTCTACAGCCGCTATTTTGAGTGTTATAGCCGCCAGCTTTTATATAACAGCTCTACAAGCTGCTGGAACCATTCTACAGCCGTTATTTTGAGTGTTATAGCCGCCAGCTTTTATATAACAGCTCTACAAGCTGCTGGAACCATTATACAGCTGCCATTTTTAGTGTTATAGCCGCCAGCATTAATATAACAGCTCTACAAGCTGCTGGAACCATTCTACAGCCGCCATTTTGAGTGTTATAGCCGCCAGCTTTAATATAACAGCTCTACAAGCTGCTGGAACCATTCTACAGCCGCTATTTTGAGTGTTATAGCCGCCAGCTTTTATATAACAGCTCTACAAGCTGCTGGAACCATTCTACAGCCGTTATTTTCAGTGTTATAGCCGCCAGCTTTTATATAAAAGCTCCTCAAGCTGCTGGAACCATTCTACAGCCGTTATTTTGAGTGTTATAGCCGCCAGCTTTTATATAGGACCTCTACAAGCTGCTGGAACCATTCTACAGCCGTTATTTTGAGTGTTATAGCCGCCAGCTTTTATAAAACAGCTCCACAAGCAGCCAGCTTTTATATAACATATCTACAATCTGCTATAACCATTCTACAGCCGCCATTTTCAGTGTTATAGCCGCCAGCTTTTATATATCAGCTCTACAAGCTGCTGGAACCATTCTACAGCCGTTATTTTGAGTGTTATAGCCGCCAGCTTTTATATAACAGCTCTACAAGCTGCTGGAACCATTCTACAGCCGTTATTTTGAGTGTTATAGTCGCCAGCTTTTATATAGGACCTCTACATGCTGCTGGGACCATTCTACAGCCGTTATTTTGAGTGTTATAGCCGCCAGCTTTTATATAACAGCTCTACAAGCTGCTGGAACCATTCTACAGCCGTTATTTTGAGTGTTATAGCCGCCAGCTTTTATATAACAGCTCTACAAGCTGCTGGAACCATTCTACAGCCGTTATTTTGAGTGTTAGAGCAGCCAGCATTTATGTAGGACCTCTACAAGCTGCTGGAAATATTATACAGCCGCCATTTTGAGTGTTATAGCAGCCAGCATTAATATAACAGCTCTACAAGCTGCTGGAACCATTCTTCAGCCGTTATTTTGAGTGTTATAGCCGCCAGCTTTTATATAAAAGCTCTACAAGCTGCTGGAACCATTCTACAGCCGTTATTTTGAGTGTTATAGCAGCCAGCTTTTATATAACAGCTCTATAACCTGCTGGAACCATTCTACAGCCGTTATTTTGAGTGTTATAGCAACCAGCATTTATATAACAGCTCTACAAGCTGCTGGAACCATTCTACAGCCGTTATTTTGAGTGTTATAGCCGCCAGCTTTTATATAAAAGCTCTACAAGCTGCTGGAACCATTCTACAGCCGTTATTTTGAGTGTTATAGCAGCCAGTTGCTGGAACAGTTCCACAGCCTTCATTTTGAGTCTTATAGCCACCATCCTTTATATAACAGCTTTACACTTGTAAAGTGTAAAGCAACTTGCTGGAACCATTCTACAGCCTTCATTTGGAGTCTTATAGCCGCCATCCTTTATATAACAGCTCTATAAGCTGCTGGAACCATTCTACAGCCGCCATTTTGAGTGTTATAGCCGCCAGCTTTTATATAACAGCTCTACAAGCTGCTGGAACCATTCTACAGCTGTTATTTTGAGTGTGGTAGCAGCCTGCATTTATATAACAGCTCTACAAGCTGCTGGAACCATTCTACAGCTGTTATTTTGAGTGTTATAGCAGCCTGCATTTATATAACAGCTCTACAAGCTGCTGGAACCATTCTACAGCCGCCATTTTGAGTGTTATAGCCGCCAGCTTTTATATAACAGCTCTACAAGCTGCTGGAACCATTCTACAGCCGTTATTTTGAGTGTTATAGCCGCCAGCTTTTATATAACAGCTCTACAAGCTGCTGGAACCATTCTACAGCCGTTATTTTGAGCGTTATAGCCGCCAGCTTTTATATAACAGCTCTACAAGCTGCTGGAACCATTCTACAGCCTTCATTTGGAGTCTTATAGCCGCCATCCTTTATATAACAGCTCTACAAGCTGCTGGAACCATTCTACAGCCGCCATTTTGAGTGTTAAAGCCGCCAGCTTTTATATAACAGCTCTACAAGCTGCTGGAACCATTCTACAGCTGTTATTTTGAGTGTTGTAGCAGCCTGCATTTATATAACAGCTCTACAAGCTGCTGGAACCATTCTACAGCTGTTATTTTGAGTGTTATAGCAGCCTGCATTTATATAACAGCTCTACAAGCTGCTGGAACCATTCTACAGCCGCCATTTTGAGTGTTATAGCAGCCAGCTTTTATATAACAGCTTTACAAGCTGCTGGAACCATTCTACAGCCGTTATTTTGAGTGTTATAGCCGCCAGCTTTTATATAACAGCTCTACAAGCTGCTGGAACCATTCTACAGCCGTTATTTTGAGCGTTATAGCCGCCAGCTTTTATATAACAGCTCTACAAGCTGCTGGAACCATTCTACAGCCGTTATTTTGAGTGTCATAGCAGCCAGCATTTATATAACAGTTCTACAAGCTGCTGGAACCATTCTACAGCCGCCATTTTGAGTGTTATAGCCGCCAGCTTTTATATAACAGCTCTACAAGCTGCTGGAACCATTCTACAGCCGTTATTTTGAGTGTTATAGCAGCCAGTTGCTGGAACAGTTCCACAGCCTTCATTTTGAGTCTTATAGCCGCCATCCTTTATATAACAGCTCTACAAGCTGCTGGAACCATTCTACAGCCGCCATTTTGAGTGTTATAGCCGCCAGATTTTATATAACAGCTCTACAAGCTGCTGGAACCATTCTACAGCCGCTATTTTGAGTGTTATAGCCGCCATCTTTTATATAACAGCTCTACAAGCTGCGGGAACCATTCTACAGCCGCTATTTTGAGTGTTATAGCCGCCAGCTTTTATATAACAGCTCTACAAGCTGCTGGAACCATTCTACAGCCGTTATTTTGAGTGTTATAGCCGCCAGCTTTTATGTAACAGCTCTACAAGCTGCTGGAACCATTCTACAGCCGTTATTTTGAGCGTTATAGCCGCCAGCTTTTATATAACAGCTCTACAAGCTGCTGGAACCATTCTACAGCCGCTATTTTGAGTGTTATAGCCGCCAGCTTTTATATAACAGCTCTACAAGCTGCTGGAACCATTCTACAGCCGTTATTTTGAGTGTCATAGCAGCCAGCATTTATATAACAGTTCTACAAGCTGCTGGAACCATTCTACAGCCGCCATTTTGAGTGTTATAGCCGCCAGCTTTTATATAACAGCTCTACAAGCTGCTGGAACCATTCTACAGCCGCTATTTTGAGTGTTATAGCCGCCAGCTTTTATATAACAGCTCTACAAGCTGCTGGAACCATTCTACAGCCGTTATTTTGAGTGTCATAGCAGCCAGCATTTATATAGGACCTCTACAAGCTGCTGGAACCCTTATACAGCTGCCATTTTTAGTGTTATAGCAGCCAGCATTAATATAACAGCTCTACAAGCTGCTGGAACCATTCTACAGCCGCCATTTTGAGTGTTACAGCCGCCAGCTTTAATATAACAGCTCTACAAGCTGCTGGAACCATTCTACAGCCGTTATTTTGAGTGTTATAGCAGCCAGCTTTTATATAACAGCTCTACAAACTGCTGGAACCATTCTACAGCCCTTATTTTCAGTGTTATAGCCGCCAGCTTTTATATACGACCTCTACAAGCTGCTGGAACCATTCTACAGCCGTTATTTTGAGTGTTATAGCCGCCAGCCTTTATATAGGACCTCTACAAGCTGCTGGAACTATTCTACAGCCGTTATTTTGAGTGTTACAAGCAGCCAGCTTTTATATAACATATCTACAAGCTACTGGAACCATTCTACAGCCGCCATTTTGAGTGTTATAGCCGCCAGCTTTTATATAACAGCTCTACAAGCTGCTGGAACCATTCTACAGACGTTATTTTGAGTGTTATAGCAGCTAGCTTTTATATAACAGCTCTACAAGCTGCTGGAACCATTCTACTGCCGCCATTTTGAGTGTTATAGCCGCCAGATTTTATATAACAGCTCTACAAGCTGCTGGAACCATTCTACAGCCGCCATTTTGAGTGTTATAGCCGCCAGCTTTTATATAACAGGTCTACAAGCTGCTGGAACCTTTCTACAGTCGTCATTTTGAGTGTTATAGCAGCCAGCATTTATATAACAGCTCTACAAGCTGCTGGAACCATTCTACAGCCGTTATTTTGAGTGTTATAGCAACCAGCATTTATATAACAGCTCTACAAGCTGCTGGAACCATTCTACAGCCGTTATTTTGAGTGTTATAGCCGCCAGCTTTTATATAAAAGCTCTACAAGCTGATGGAACCATCCTACAGCCGTTATTTTGAGTGTTATAGCAGCCAGTTGCTGGAACCGTTCCACAGCCTTCATTTTGAGTCTTATAGCCGCCATCCTTTATATAACAGCTGTACAAGTTGGTGAAACCATTGTGCAGCCTTCATTTTGAGTCTTAAAGCCGCCAGCTTTTATATAACAGCTCTACAAGCTGCTGGAACCATTCTACAGCCGTTATTTTCAGTGTTATAGCCGCCAGCTTTTATATAAAAGCTCTACAAGCTGCTGGAACCATTCTACAGCCGTTATTTTGAGTGTTATAGCAGCCAGCTTTTATATAACAGATCTACAAGCTGCTGGAACCATTCTACAGCTGTTATTTTGAGTGTGGTAGCAGCCTGCATTTATATAACAGCTCTACAAGCTGCTGGAACCATTCTACAGCTGTTATTTTGAGTGTTATAGCAGCCTGCATTTATATAACAGCTCTACAAGCTGCTGGAACCATTCTACAGCCGCCATTTTGAGTGTTATAGCCGCCAGCTTTTATATAACAGCTCTACAAGCTGCTGGAACCATTCTACAGCCGTTATTTTGAGTGTTATAGCCGCCAGCTTTTATATAACAGCTCTACAAGCTGCTGGAACCATTCTACAGCCGTTATTTTGAGCGTTATAGCCGCCAGCTTTTATATAACAGCTCTACAAGCTGCTGGAACCATTCTACAGCCTTCATTTGGAGTCTTATAGCCGCCATCCTTTATATAACAGCTCTACAAGCTGCTGGAACCATTCTACAGCCGCCATTTTGAGTGTTAAAGCCGCCAGCTTTTATATAACAGCTCTACAAGCTGCTGGAACCATTCTACAGCTGTTATTTTGAGTGTTATAGCAGCCTGCATTTATATAACAGCTCTACAAGCTGCTGGAACCATTCTACAGCCGCCATTTTGAGTGTTATAGCAGCCAGCTTTTATATAACAGCTCTACAAGCTGCTGGAACCATTCTACAGCCGTTATTTTGAGTGTTATAGCCGCCAGCTTTTATATAAAAGCTCTACAAGCTGCTGGAACCATTCTACGGACGTTATTTTGAGTGTTATAGTCGCCAGCTTTTATATAACAGCTCTACAAGCTGCTGGAACCATTCTACAGCCGTTATTTTGAGTGTTATAGCCGCCATCTTTTATATAACAGCTCTACAAGCTGCTGGAACCATTCTACAGCCGCTATTTTGAGTGTTATAGCCGCCAGCTTTTATATAACAGCTCTACAAGCTGCTGGAACCATTCTACAGCCGTTATTTTGAGTGTTATAGCCGCCAGCTTTTATGTAACAGCTCTACAAGCTGCTGGAACCATTCTACAGCCGTTATTTTGAGCGTTATAGCCGCCAGCTTTTATATAACAGCTCTACAAGCTGCTGGAACCATTCTACAGCCGCTATTTTGAGTGTTATAGCCGCCAGCTTTTATATAACAGCTCTACAAGCTGCTGGAACCATTCTACAGCCGTTATTTTGAGTGTCATAGCAGCCAGCATTTATATAACAGTTCTACAAGCTGCTGGAACCATTCTACAGCCGCCATTTTGAGTGTTATAGCCGCCAGCTTTTATATAACAGCTCTACAAGCTGCTGGAACCATTCTACAGCCGCTATTTTGAGTGTTATAGCCGCCAGCTTTTATATAACAGCTCTACAAGCTGCTGGAACCATTCTACAGCCGTTATTTTGAGTGTCATAGCAGCCAGCATTTATATAGGACCTCTACAAGCTGCTGGAACCCTTATACAGCTGCCATTTTTAGTGTTATAGCAGCCAGCATTAATATAACAGCTCTACAAGCTGCTGGAACCATTCTACAGCCGCCATTTTGAGTGTTACAGCCGCCAGCTTTAATATAACAGCTCTACAAGCTGCTGGAACCATTCTACAGCCGCTATTTTGAGTGTTATAGCCGCCAGCTTTTATATAACAGCTCTACAAGCTGCTGGAACCATTCTACAGCCGTTATTTTCAGTGTTATAGCCGCCAGCTTTTATATAAAAGCTCTACAAGCTGCTGGAACCATTCTACAGCCGTTATTTTGAGTGTTATAGCCGCCAGCTTTTATATAGGACCTCTACAAGCTGCTGGAACCATTCTACAGCCGTTATTTTGAGTGTTATAGCCGCCAGCTTTTATAAAACAGCTCCACAAGAAGCCAGCTTTTATATAACATATCTACAATCTGCTGGAACCATTCTACAGCCGCCATTTTCAGTGTTATAGCCGCCAGCTTTTATATAACAGCTCTACAAGCTGCTGGAACCATTCTACAGCCGTTATTTTGAGTGTTATAGCCGCCAGCTTTTATATAACAGCTCTACAAGCTGCTGGAACCATTCTACTGCCGCCATTTTGAGTGTTATAGCCGCCAGATTTTATATAACAGCTCTACAAGCTGCTGGAACCATTCTACAGCCGCCATTTTGAGTGTTATAGCCGCCAGCTTTTATATAACAGGTCTACAAGCTGCTGGAACCTTTCTACAGTCGTCATTTTGAGTGTTATAGCAGCCAGCATTTATATAACAGCTCTACAAGCTGCTGGAACCATTCTACAGCCGTTATTTTGAGTGTTATAGCAACCAGCATTTATATAACAGCTCTACAAGCTGCTGGAACCATTCTACAGCCGTTATTTTGAGTGTTATAGCCGCCAGCTTTTATATAAAAGCTCTACAAGCTGATGGAACCATCCTACAGCCGTTATTTTGAGTGTTATAGCAGCCAGTTGCTGGAACCGTTCCACAGCCTTCATTTTGAGTCTTATAGCCGCCATCCTTTATATAACAGCTGTACAAGTTGGTGAAACCATTGTGCAGCCTTCATTTTGAGTCTTAAAGCCGCCATCCTTTATATAACAGCTTTACAAGTTGCTGGAACCATTCCACAGCCTTCATTTGGAGTCTTTCAGCCGCCATCCTTTATATAACAGCTCTACAACCTGCTGGAACCATTCTACAGCCGTTATTTTGAGTGTTATAGCAGCCAGCATTTATATAACAGCTCTACAAGCTGCTGGAACTATTCTACAGGCGTTATTTTGAGTGTTATAGCCGCCAGCTTTTATATAAAAGCTCTACAAGCTGCTGGAACCATTCTACAACCGTTATTTTGAGTGTTATAGCAGCCAGTTGCTGGAACCGTTCCACAGCCTTCATTTTGAGTCTTATAGCCGCCATCCTTTATATAACAGCTTTACAAGTTGCTGGAACCATTCTAAAGCCTTCATTTGGACTCTTATAGCCGCCATTCTTTATATAACAGCTCTACAAGCTGCTGGAACCATTCTACAGCCGCCATTTTGAGTCTTATAGCCGCCATCTTTAATATAGCAGGTATACAAGCTACTGGAACCATTCTACAGCCTTCATTTTGAGTCTTATAGCCGCCATCCTTTATATAACAGCTCTACAAGCTGCTGGAACCACTCTACAGCCGCCATTTTGAGTGTTATAGCCGCCAGCATTTATATAACAGCTCTACAAGCTGCTGGAACCATTCTACAGCCGTTATTTTGAGTGTTATAGCCGCCAGCTATTATATTAAAGCTCTACAAGCTGCTGGAACCATTTTTTATAACAGCTCTACAAGCTGCTGGAACCAATATACAGCCGTCATTTTGAGTGTTATAGCAGCCAGCTTTTATATATAACAGATCTACAAGCTGCTGGAACCATTCTACAACCGCCATTTTGAGTGTTTTAGCCGCCAGCATTTATATAACAGCTCTACAAGTTGCTGGAACCATTCTACAGCTGTTATTTTGAGTGTTATAGCAGCCAGCATTTATATAACAGCTCTACAAGCTGCTGGAACCATTCTACAGCCGTTATTTTGAGTGTTATAGCCGCCAGCTTTTATATAACAGCTCTACAAGCTGCTGGAACCATTCTACAGCCGCCATTTTGAGTGTTATAGCAGCCAGCTTTTATATAACAGCTCTACAAGCTGCTGGAACCATTATACAGCCGTCATTTTGAGTGTTATAGCAGCCAGCTTTTATATAACAGCCCTACAAGCTGCTGGAGCCATTATACAGCCGCCATTTTGAGTGTTATAGCAGCCAGCATTTATATAACAGCTCTACAAGCTGCTGGAACCATTCTACAGCCGTTATTTAGAGTGTTATAGCAGCCAGCTTTTATATAAAAGCTCTACAAGCTGCTGGAACCATTCTACAGCCGTTATTTAGAGTGTTATAGCAGCCAGCATTTATATAACAGCTTTACAAGCTGCTGGAACCATTCTACAGACGTTATTTTGAGTGTTATAGCCGCCAGCTTTTATATAACAGCTCTACAAGCAGCCAGCTTTTATATAACATATCTACAATCTGCTGGAACCATTCTACAGCCGCCATTTTGAGTGTTATAGCCGCCAGCTTTTAAATAACAGCTCTACAAGCTGCTGGAACCTTTCTACAGCTGTTATTTTGAGTGTTATAGCAGCCAGCATTTATATAATAGCTCTACAAGCTGCTGGAACCATTTTACTGCCGCCATTTTGAGTGTTATAGCCGCCAGCTTTTATATAACAGCTCTACAAGCTGATGGAACCATTCTACAGCCGTTATTTTGAGTGTTATAGCCGCCAGCTTTTATATAAAAGCTCTACAAGCTGCTGGAACCATTCTACGGACGTTATTTTGAGTGTTATAGTCGCCAGCTTTTATATAACAGCTCTACAAGCTGCTGGAACCATTCTACAGCCGTTATTTTGAGTGTTATAGCCGTCAGCTTTTATATAACAGCTCTACAAGCTTCTGGAACCATTCTACAGCCGTTAGTTTGAGTGTTATAGCAGCCAGCATTTATATAGGACCTCTACAAGCTGCTGGAACCATTGTACAGCTGCCATTTTAAGTGTTATAGCCGCCAGCTTTTATATAACAGCTCTACAAGCTGCTGGAACCATTCTACAGCCGTTATTTTGAGTGTTATAGCAACCAGCATTTATATAACAGCTCTACAAGCTGCTGGAACCATTCTACAGCCGTTATTTTGAGTGTTATAGCCGCCAGCTTTTATATAAAAGCTCTACAAGCTGCTGGAACCATCCTACAGCCGTTATTTTGAGTGTTATAGCAGCCAGTTGCTGGAACCGTTCCACAGCCTTCATTTTGAGTCTTATAGCCGCCATCCTTTATATAACAGCTGTACAAGTTGGTGAAACCATTGTGCAGCCTTCATTTTGAGTCTTAAAGCCGCCATCCTTTATATAACAGCTTTACAAGTTGCTGGAACCATTCCACAGCCTTCATTTGGAGTCTTACAGCCGCCATCCTTTATATAACAGCTCTACAAGCTGCTGGAACCATTCTACAGCCGTTAGTTTGAGTGTTATAGCAGCCAGCATTTATATAGGACCTCTACAAGCTGCTGGAACCATTGTACAGCTGCCATTTTAAGTGTTATAGCCGCCAGCTTTTATATAACAGCTCTACAAGCTGCTGGAACCATTCTACAGCCGTTATTTTGAGTCTTAAAGCCGCCATCCTTTATATAACAGCTTTACAAGTTGCTGGAACCATTCCACAGCCTTCATTTGGACTCTTACAGCCGCCATCCTTTATATAAAAGCTCTACAAGCTGCTGGAACCATCCTACAGCCGTTATTTTGAGTGTTATAGCAGCCAGTTGCTGGAACCGTTCCACAGCCTTCATTTTGAGTCTTATAGCCGCCATCCTTTATATAACAGCTGTACAAGTTGGTGAAACCATTGTGCAGCCTTCATTTTGAGTCTTAAAGCCGCCATCCTTTATATAACAGCTCTACAAGCTGCTGGAACCATTCTACAGCCGTTATTTTGAGTGTTATAGCCGTCAGCTTTTATATAACAGCTCTACAAGCTTCTGGAACCATTCTACAGCCGTTAGTTTGAGTGTTATAGCAGCCAGCATTTATATAGGACCTCTACAAGCTGCTGGAACCATTGTACAGCTGCCATTTTAAGTGTTATAGCCGCCAGCTTTTATATAACAGCTCTACAAGCTGCTGGAACCATTCTACAGCCGTTATTTTGAGTGTTATAGCCGCCAGCTTTTATATAAAAGCTCTACAAGCTGCTGGAACCATTCTACGGACGTTATTTTGAGTGTTATAGCCGTCAGCTTTTATATAACAGCTCTACAAGCTTCTGGAACCATTCTACAGCCGTTAGTTTGAGTGTTATAGCAGCCAGCATTTATATAGGACCTCTACAAGCTGCTGGAACCATTGTACAGCTGCCATTTTAAGTGTTATAGCCGCCAGCTTTTATATAACAGCTCTAAAAGCTGCTGGAACCATTCTACAGCCGTTATTTTGAGTCTTATAGCCGCCATCTTTAATATAGCAGGTATACAAGATACTGGAACCATTCTACAGCCTTCATTTTGAGTCTTATAGCCGCCATCCTTTATATAACAGCTCTACAAGCTGCTGGAACCACTCTACAGCCGCCATTTTGAGTGTTATAGCCGCCAGCATTTATATAACAGCTCTACAAGCTGCTGGAACCATTCTACAGCCGTTATTTTGAGTGTTATAGCCGCCAGCTATTATATTAAAGCTCTACAAGCTGCTGGAACCATTTTTTATAACAGCTCTACAAGCTGCTGGAACCAATATACAGCCGTCATTTTGAGTGTTATAGCAGCCAGCTTTTATATATAACAGATCTACAAGCTGCTGGAACCATTCTACAACCGCCATTTTGAGTGTTTTAGCCGCCAGCATTTATATAACAGCTCTACAAGTTGCTGGAACCATTCTACAGCTGTTATTTTGAGTGTTATAGCAGTCAGCATTTATATAACAGCTCTACAAGCTGCTGGAACCATTCTACAGCCGTTATTTTGAGTGTTATAGCCGCCAGCTTTTATATAACAGCTCTACAAGCTGCTGGAACCATTCTACAGCCGCCATTTTGAGTGTTATAGCAGCCAGCTTTTATATAACAGCTCTACAAGCTGCTGGAACCATTATACAGCCGTCATTTTGAGTGTTATAGCCGCCAGCTTTTAAATAACAGCTCTTCAAGCTGCTGGAACCATTCTACAGCCGTTATTTTGAATGTTATAGCAGCCAGCATTTATATGACAGCTCTACAAGCTGCTGGAACCATTCTACAGCCGTTATTTTGAGTGTTATAGCAGCCAGCTTTTATATAAAAGCTCTACAAGCTGCTGGAACCATTCTACAGCCGTTATTTAGAGTGTTATAGCAGCCAGCATTTATATAACAGCTTTACAAGCTGCTGGAACCATTCTACAGACGTTATTTTGAGTGTTATAGCCGCCAGCTTTTATATAACAGCTCTACAAGCAGCCAGCTTTTATATAACATATCGACAATCTGCTGGAACCATTCTACAGCCGCCATTTTGAGTGTTATAGCCGCCAGCTTTTATATAACAGCTCTACAAGCTGCTGGAACCTTTCTACAGCTGTTATTTTGAGTGTTATAGCAGCCAGCATTTATATAACAGCTCTACAAGCTGCTGGAACCATTTTACTGCCGCCATTTTGAGTGTTATAGCCGCCAGCTTTTATATAACAGCTCTACAAGCTGCTGGAACCATTCTACAGCCGTTATTTTGAGTGTTATAGCCGCCAGCTTTTATATAAAAGCTCTACAAGCTGCTGGAACCATTCTACGGACGTTATTTTGAGTGTTATAG
Source organism: Drosophila paulistorum (assembly GCA_018152135.1). Taxonomy (NCBI): domain Eukaryota; kingdom Metazoa; phylum Arthropoda; class Insecta; order Diptera; family Drosophilidae; genus Drosophila; species Drosophila paulistorum. The sequence continues at coordinate 218,106 of JAECXG010000654.1, read as the reverse complement.
TCGCCAGCTTTTATATAACAGCTCTACAAGCTGCTGGAACCATTCTACAGCCGTTATTTTGAGTGTTATAGCCGTCAGCTTTTATATAACAGCTCTACAAGCTTCTGGAACCATTCTACAGCCGTTAGTTTGAGTGTTATAGCAGCCAGCATTTATATAGGACCTCTACAAGCTGCTGGAAACATTGTACAGCTGCCATTTTAAGTGTTATAGCAGCCAGCTTTTATATAACAGCCCTACAAGCTGCTGGAGCCATTATACAGCCGCCATTTTGAGTGTTATAGCAGCCAGCTTTTATATAACAGCCCTACAAGCTGCTGGAGCCATTATACAGCCGTTATTTTGAGTGTTATAGCCGTCAGCTTTTATATAAAAGCTCTACAAGCTGCTGGAACCATTCTACGGACGTTATTTTGAGTGCTATAGCCGTCAGGTTTTATATAACAGCTCTACAAGCTTCTGGAACCATTCTACAGCCGTTGTTTTGAGTGTTATAGCCGCCAGCTTTTATATAAAAGCTCTACAAGCTGCTGGAACCTTTCTACAGCCGTTATTTTAAGTGTTATAGCAGCCAGCATTTATGTAACAGCTCTACAAGCTGCTGGAACCATTCTACAGCCGCCATTTTGAGTGTTATAGCCGCCAGCTTTTATATAAAAGCTCTACAAGGTGCTGGAGCCATTCTACAGCCGTTATTTAGAGTGTTATAGCCGCCAGCTTTTATATAGGACCTCTACAAGCTGCTGGAACCATTCTACAGCCGTTATTTTGAGTGTTATAGCCGCCAGCTTTTATATAACAGCTCTACAAGCTGCTGGAACCATTCTACAGCTGTTATTTTGATCGTTATAGCAGCCAGCATTTATATAACAGCTCTACAAGCTGCTGGAACCATTCTACAGCCTCCATTTTGAGTGTTATAGCCGCCAGCTTTTATATAACAGCTCTACAAGCTGCTGGAACCATTCTACAGCCGTTATTTTGAGTGTTATAGCCGCCAGCATTTATATAACAGCTCTACAAGCTGCTGGAACCAATCTACAGCCGTTATTTTGAGTGTTATAGCCGCCAGCTTTTATATAACAGCTCTACAAGCTGCTGAAACCATTCTACAGCCGTTATTTTGAGTGTCATAGCAGTCAGCATTTATACAGGACCCCTACAAGCTGCTGGAACTATTATACAGCCGCCATTTTGAGTGTTATAGCAGCCAGCATTAATATAACAGCTCTACAAGCTGCTGGAACCATTCTTCAGCCGTTATTTTTACTGTTATAGCCGCCAGCTTTTATATAAAAGCTCTACAAGCTGCTGGAACCATTCTACAGCCGTTATTTTGAGTGTTATAGCAGCCAGCTTTTATATAACAGCTCTATAACCTGCTGGAACCATTCTACAGCCGTTATTTTGAGTGTTATAGCAACCAGCATTTATATAACAGCTCTACAAGCTGCTGGAACCATCCTACAGCCGTTATTTTGAGTGTTATAGCAGCCAGTTGCTGGAACCGTTACACAGCCTTCTTTTTGAGTCTTATAGCCGCCATCTTTTATATAACTGCTGTACAAGTTGGTGAAACCATTGTACAGCCTTCATTTTGAGTCTTATAGCCGCCATCCTTTATATAACAGCTTTACAAGTTGCTGGAACCATTCTTCAGCCTTCATTTGGAGTCTTATAGCCGCCATCCTTAATATATACAGCTCTACAACCTGCTGGAACCATTCTACAGCCGTTTTTTTTAGTGTTATAGCCGCCAACTTTTATATAAAAGCTCTACAAGCTGCTGGAACCAATCTACAGCCGTTTTTTTTAGTGTTATAGCCGCCAGCATTTATATAACAGCTCTACAAGCTGCTGGAACCATTCTACAGCCTCCATTTTGAGTGTTATAGCCGCCAGCTTTTATATAACAGCTCTACAAGCTGCTGGAACCATTCTACAGCCGTTATTTTGAGTGTTATAGCAGCCAGCATTATATAACAGCTCTACAAGCTGCTGGAACCATTCTACAGCCGTTTTTTTTTAGTGTTATAGCCGCCAACTTTTATATAAAAGCTCTACAAGCTGCTGGAACCATTCTACAGCCTCCATTTTGAGTGTTATAGCCGCCAGCTTTTATATAACAGCTCTACAAGCTGCTGGAACCAATCTACAGCTGTTATTTTGAGTGTTATAGCAGCCAGTTGCTGGAACCGTTCCACAGCCTTCATTTTGAGTCTTATAGCCGCCATCCTTTATATAACAGCTGTACAAGTTGGTGGAACCATTGTACAGCCTTCATTTTGAGTGTTATAGCAGCCAGCTTTTATATAAAAGCTCTACAAGCTGCTGGAACCATTCTACAGCCGTTATTTAGAGTGTTATAGCAGCCAGCATTATATAACAGCTCTACAAGCTGTTGGAACCATTCTACAGCCGTTTTTTTTTAGTGTTATAGCCGCCAACTTTTATATAAAAGCTCTACAAGCTGCTGGAACCATTCTACAGCCGTTATTTTGAGTGTTATAGCAGCCAGCTTTTATATAACAGCTCTATAACCTGCTGGAACCATTCTACAGCCGTTATTTTGAGTGTTATAGCAACCAGCATTTATATAACAGCTCTACAAGCTGCTGGAACCAATCTACAGCTGTTATTTTGAGTGTTATAGCAGCCAGTTGCTGGAACCGTTCCACAGCCTTCATTTTGAGTCTTATAGCCGCCATCCTTTATATAACAGCTGTACAAGTTGGTGGAACCATTGTACAGCCTTCATTTTGAGTCTAATAGCCGCCATCCCTTATATAACAGCTTTACAAGTTGCTGGAACCATTCTACAGCCTTCATTTGGAGTCTTATAGCCGCCATCCTTTATATTACAGCTCTACAAGCTGCTGGAACCATTCTACAGCCGTTTTTTGAGTCTTATAGCCGCCATCTTTACAGGTATACAAGCTGCTGGAACCATTCTACAGCCTTCATTTGGAGTCTTATAGCCGCCATCCTTTGTATAACAGCTCTACAAGCTGCTGGAACCATTCTACAGCCGTTTTTTGAGTCTTATAGCCGCCATCTTTACAGGTATACAAGCTGCTGGAACCATTCTACAGCCTTCATTTTGAGTCTTATAGCCGCCATCCTTTATATAACAGTTTTACAAGCTGCTGGAACCATTCTACAGCCTCCATTTTGAGTGTTATAGCCGCCAGCTTTTATATAACAGCTCTACAAGCTGCTGGAACCATTCTACAGCCGTTATTTTGAGTGTTATAGCAGCCAGCATTTATATAACAGCTCTACAAGCTGCTGGAACCAATCTACAGCCTTTATTTTCAGTGTTATAGCCGCCAGCTTTTATATAAAAGCTCTACAAGCTGCTGGAACCATTCTACAGCCGTTATTTTGAGTGTTATAGCCGCCAGCTTTTATATAGGACCTCTACAAGCTGCTGGAACCATTCTACAGCCGTTATTTTGAGTGTTACAGCCGCCAGCTTTTATAAAACACCTCCACAAGCAGCCAGCTTTTATATAACATATCTACAATCTGCTGGAACCATTCTACAGCCGCCATTTTCAGTGTTATAGCCGCCAGCTTTTAAATAACAGCGTTATTTTGAGTGTTATAGCAGCCAGCATTTATATAACAGCTCTACAAGCTGCTGGAACTATTCTACAGGCGTTATTTTGAGTGTTATAGCCGCCAGCTTTTATATAAAAGCTCTACAAGCTGCTGGAACCATTCTACAACCGTTATTTTGAGTGTTATAGCAGCCAGTTGCTGGAACCGTTCCACAGCCTTCATTTTGAGTCTTATAGCCGCCATCCTTTATATAACAGCTTTACAAGTTGCTGGAACCATTCTAAAGCCTTCATTTGGACTCTTATAGCCGCCATTCTTTATATAACAGCTCTACAAGCTGCTGCAACCATTCTACAGCCTCCATTTTGAGTCTTATAGCCGCCATCTTTAATATAGCAGGTATACAAGCTACTGGAACCATTCTACAGCCTTCATTTTGAGTCTTATAGCCGCCATCCTTTATATAACAGCTCTACAAGCTGCTGGAACCACTCTACAGCCGCCATTTTGAGTGTTATAGCCGCCAGCATTTATATAACAGCTCTACAAGCTGCTGGAACCATTCTACAGCCGTTATTTTGAGTGTTATAGCCGCCAGCTTTTATATTAAAGCTCTACAAGCTGCTGGAACCATTTTTTATAACAGCTCTACAAGCTGCTGGAACCAATATACAGCCGCCATTTTGAGTGTTATAGCAGCCAGCTTTTATATAACAGCTCTACAAGCTGCTGGAACCATTATACAGCTTTCATTTTGAGTGTTATAGCAGCCAGCTTTTATATAACAGCCCTACAAGCTGCTGGAGCCATTATACAGCCGCCATTTTGAGTGTTATAGCAGCCAGCATTTATATAACAGCTCTACAAGCTGCTGGAACCATTCTACAGCCGTTATTTTGAGTGTTATAGCAGCCAGCTTTTATATAAAAGCTCTACAAGCTGCTGGAACCATTCTACAGCCGTTATTTAGAGTGTTATAGCAGCCAGCATTTATATAACAGCTTTACAAGCTGCTGGAACCATTCTACAGACGTTATTTTGAGTGTTATAGCCGCCAGCTTTTATATAACAGCTCTACAAGCAGCCAGCTTTTATATAACATATCTACAATCTGCTGGAACCATTCTACAGCCGCCATTTTGAGTGTTATAGCCGCCAGCTTTTAAATAACAGCTCTACAAGCTGCTGGAACCTTTCTACAGCTGTTATTTTGAGTGTTATAGCAGCCAGCATTTATATAACAGCTCTACAAGCTGCTGGAACCATTTTACTGCCGCCATTTTGAGTGTTATAGCCGCCAGCTTTTATATAACAGCTCTACAAGCTGCTGGAACCATTCTACAGCCGCCATTTTGAGTGTTATAGCCGCCAGCTTTTATATAACAGGTCTGCAAGCTGCTGGAACCTTTCTACAGTCGTCATTTTGAGTGTTATAGCAGCCAGCATTTATATAACAGCTCTACAAGCTGCTGGAACCATTCTACAGCCGTTATTTTGAGTGTTATAGCAACCAGCATTTATATAACAGCTCTACAAGCTGCTGGAACCATTCTACAGCCGCCATTTTGAATGTTATAGCCGCCAGCTTTTATATAACAGGTCTACAAGCTGCTGGAACCTTTCTACAGTCGTCATTTTGAGTGTTATAGCAGCCAGCATTTATATAACAGCTCTACAAGCTGCTGGAACCATTGTACAGCCGTTATTTTGAGTGTTATAGCAACCAGCATTTATATAACAGCTCTACAAGCTGCTGGAACCATTCTACAGCCGTTATTTTGAGTGTTATAGCCGCCAGCTTTTATATAAAAGCTCTACAAGCTGCTGGAACCATCCTACAGCCGTTATTTTGAGTGTTATAGCAGCCAGTTGCTGGAACCGTTCCACAGCCTTCATTTTGAGTCTTATAGCCGCCATCCTTTATATAACAGCTGTACAAGTTGGTGGAACCATTGTGCAGCCTTCATTTTGAGTCTTAAAGCCGCCATCCTTTATATAACAGCTTTACAAGTTGCTGGAACCATTCCACAGCCTTCATTTGGAGTCTTACAGCCGCCATCCTTTATATAAAAGCTCTACAACCTGCTGGAACCAATCTACAGCCGTTATTTTGAGTGTTATAGCAGCCAGCATTTATATAACAGCTCTACAAGCTGCTGGAACCATTCTACAGCCGTTATTTTGAGTGTTATAGCCGCCAGCTTTTATATAAAAGCTCTACAAGCTGCTGGAACCATCCTACAGCCGTTATTTTGAGTGTTATAGCAGCCAGTTGCTGGAACCGTTCCACAGCCTTCATTTTGAGTCTTATAGCCGCCATCCTTTATATAACAGCTGTACAAGTTGGTGGAACCATTGTGCAGCCTTCATTTTGAGTCTTAAAGCCGCCATCCTTTATATAACAGCTTTACAAGTTGCTGGAACCATTCCACAGCCTTCATTTGGAGTCTTACAGCCGCCATCCTTTATATAACAGCTCTACAACCTGCTGGAACCATTCTACAGCCGTTATTTTGAGTGTTATAGCAGCCAGCATTTATATAACAGCTCTACAAGCTGCTGGAACCATTCTACAGCCGTTATTTTGAGTGTTATAGCAACCAGCATTTATATAACAGCTCTACAAGCTGCTGGAACCATTCTACAGCCGTTATTTTGAGTGTTATAGCCGCCAGCTTTTATATAAAAGCTCTACAAGCTGCTGGAACCATCCTACAGCCGTTATTTTGAGTGTTATAGCAGCCAGCATTTATATAACAGCTCTACAAGCTGCTGGAACCATTCTACAGCCGTTATTTTGAGTGTTATAGCAACCAGCATTTATATAACAGCTCTACAAGCTGCTGGAACCATTCTACAGCCGTTATTTTCAGTGTTATAGCCGCCAGCTTTTATATAAAAGCTCTACAAGCTGCTGGAACCATCCTACAGCCGTTATTTTGAGTGTTATAGCAGCCAGTTGCTGGAACCGTTCCACAGCCTTCATTTTGAGTCTTATAGCCGCCATCCTTTATATAACAGCTTTACAAGTTGCTGGAACCATTCTAAAGCCTTCATTTGGACTCTTATAGCCGCCAGCTTTTATATAAAAGCTCTACAAGCTGCTGGAACCATCCTACAGCCGTTATTTTGAGTGTTATAGCAGCCAGCATTTATATAACAGCTCTACAAGCTGCTGGAACCATTCTACAGCCGTTATTTTGAGTGTTATAGCAACCAGCATTTATATAACAGCTCTACAAGCTGCTGGAACCATTCTACAGCCGTTATTTTGAGTGTTATAGCCGCCATCCTTTATATAACAGCTCTACAACCTGCTGGAACCATTCTACAGCCGTTATTTTGAGTGTTATAGCAGCCAGCATTTATATAACAGCTCTACAAGCTGCTGGAACCATTTTACTGCCGCCATTTTGAGTGTTATAGCCGCCAGCTTTTATATAACAGCTTTACAAGCTGCTGGAACCATTCTACAGCCGCCAATTTGAATGTTATAGCCGCCAGCTTTTATATAACAGGTCTACAAGCTGCTGGAACCTTTCTACAGTCGTCATTTTGAGTGTTATAGCAGCCAGCATTTATATAACAGCTCTACAAGCTGCTGGAACCATTCTACAGCCGTTATTTTGAGTGTTATAGCAACCAGCATTTATATAACAGCTCTACAAGCTGCTGGAACCATTCTACAGCCGTTATTTTGAGTGTTATAGCCGCCAGCTTTTATATAAAAGCTCTACAAGCTGCTGGAACCATCCTACAGCCGTTATTTTGAGTGTTATAGCAGCCAGTTGCTGGAACTGTTCCACAGCCTTCATTTTGAGTCTTATAGCCGCCATCCTTTATATAACAGCTTTACAAGTTGCTGGAACCATTCTAAAGCCTTCATTTGGACTCTTATAGCCGCCATTCCTTATATAACAGCTCTACAAGCTGCTGGAACCATTCTACAGCCGCCATTTTGAGTCTTATAGCCGCCATCTTTAATATAGCAGGTATACAAGCTACTGGAACCATTCTACAGCCTTCATTTTGAGTCTTATAGCCGCCATCCTTTATATAACAGCTCTACAAGCTGCTGGAACCACTCTACAGCCGCCATTTTGAGTGTTATAGCCGCCAGCATTTATATAACAGCTCTACAAGCTGCTGGAACCATTCTACAGCCGTTATTTTGAGTGTTATAGCCGCCAGCTTTTATATTAAAGCTCTACAAGCTGCTGGAACCATTTTTTATAACAGCTCTACAAGCTGCTGGAACCAATATACAGACGTCATTTTGAGTGTTATAGCAGCCAGCTTTTATATATAACAGATCTACAAGCTGCTGGAACCATTCTACAACCGCCATTTTGAGTGTTTTAGCCGCCAGCATTTATATAACAGCTCTACAAGTTGCTGGAACCATTCTACAGCTGTTATTTTGAGTGTTATAGCAGCCAGCATTTATATAACAGCTCTACAAGCTGCTGGAACCATTCTACAGCCGTTATTTTGAGTGTTATAGCCGCCAGCTTTTATATAACAGCTCTACAAGCTGCTGGAACCATTCTACAGCCGTTATTTTGAGTGTTATAGCAGCCAGCTTTTATATAACAGCTCTACAAGCTGCTGGAACCATTATACAGCCGTCATTTTGAGTGTTATAGCAGCCAGCTTTTATATAACAGCCCTACAAGCTGCTGGAGCCATTATACAGCCGCCATTTTGAGTGATATAGCAGCCATCATTTATATAACAGCTCTACAAGCTGCTGGAACCATTCTACAGCCGTTATTTTGAGTGTTATAGCAGCCAGCTTTTATATAAAAGCTCTACAAGCTGCTGGAACCATTCTACAGCCGTTATTTAGAGTGTTATAGCAGCCAGCATTTATATAACAGCTTTACAAGCTGCTGGAACCATTCTACAGACGTTATTTTGAGTGTTATAGCCGCCAGCTTTTATATAACAGCTCTACAAGCAGCCAGCTTTTATATAACATATCTACAATCTGCTGGAACCATTCTACAACCGCCATTTTGAGTGTTTTAGCCGCCAGCATTTATATAACAGCTCTACAAGTTGCTGGAACCATTCTACAGCTGTTATTTTGAGTGTTATAGCAGCCAGCATTTATATAACAGCTCTACAAGCTGCTGGAACCATTGTACAGCCGTTATTTTGAGTGTTATAGCAACCAGCATTTATATAACAGCTCTACAAGCTGCTGGAACCATTTTTTATAACAGCTCTACAAGCTGCTGGAACCAATATACAGACGTCATTTTGAGTGTTATAGCAGCCAGCTTTTATATATAACAGATCTACAAGCTGCTGGAACCATTCTACAACCGCCATTTTGAGTGTTTTAGCCGCCAGCATTTATATAACAGCTCTACAAGTTGCTGGAACCATTCTACAGCTGTTATTTTGAGTGTTATAGCAGCCAGCATTTATATAACAGCTCTACAAGCTGCTGGAACCATTGTACAGCCGTTATTTTGAGTGTTATAGCAACCAGCATTTATATAACAGCTCTACAAGCTGCTGGAACCATTCTACAGCCGTTATTTTGAGTGTTATAGCCGCCAGCTTTTATATAAAAGCTCTACAAGCTGCTGGAACCATCCTACAGCCGTTATTTTGAGTGTTATAGCAGCCAGTTGCTGGAACTGTTCCACAGCCTTCATTTTGAGTCTTATAGCCGCCATCCTTTATATAACAGCTTTACAAGTTGCTGGAACCATTCTAAAGCCTTCATTTGGACTCTTATAGCCGCCATTCCTTATATAACAGCTCTACAAGCTGCTGGAACCATTCTACAGCCGCCATTTTGAGTCTTATAGCCGCCATCTTTAATATAGCAGGTATACAAGCTACTGGAACCATTCTACAGCCTTCATTTTGAGTCTTATAGCCGCCATCCTTTATATAACAGCTCTACAAGCTGCTGGAACCATTCTACAGCCGTTATTTTGAGTGTTATAGCAGCCAGCTTTTATATAACAGCTCTACAAGCTGCTGGAACCATTATACAGCCGTCATTTTGAGTGTTATAGCAGCCAGCTTTTATATAACAGCCCTACAAGCTGCTGGAGCCATTATACAGCCGCCATTTTGAGTGATATAGCAGCCATCATTTATATAACAGCTCTACAAGCTGCTGGAACCATTCTACAGCCGTTATTTTGAGTGTTATAGCAGCCAGCTTTTATATAAAAGCTCTACAAGCTGCTGGAACCATTCTACAGCCGTTATTTAGAGTGTTATAGCAGCCAGCATTTATATAACAGCTTTACAAGCTGCTGGAACCATTCTACAGACGTTATTTTGAGTGTTATAGCCGCCAGCTTTTATATAACAGCTCTACAAGCAGCCAGCTTTTATATAACATATCTACAATCTGCTGGAACCATTCTACAGCCGCCATTTTGAGTGTTATAGCAGCCAGTTGCTGGAACCGTTCCACAGCCTTCATTTTGAGTCTTATAGCCGCCATCCTTTATATAACAGCTGTACAAGTTGGTGGAACCATTGTGCAGCCTTCATTTTGAGTCTTAAAGCCGCCATCCTTTATATAACAGCTTTACAAGTTGCTGGAACCATTCCACAGCCTTCATTTGGAGTCTTACAGCCGCCATCCTTTATATAACAGCTCTACAACCTGCTGGAACCATTCTACAGCCGTTATTTTGAGTGTTATAGCAGCCAGCATTTATATAACAGCTCTACAAGCTGCTGGAACCATTCTACAGCCGTTATTTTGAGTGTTATAGCAACCAGCATTTATATAACAGCTCTACAAGCTGCTGGAACCATTCTACAGCCGTTATTTTGAGTGTTATAGCCGCCAGCTTTTATATAAAAGCTCTACAAGCTGCTGGAACCATCCTACAGCCGTTATTTTGAGTGTTATAGCAGCCAGCATTTATATAACAGCTCTACAAGCTGCTGGAACCATTCTACAGCCGTTATTTTGAGTGTTATAGCAACCAGCATTTATATAACAGCTCTACAAGCTGCTGGAACCATTCTACAGCCGTTATTTTCAGTGTTATAGCCGCCAGCTTTTATATAAAAGCTCTACAAGCTGCTGGAACCATCCTACAGCCGTTATTTTGAGTGTTATAGCAGCCAGTTGCTGGAACCGTTCCACAGCCTTCATTTTGAGTCTTATAGCCGCCATCCTTTATATAACAGCTTTACAAGTTGCTGGAACCATTCTAAAGCCTTCATTTGGACTCTTATAGCCGCCAGCTTTTATATAAAAGCTCTACAAGCTGCTGGAACCATCCTACAGCCGTTATTTTGAGTGTTATAGCAGCCAGCATTTATATAACAGCTCTACAAGCTGCTGGAACCATTCTACAGCCGTTATTTTGAGTGTTATAGCAACCAGCATTTATATAACAGCTCTACAAGCTGCTGGAACCATTCTACAGCCGTTATTTTGAGTGTTATAGCCGCCATCCTTTATATAACAGCTCTACAACCTGCTGGAACCATTCTACAGCCGTTATTTTGAGTGTTATAGCAGCCAGCATTTATATAACAGCTCTACAAGCTGCTGGAACCATTTTACTGCCGCCATTTTGAGTGTTATAGCCGCCAGCTTTTATATAACAGCTTTACAAGCTGCTGGAACCATTCTACAGCCGCCAATTTGAATGTTATAGCCGCCAGCTTTTATATAACAGGTCTACAAGCTGATGGAACCTTTCTACAGTCGTCATTTTGAGTGTTATAGCAGCCAGCATTTATATAACAGCTCTACAAGCTGCTGGAACCATTCTACAGCCGTTATTTTGAGTGTTATAGCAACCAGCATTTATATAACAGCTCTACAAGCTGCTGGAACCATTCTACAGCCGTTATTTTGAGTGTTATAGCCGCCAGCTTTTATATAAAAGCTCTACAAGCTGCTGGAACCATCCTACAGCCGTTATTTTGAGTGTTATAGCAGCCAGTTGCTGGAACTGTTCCACAGCCTTCATTTTGAGTCTTATAGCCGCCATCCTTTATATAACAGCTTTACAAGTTGCTGGAACCATTCTAAAGCCTTCATTTGGACTCTTATAGCCGCCATTCCTTATATAACAGCTCTACAAGCTGCTGGAACCATTCTACAGCCGCCATTTTGAGTCTTATAGCCGCCATCTTTAATATAGCAGGTATACAAGCTACTGGAACCATTCTACAGCCTTCATTTTGAGTCTTATAGCCGCCATCCTTTATATAACAGCTCTACAAGCTGCTGGAACCACTCTACAGCCGCCATTTTGAGTGTTATAGCCGCCAGCATTTATATAACAGCTCTACAAGCTGCTGGAACCATTCTACAGCCGTTATTTTGAGTGTTATAGCCGCCAGCTTTTATATTAAAGCTCTACAAGCTGCTGGAACCATTTTTTATAACAGCTCTACAAGCTGCTGGAACCAATATACAGACGTCATTTTGAGTGTTATAGCAGCCAGCTTTTATATATAACAGATCTACAAGCTGCTGGAACCATTCTACAACCGCCATTTTGAGTGTTTTAGCCGCCAGCATTTATATAACAGCTCTACAAGTTGCTGGAACCATTCTACAGCTGTTATTTTGAGTGTTATAGCAGCCAGCATTTATATAACAGCTCTACAAGCTGCTGGAACCATTCTACAGCCGTTATTTTGAGTGTTATAGCCGCCAGCTTTTATATAACAGCTCTACAAGCTGCTGGAACCATTCTACAGCCGTTATTTTGAGTGTTATAGCAGCCAGCTTTTATATAACAGCTCTACAAGCTGCTGGAACCATTATACAGCCGTTATTTTGAGTGTTATAGCAGCCAGCTTTTATATAACAGCCCTACAAGCTGCTGGAGCCATTATACAGCCGCCATTTTGAGTGATATAGCAGCCATCATTTATATAACAGCTCTACAAGCTGCTGGAACCATTCTACAGCCGTTATTTTGAGTGTTATAGCAGCCAGCTTTTATATAAAAGCTCTACAAGCTGCTGGAACCATTCTACAGCCGTTATTTAGAGTGTTATAGCAGCCAGCATTTATATAACAGCTTTACAAGCTGCTGGAACCATTCTACAGACGTTATTTTGAGTGTTATAGCCGCCAGCTTTTATATAACAGCTCTACAAGCAGCCAGCTTTTATATAACATATCTACAATCTGCTGGAACCATTCTACAGGCGCCATTTTGAGTGTTATAGCCGCCAGCTTTTAAATAACAGCTCTACAAGCTGCTGGAACCTTTCTACAGCTGTTATGTTGAGTGTTATAGCAGCCAGCATTTATATAACAGCTTTACAAGCTGCTGGAACCATTCTACAGACGTTATTTTGAGTGTTATAGCCGCCAGCTTTTATATAACAGCTCTACAAGCAGCCAGCTTTTATATAACATATCTACAATCTGCTAGAACCATTCTACGGACGTTATTTTGAGTGTTATAGCCGCCAGCTTTTATATAACAGCTCTACAAGCTGCTGGAACCATTCTACAGCCGTTATTTTGAGTGTTATAGCCGTCAGCTTTTATATAACAGCTCTACAAGCTTCTGGAACCATTCTACAGCCGTTAGTTTGAGTGTTATAGCAGCCAGCATTTATATAGGACCTCTACAAGCTGCTGGAACCATTGTACAGCTGCCATTTTAAGTGTTATAGCCGCCATCTTTTATATAACAGCTCTAAAAGCTGCTGGAACCATTCTGCAGCCGTTATTTTGAGTGTTATAGCCGCCAGCTTTTATATAAAAGCTCTACAAGCTGCTGGAACCATTCTACAGCCGCCAATTTGAATGTTATAGCCGCCAGCTTTTATATAACAGGTCTACAAGCTGCTGGAACCTTTCTACAGTCGTCATTTTGAGTGTTATAGCAGCCAGCATTTATATAACAGCTCTACAAGCTGCTGGAACCATTGTACAGCCGTTATTTTGAGTGTTATAGCAACCAGCATTTATATAACAGCTCTACAAGCTGCTGGAACCATTCTACAGCCGTTATTTTGAGTGTTATAGCCGCCAGCTTTTATATAAAAGCTCTACAAGCTGCTGGAACCATCCTACAGCCGTTATTTTGAGTGTTATAGCAGCCAGTTGCTGGAACTGTTCCACAGCCTTCATTTTGAGTCTTATAGCCGCCATCCTTTATATAACAGCTTTACAAGTTGCTGGAACCATTCTAAAGCCTTCATTTGGACTCTTATAGCCGCCATTCCTTATATAACAGCTCTACAAGCTGCTGGAACCATTCTACAGCCGCCATTTTGAGTCTTATATCCGCCATCTTTAATATAGCAGGTATACAAGCTACTGGAACCATTCTACAGCCTTCATTTTGAGTCTTATAGCCGCCATCCTTTATATAACAGCTCTACAAGCTGCTGGAACCACTCTACAGCCGCCATTTTGAGTGTTATAGCCGCCAGCATTTATATAACAGCTCTACAAGCTGCTGGAACCATTCTACAGCCGTTATTTTGAGTGTTATAGCCGCCAGCTTTTATATTAAAGCTCTACAAGCTGCTGGAACCATTTTTTATAACAGCTCTACAAGCTGCTGGAACCAATATACAGACGTCATTTTGAGTGTTATAGCAGCCAGCTTTTATATATAACAGATCTACAAGCTGCTGGAACCATTCTACAACCGCCATTTTGAGTGTTTTAGCCGCCAGCATTTATATAACAGCTCTACAAGTTGCTGGAACCATTCTACAGCTGTTATTTTGAGTGTTATAGCAGCCAGCATTTATATAACAGCTCTACAAGCTGCTGGAACCATTCTACAGCCGTTATTTTGAGTGTTATAGCCGCCAGCTTTTATATAACAGCTCTACAAGCTGCTGGAACCATTCTACAGCCGTTATTTTGAGTGTTATAGCAGCTAGCTTTTATATAACAGCTCTACAAGCTGCTGGAACCATTATACAGCCGTCATTTTGAGTGTTATAGCAGCCAGCTTTTATATAACAGCCCTACAAGCTGCTGGAGCCATTATACAGCCGCCATTTTGAGTGATATAGCAGCCATCATTTATATAACAGCTCTACAAAATGCTGGAACCATTCTACAGCCGTTATTTTGAGTGTTATAGCAGCCAGCTTTTATATAAAAGCTCTACAAGCTGCTGGAACCATTCTACAGCCGTTATTTAGAGTGTTATAGCAGCCAGCATTTATATAACAGCTTTACAAGCTGCTGGAACCATTCTACAGACGTTATTTTGAGTGTTATAGCCGCCAGCTTTTATATAACAGCTCTACAAGCAGCCAGCTTTTATATAACATATCTACAATCTGCTGGAACCATTCTACAGCCGCCATTTTGAGTGTTATAGCCGCCAGCTTTTAAATAACAGCTCTACAAGCTGCTGGAACCTTTCTACAGCTGTTATTTTGAGTGTTATAGCAGCCAGCATTTATATAACAGCTCTACAAGCTGCTGGAACCATTTTACTGCCGCCATTTTGAGTGTTATAGCCGCCAGCTTTTATATAACAGCTCTACAAGCTGCTGGAACCATTCTACAGCCGTTATTTTGAGTGTTATAGCCGCCAGCTTTTATATAAAAGCTCTACAAGCTGCTGGAACCATTCTACGGACGTTATTTTGAGTGTTATAGCCGCCAGCTTTTATATAACAGCTCTACAAGCTGCTGGAACCATTCTACAGCCGTTATTTTGAGTGTTATAGCCGTCAGCTTTTATATAACAGCTCTACAAGCTTCTGGAACCATTCTACAGCCGTTAGTTTGAGTGTTATAGCAGCCAGCATTTATATAGGACCTCTACAAGCTGCTGGAACCATTGTACAGCTGCCATTTTAAGTGTTATAGCCGCCATCTTTTATATAACAGCTCTAAAAGCTGCTGGAACCATTCTGCAGTCGTTATTTTGAGTGTTATAGCCGCCAGCTTTTATATAAAAGCTCTACAAGCTGCTGGAACCATTCTACTGACGTTTTTTTGAGTGTTATAGCCGCCAGCTTTTATATAACAGCTCTACAAGCTGCTGGAACCATTCTACAGCCGTTATTTTGAGTGCTATAGCCTTCAGCTCTTATATAACAGCTCTACAAGCTTCTGGAACCATTCTACAGCCGTTATTTTGAGTGTTATAGCCGCCAGCTTTTATATAAAAGCTCTACAAGCTGCTGGAACCTTTCTACAGCCGTTATTTTAAGTGTTATAGCAGCCAGCATTTATGTAACAGCTCTACAAGCTGCTGGAACCATTCTACAGCCGCCATTTTGAGTGTTATAGCCGCCAGCTTTTATATAAAAGCTCTACAAGCTGCTGGAGCCATTCTACAGCCGTTATTTTGAGTGTTATAGCCGCCAGCTTTTATATAGGACCTCTACAAGCTGCTGGAACCATTCTACAGCCGTTATTTTGAGTGTTATAGCCGCCAGCTTTTATATAACAGCTCTACAAGCAGCCAGCTTTTATATAACATATCTACAATCTGCTGGAACCATTCTACAGCCGCCATTTTGAGTGTTATGGCCGCCATCTTTTATATAACAGCTCTACAAGCTGCTGGAACCATTCTACAGCTGTTATTTTGAGTGTTATAGCAGCCAGCATTTATATAACAGCTCTACAAGCAGCTGGAACCATTATACAGCCTCCATTTTGAGTGTTATAGCCGCCAGCTTTTATATAACAGCTCTACAAGCTGCTGGAACCATTCTACAGCCGTTATTTTGAGTGTTATAGCCGCCAGCATTTATATAACAGCTCTACAAGCTGCTGGAACCAATCTACAGCCGTTATTTGGAGTGTTATAGCCGCCAGCTTTTATATAACAGCTCTACAAGCTGCTGAAACCATTCTACAGCCGTTATTTTGAGTGTCATAGCAGCCAGCATTTATACAGAACCTCTACAAGCTGCTGGAACCATTATACAGCCGTCATTTTGAGTGTTATAGCAGCCAGCATTAATATAACAGCTCTTCAAGCTGCTGGAACCATTCTTCAGCCGTTATTTTTACTGTTATAGCCGCCAGCTTTTATATAAAAGCTCTACAAGCTGCTGGAACCATTCTACAGCCGTTATTTTGAGTGTTATAGCAGCCAGCTTTTATATAACAGCTCTATAACCTGCTGGAACCATTCTACAGCCGTTATTTTGAGTGTTATAGCAACCAGCATTTATATAACAGCTCTACAAGCTGCTGGAACCATCCTACAGCCGTTATTTTGAGTGTTATAGCAGCCAGTTGCTGGAACCGTTACACAGCCTTCTTTTTGAGTCTTATAGCCGCCATCCTTTATATAACTGCTGTACAAGTTGGTGGAACCATTGTACAGCCTTCATTTTGAGTCTTATAGACGCCATCCTTTATATAACAGCTTTACAAGTTGCTGGAACCATTCTTCAGCCTTCATTTGGAGTCTTATAGCCGCCATCCTTTATATATACAGCTCTACAACCTGCTGGAACCATTCTACAGCCGTTATTTTGAATGTTATAGCAGCCAGCATTATATAACAGCTCTACAAGCTGCTGGAACCATTCTACAGCCGTTTTTTTTAGTGTTATAGCCGCCAACTTTTATATAAAAGCTCTACAAGCTGCTGGAACCATTCTACAGCTGTTATTTTGAGTGTTATAGCAGCCAGTTGCTGGAACCGTTCCACAGCCTTCATTTTGAGTCTTATAGCCGCCATCCTTTATATAACAGCTGTACAAGTTGGTGGAACCATTGTACAGCCTTCATTTTGCGTCTAATAACCGCCATCCTTTATATAACAGCTTTACAAGTTGCTGGAACCATTCTACAGCCTTCATTTGGAGTCTTATAGCCGCCATCCTTTATATAACAGCTCTACAAGCTGCTGGAACCATTCTACAGCCGTTTTTTGAGTCTTATAGCCGCCATCTTTACAGGTATACAAGCTGCTGGAACCATTCTACAGCCTTCATTTTGAGTCCTATAGCCGCCATCCTTTATATAACAGTTTTACAAGCTGCTGGAACCATTCTACAGCCGCCATTTTGAATGTTATAGCCGCCAGCATTTATATAACAGCTCTACAAGCTGCTGGAACCATTCTACAGCCGTTATTTTGAGTGTTATAGCCGCCAGATTTTATATAAAAGCTCTACAAGCTGCTGGAACCATTCTACAGCCGTTATTTTGAGTGTTATAGCAGCCAGCTTTTATAAACCAGCTCTACAAGCTGCTGGAACCATTATACAGCCGTCATTTTGAGTGTTATAGCAGCCAGCTTTTATATAACAGATCTACAAGAAGCTGGAACCATTCTACAGCCGCCATTTTGAGTGTTATAGCAGCCAGCTTTTATATAACAGCTCTACAAGCTGCTGGAACCATTATAAAGCCGCCATTTTGAGTGTTATAGCAGCCAGCTTTTATATAACAGCTCTACAAGCTGCTGAAACCATTATACAGCCGCCATTTTGAGTGTTATAGCAGCCAGCATTTATATAACAGCTCTACAAGCTGCTGGAACCATTCTACAGCCGTTATTTTGAGTGTTATAGCCGCCAGCTTTTATATAAAAGCTCTACAAGCTGCTGGAACCATTCTACAGCCGTTATTTTGAGTGTTATAGCAGCCAGCTTTTATAAACCAGCTCTACAAGCTGCTGGAACCATTTTACAGCCGCCATTTTGAGTGTTATAGCAGCCAGCTTTTATATAACAGATCTACAAGCTGCTGGAACCATTCTACAGCCGCCATTTTGAGTGTTATAGCAGCCAGCATTTATATAACAGCTCTACAAGCTGCTGGAACCATTATACAGCCGCCATTTTGAATGTTATAGCAGCCAGCATTTATATAACAGCTCTACAAGCTGCTGGAACCATTCTACAGCCGTTATTTTGAGTGTTATAGCCGCCAGCTTTTATATAAAAGCTCTACAAGCTGCTGGACCCATTCGACAGCCGTTATTTTGAGTGTTATAGCAGCCAGCTTTTATATAACACCTCTACAACCTGCTGGAACCATTCTACAGCCGTTATTTTGAGCGTTATAGCAGCCAGCTTTTATATAACAGCTCTACAAGCTGCTGGAACCATTATACAGCCGCCATTTTGAGTGTTATAGCAGCCAGCATTAATATAACAGCGCTACAAGCTGCTGGAACCATTATACAGCCGCCATTTTGAGTGTTATAGCAGCCAGCATTTATATAACAGCTCTACAAGCTGCTGGAACCATTCTACAGCCGCTATTTTGAGTGTTATAGCCGCCAGCTTTTATATCACAGCTCTACAAGCAGCCAGCTTTTATATAACATATCTACAAGCTGCTGGAACCATTCTACAGCCGCCATTTTGAGTGTTATAGCCGCCAGCTTTTATATAAAAGCTCTACAAGCTGCTGGAACCATTCTACAGCCGTTATTTTGAGTGTTATAGCAGCCAGCTTTTATATAACAGCTCTACAAGCTGCTGGAACCATTCTACAGCCGTTATTTTGAGTGTTATAGCCGCCAGCTTTTATATAAAAGCTCTACAAGCTGCTGGAACCATTCTACAGCCGTTATTTTGAGTGTTATAGCAGCCAGATTTTATATAACAGCTCTACAACCTGCTGGAACCATTCTACAGGCGCTATTTTGAGTGTAATAGCCGCCAGCTTTTATTATTATGTTGTACAGCCGCTATTTTGAGTGTTATAGCAGCCAGCATTTATATAGGACCTCTACAAGCTGCTGGAACCATTATATAACCGCCATTTTGAGTGTTAAAGCAGCCAGCATTAATATAACAGCTCTACAAGCTGCTGGAACCATTCTTCAGCCGTTATTTTGAGTGTTATAGCAGCCAGTTGCTGGAACCGTTACACAGCCTTCATTTGGAGTCTTATAGCCGCCATCCTTTATATAACAGCTCTACAACCTGCTGGAACCATTCTACAGCCGTTATTTTGAGTGTTATAGCAGCCAGCTTTTATATAACAGCTCTATAACCTGCTAGAACCATTCTACAGCCGTTATTTTGAGTGTTATAGCAACCAGCAATTATATAACAGCTCTACAAGCTGCTGGAACCATTCTACAGTCGTTATTTTGAGTGTTATAGCCGCCAGCTTTTATATAAAAGCTCTACAAGCTGCTGGAACCATCCTACAGCCGTTATTTTGAGTGTTATAGCAGCCAGTTGCTGGAACCGTTACACAGCCTTCATTTGGAGTCTTATAGCCGCCATCCTTTATATAACAGCTCTACAACCTGCTGGAACCATTCTACAGCCGTTATTTTGAGTGTTATAGCAGCCAGCATTTATATAACAGCTCTACAAGCTGCTGGAACCATTATACAGCCGTTTTTTTTAGTGTTATAGCCGCCAGGTATTATATAAAAGCTCTAGAAGCTGCTGCAACCATTCTACAGCCGTTATTTTGAGTGTTATAGCAGCCAGTTGCTGGAACCGTTCCACAGCCTTCATTTTGAGTCTTATAGCCGCCATCTTTTATATAACAGCTGTACAAGTTGGTGGAACCATTATACAGCCGCCATTTTGAGTGTTATAGCCGCCAGCTTTTATATAACAGCTCTACAAGCTGCTGGAACCATTCTACAGCCGTTATTTTGAGTGTTATAGCAGCCAGCTTTTATATAACAGCTCTACAAGCTGCTGGAACCATTATACAGCCGTCATTTTGAGTGTTATAGCAGCCAGCTTTTATACAACAGATCTACAAGCTGCTGTAACCATTCTACAGCCGCCATTTTGAGTGTTATAGCAGCCAGCTTTTATATAACAGCTCCACAAGCTGCTGGAACCATTATACAGCCGCCATTTTGAGTGTTATAGCAGCCAGCTTTTATATAACAGCTCCACAAGCTGCTGGAACCATTCTACAGCCGTTATTTTGAGTGTTATAGCAGCCAGCTTTTATATAACAGCTCTATAACCTTCTAGAACCATTCTACAGCCGTTATTTTGAGTGTTATAGCAACCAGCAATTATATAACAGCTCTACAAGCTGCTGGAACCATTCTACAGTCGTTATTTTGAGTGTTATAGCCGCCAGGTATTATATAAAAGCTCTAGAAGCTGCTGCAACCATTCTACAGCCGTTATTTTGAGTGTTATAGCAGCCAGTTGCTGGAACCGTTCCACAGCCTTCATTTTGAGTCTTATAGCCGCCAGCATTTATATAACAGCTCTACAAGCTGCTGGAACCATTATACAGCCGTTTTTTTTAGTGTTATAGCCGCCAGGTATTATATAAAAGCTCTAGAAGCTGCTGCAACCATTCTACAGCCGTTATTTTGAGTGTTATAGCAGCCAGTTGCTGGAACCGTTCCACAGCCTTCATTTTGAGTCTTATAGCCGCCATCTTTTATATAACAGCTGTACAAGTTGGTGGAACCATTATACAGCCGCCATTTTGAGTGTTATAGCAGCCAGCATTTATATAACAGCTCTACAAGCTGCTGGAACCATTCTACAGCCGTTATTTTGAGTGTTACAACCGCCAGCTTTTATATAAAAGCTCTACAAGCTGCTGGAACCATTCTACAGCCGTTATTTTGAGTGTTATAGCAGCCAGCATTAATATAACAGCGCTACAAGCTGCTGAAACCATTATACAGCCGCCATTTTGAGTGTTATAGCAGCCAGCATTTATATAACAGCTCTACAAGCTGCTGGAACCATTCTACAGCCGTTATTTTGAGTGTTACAACCGCCAGCATTTAAATAACAGCTCTACAAGCTGCTGAAACCATTATACAGCCGCCATTTTGAGTGTTATAGCAGCCAGCATTTATATAACAGCTCTACAAGCTGCTGAAACCATTATACAGCCGCCATTTTGAGTGTTATAGCCGCCCGCTTTTATATAAAAGCTCTACAAGCTGCTGGAATCATTCTACAGCCGTTATTTTGAGTGTTATAGCAGCCAGCTTTTATATAACAGCTCTACAACCTGCTGGAACCTTTCTACAGCTGTTATTTTGAGTGTTATAGCAGCCGGTTGCTGGAACAATTCTACAGCCGCCATTTTGAGTGTTATAGCAGCCAGCTTTTATATAACAGCTCTACAAGCTGCTGGAACCATTTTACAGCCGTTATTTTGAGTGTTATAGCAGCCAGATTTTATATAACAGCTCTACAAGCTGCTGGAACCATTATACAGCCGCCATTTTTAGTGTTATAGCCGCCAGCTTTTATATAAAAGCTCTACAAGCTGCTGGAACCATTCTACAGCCGTTATTTTGAGTGTTATAGCAGCCAGCATTAATATAACAGCGCTACAAGCTGCTGAAACCATTATACAGCCGCCATTTTGAGTGTTATAGCAGCCAGCATTTATATAACAGCTCTACAAGCTGCTGGAACCATTCTACAGCCGTTATTTTGAGTCTTACAACCGCCAGCTTTTATATAACAGCTCTACAAGCTGCTGGAACCATTCTACAGCCTTCATTTTGAGTCTTATAGCCGCCATCCTTTATATAACAGTTTTACAAGCTGCTGGAACCATTCTACAGCCGCCATTTTGAATGTTATAGCCGCCAGCATTTATATAACAGCTCTACAAGCTGCTGGAACCATTCTAAAGCCGTTATTTTGAGTGTTATAGTCGCCAGCTTTTATATAAAAGCTCTACAAGCTGCTGGAACCATTCTACAGCCGTTATTTTGAGTGTTATAGCAGCCAGCTTTTATAAACCAGCTCTACAAGCTGCTGGAACCATTATACAGCCGCCATTTTGAGTGTTATAGCAGCCAGCTTTTATATAACAGATCTACAAGAAGCTGGAACCATTCTACAGCCGCCATTTTGAGTGTTATAGCAGCCAGCTTTTATATAACAGCTCTACAAGCTGCTGGAACCATTATACAGCCGCCATTTTGAGTGTTATAGCAGCCAGCTTTTATATAACAGCTCTACAAGCTGCTTAAACCATTATACAGCCGCCATTTTGAGTGTTATAGCAGCCAGCATTTATATAACAGCTCTACAAGCTGCTGGAACCATTCTACAGCCGTTATTTTGAGTGTTATAGCCGCCAGCTTTTATATAAAAGCTCTACAAGCTGCTGGAACCATTCTACAGCCGTTATTTTGAGTGTTATAGCAGCCAGCTTTTATAAACCAGCTCTACAAGCTGCTGGAACCATTTTACAGCCGCCATTTTGAGTGTTATAGCAGCCAGCTTTTATATAACAGATCTACAAGCTGCTGGAACCATTCTACAGCCGCCATTTTGAGTGTTATAGCAGCCAGCTTTTATATAACAGCTCTACAAGCTGCTGGAACCATTATACAGCCGCCATTTTGAGTGTTATAGCAGCCAGCATTTATATAACAGCTCTACAAGCTGCTGGAACCATTCTACAGCCGTTATTTTGAGTGTTATAGCCGCCAGCTTTTATATAAAAGCTCTACAAGCTGCTGGACCCATTCGACAGCCGTTATTTTGAGTGTTATAGCAGCCAGCTTTTATATAACAGCTCTACAACCTGCTGGAACCATTCTACAGCCGTTATTTTGAGTGTTATAGCAGCCAGCTTTTATATAACAGCTCTACAAGCTTCTGGAACCATTATACAGCCGCCATTTTGAGTGTTATAGCAGCCAGCATTAATATAACAGCGCTACAAGCTGCTGGAACCATTATACAGCCGCCATTTTGAGTGTTATAGCAGCCAGCATTTATATAACAGCTCTACAAGCTGCTGGAACCATTCTACAGCCGTTATTTTGAGTGTTATAGCAGCCAGCTTTTATACAACAGATCTACAAGCTGCTGTAACCATTCTACAGCCGCCATTTTGAGTGTTATAGCAGCCAGCTTTTATATAACAGCTCCACAAGCTGCTGGAACCATTATACAGCCGTCATTTTGAGTGTTATAGCAGCCAGCTTTTATACAACAGATCTACAAGCTGCTGTAACCATTCTACAGCCGCCATTTTGAGTGTTATAGCAGCCAGCTTTTATATAACAGCTCCACAAGCTGCTGGAACCATTATACAGCCGCCATTTTTAGTGTTATAGCCGCCAGCTTTTATATAAAAGCTCTACAAGCTGCTGGAACCATTCTACAGCCGTTATTTTGAGTGTTATAGCAGCCAGCATTAATATAACAGCGCTACAAGCTGCTGAAACCATTATACAGCCGCCATTTTGAGTGTTATAGCAGCCAGCATTTATATAACAGCTCTACAAGCTGCTGGAACCATTCTACAGCCGTTATTTTGAGTGTTACAACCGCCAGCTTTTATATAAAAGCTCTACAAGCTGCTGGAACCATTCTACAGCCGTTATTTTGAGTGTTATAGCAGCCAGCATTAATATAACAGCGCTACAAGCTGCTGAAACCATTATACAGCCGCCATTTTGAGTGTTATAGCAGCCAGCATTTATATAACAGCTCTACAAGCTGCTGGAACCATTCTACAGCCGTTATTTTGAGTGCTACAACCGCCAGCTTTTATATAAAAGCTCTACAAGCTGCTGGAACCATTCTACAGCCGTTATTTTGAGTGTTATAGCAGCCAGATTTTATATAACAGCTCTACAAGCTGCTGGAACCATTCTACAGCCGTTATTTTGAGTGTTATAGCCGCCCGCTTTTATATAAAAGCTCTACAAGCTGCTGGAATCATTCTACAGTCGTTATTTTGAGTGTTATAGCAGCCAGCTTTTATATAACAGCTCTACAACCTGCTGGAACCTTTCTACAGCTGTTATTTTGAGTGTTATAGCAGCCGGTTGCTGGATCAATTCTACAGCCGCCATTTTGAGTGTTATAGCAGCCAGCTTTTATATAACAGCTCTACAAGCTGCTGGAACCATTTTACAGCCGCCATTTTGAGTGTTATAGCAGCCAGCATTTATATAACAGCTCTACAAGCTGCTGGAACCATTCTACAGCCGTTATTTTGAGTGTTACAACCGCCAGCTTTTATATAAAAGCTCTACAAGCTGCTGGAACCATTCTACAGCCTTCATTTTGAGTGTTATAGCCGCCATCCTTTATATAACAGTTTTACAAGCTGCTGGAACCATTCTACAGCCGCCATTTTGAATGTTATAGCCGCCAGCATTTATATAACAGCTCTACAAGCTGCTGGAACCATTCTAAAACCGTTATTTTGAGTGTTATAGTCGCCAGCTTTTATATAAAAGCTCTACAAGCTGCTGGAACCATTCTACAGCCGTTATTTTGAGTGTTATAGCAGCCAGCTTTTATAAACCAGCTCTACAAGCTGCTGGAACCATTATACAGCCGTCATTTTGAGTGTTATAGCAGCCAGCTTTTATATAACAGATCTACAAGAAGCTGGAACCATTCTACAGCCGCCATTTTGAGTGTTATAGCAGCCAGCATTTATATAACAGCTCTACAAGCTGCTGGAACCATTATACAGCCGTCATTTTGAGTGTTATAGCAGCCAGCTTTTATATAACAGCTCTACAAGCTGCTGAAACCATTATACAGCCGCCATTTTGAGTGTTATAGCAGCCAGCATTTATATAACAGCTCTACAAGCTGCTGGAACCATTCTACAGCCGTTATTTTGAGTGTTATAGCCGCCAGCTTTTATATAAAAGCTCTACAAGCTGCTGGAACCATTCTACAGCCGTTATTTTGAGTGTTATAGCAGCCAGCTTTTATAAACCAGCTCTACAAGCTGCTGGAACCATTTTACAGCCGCCATTTTGAGTGTTATAGCAGCCAGCTTTTATATAACAGATCTACAAGCTGCTGGAACCATTCTACAGCCGCCATTTTGAGTGTTATAGCAGCCAGCTTTTATATAAAGGCTCTACAAGCTGCTGGAACCATTATACAGCCGCCATTTTGAATGTTATAGCAGCCAGCATTTATATAACAGCTCTACAAGCTGCTGGAACCATTCTACAGCCGTTATTTTGAGTGTTATAGCCGCCAGCATTTATATAACAGCTCTACAAGCTGCTGGAACCATTCTACAGCCGTTATTTTGAGTGTTATAGCCGCCAGCTTTTATATAAAAGCTCTACAAGCTGCTGGACCCATTCGACAGCCGTTATTTTGAGTGTTATAGCAGCCAGCTTTTATATAACAGCTCTACAACCTGCTGGAACCATTATACAGCCGCCATTTTGAGTGTTATAGCAGCCAGCATTTATATAACAGCTCTACAAGCTGCTGGAACCATTCTACAGCCGTTATTTTGAGTGTTATAGCCGCCAGCTTTTATATAAAAGCTCTACAAGCTGCTGGAACCATTCTACAGCCGTTATTTTGAGTGTTATAGCAGCCAGCTTTTATAAACCAGCTCTACAAGCTGCTGGAACCATTATACAGCCGCCATTTTGAGTGTTATAGCAGCCAGCTTTTATATAACAGCTCCACAAGCTGCTGGAACCATTCTACAGCCGTTATTTTGAGTGTTATAGCAGCCAGCTTTTATATAACAGCTCTATAACCTGCTAGAACCATTCTACAGCCGTTATTTTGAGTGTTATAGCAACCAGCAATTATATAACAGCTCTACAAGCTGCTGGAACCATTCTACAGTCGTTATTTTGAGTGTTATAGCCGCCAGGTATTATATAAAAGCTCTAGAAGCTGCTGCAACCATTCTACAGCCGTTATTTTGAGTGTTATAGCAGCCAGTTGCTGGAACCATTCCACAGCCTTCATTTTGAGTCTTATAGCCGCCAGCATTTATATAACAGCTCTACAAGCTGCTGGAACCATTATACAGCCGTTTTTTTTAGTGTTATAGCCGCCAGGTATTATATAAAAGCTCTAGAAGCTGCTGCAACCATTCTACAGCCGTTATTTTGAGTGTTATAGCAGCCAGTTGCTGGAACCGTTCCACAGCCTTCATTTTGAGTCTTATAGCCGCCATCTTTTATATAACAGCTGTACAAGTTGGTGGAACCATTATACAGCCGCCATTTTGAGTGTTATAGCAGCCAGCATTTATATAACAGCTCTACAAGCTGCTGGAACCATTCTATAGCCGTTATTTTGAGTGTTACAACCGCCAGCTTTTATATAAAAGCTCTACAAGCTGCTGGAACCATTCTACAGCCGTTATTTTGAGTGTTATAGCAGCCAGCATTAATATGACAGCGCTACAAGCTGCTGAAACCATTATACAGCCGCCATTTTGAGTGTTATAGCAGCCAGCATTTATATAACAGCTCTACAAGCTGCTGGAACCATTCTACAGCCGTTATTTTGAGTGTTACAACCGCCAGCTTTTATATAACAGCTCTACAAGCTGCTGAAACCATTATACAGCCGCCATTTTGAGTGTTATAGCAGCCAGCATTTATATAACAGCTCTACAAGCTGCTGAAACCATTATACAGCCGCCATTTTGAGTGTTATAGCCGCCCGCTTTTATATAAAAGCTCTACAAGCTGCTGGAATCATTCTACAGCCGTTATTTTGAGTGTTATAGCAGCCAGCTTTTATATAACAGCTCTACAAGCTGCTGGAACCATTATAAAGCCGCCATTTTGAGTGTTATAGCAGCCAGCTTTTATATAACAGCTCTACAAGCTGCTGAAACCATTATACAGCCGCCATTTTGAGTGTTATAGCAGCCAGCATTTATATAACAGCTCTACAAGCTGCTGGAACCATTCTACAGCCGTTATTTTGAGTGTTATAGCCGCCAGCTTTTATATAAAAGCTCTACAAGCTGCTGGAACCATTCTACAGCCGTTATTTTGAGTGTTATAGCAGCCAGCTTTTATAAACCAGCTCTACAAGCTGCTGGAACCATTTTACAGCCGCCATTTTGAGTGTTATAGCAGCCAGCTTTTATATAACAGATCTACAAGCTGCTGGAACCATTCTACAGCCGCCATTTTGAGTGTTATAGCAGCCAGCATTTATATAACAGCTCTACAAGCTGCTGGAACCATTATACAGCCGCCATTTTGAATGTTATAGCAGCCAGCATTTATATAACAGCTCTACAAGCTGCTGGAACCATTCTACAGCCGTTATTTTGAGTGTTATAGCCGCCAGCTTTTATATAAAAGCTCTACAAGCTGCTGGACCCATTCGACAGCCGTTATTTTGAGTGTTATAGCAGCCAGCTTTTATATAACAGCTCTACAACCTGCTGGAACCATTCTACAGCCGTTATTTTGAGCGTTATAGCAGCCAGCTTTTATATAACAGCTCTACAAGCTGCTGGAACCATTATACAGCCGCCATTTTGAGTGTTATAGCAGCCAGCATTAATATAACAGCGCTACAAGCTGCTGGAACCATTATACAGCCGCCATTTTGAGTGTTATAGCAGCCAGCATTTATATAACAGCTCTACAAGCTGCTGGAACCATTCTACAGCCGCTATTTTGAGTGTTATAGCCGCCAGCTTTTATATCACAGCTCTACAAGCAGCCAGCTTTTATATAACATATCTACAAGCTGCTGGAACCATTCTACAGCCGCTATTTTGAGTGTTATAGCAGCCAGCTTTTATATAAAAGCTCTACAAGCTGCTGGAACCATTCTACAGCCGTTATTTTGAGTGTTATAGCAGCCAGCTTTTATATAACAGCTCTACAAGCTGCTGGAACCATTCTACAGCCGTTATTTTGAGTGTTATAGCCGCCAGCTTTTATATAAAAGCTCTACAAGCTGCTGGAACCATTCTACAGCCGTTATTTTGAGTGTTATAGCAGCCAGATTTTATATAACAGCTCTACAACCTGCTGGAACCATTCTACAGGCGCTATTTTGAGTGTTATAGCCGCCAGCTTTTATTATTATGTTATACAGCCGCTATTTTGAGTGTTATAGCAGCCAGCATTTATATAGGACCTCTACAAGCTGCTGGAACCATTATATAACCGCCATTTTGAGTGTTAAAGCAGCCAGCATTAATATAACAGCTCTACAAGCTGCTGGAACCATTCTTCAGCCGTTATTTTGAGTGTTATAGCAGCCAGTTGCTGGAACCGTTACACAGCCTTCATTTGGAGTCTTATAGCCGCCATCCTTTATATAACAGCTCTACAACCTGCTGGAACCATTCTACAGCCGTTATTTTGAGTGTTATAGCCGCCAGCTTTTATATAAAAGCTCTACAAGCTGCTGGAACCATCCTACAGCCGTTATTTTGAGTGTTATAGCAGCCAGTTGCTGGAACCGTTACACAGCCTTCATTTGGAGTCTTATAGCCGCCATCCTTTATATAACAGCTCTACAACCTGCTGGAACCATTCTACAGCCGTTATTTTGAGTGTTATAGCAGCCAGCATTTATATAACAGCTCTACAAGCTGCTGGAACCATTCTACAGTCGTTATTTTGAGTGTTATAGCCGCCAGCTTTTATATAAAAGCTCTACAAGCTGCTGGAACCATCCTACAGCCGTTATTTTGAGTGTTATAGCAGCCAGTTGCTGGAACCGTTACACAGCCTTCATTTGGAGTCTTATAGCCGCCATCCTTTATATAACAGCTCTACAACCTGCTGGAACCATTCTACAGCCGTTATTTTGAGTGTTATAGCAGCCAGCATTTATATAACAGCTCTACAAGCTGCTGGAACCATTCTACAGCCGTTATTTTGAGTGTTATAGCCGCCAGGTATTATATAAAAGCTCTAGAAGCTGCTGCAACCATTCTACAGCCGTTATTTTGAGTGTTATAGCAGCCAGTTGCTGGAACCGTTCCACAGCCTTCATTTTGAGTCTTATAGCCGCCATCTTTTATATAACAGCTGTACAAGTTGGTGGAACCATTATACAGCCGCCATTTTGAGTGTTATAGCCGCCAGCTTTTATATAACAGCTCTACAAGCTGCTGGAACCATTCTACAGCCGTTATTTTGAGTGTTATAGCAGCCAGCTTTTATATAACAGCTCTACAAGCTGCTGGAACCATTATACAGCCGTCATTTTGAGTGTTATAGCAGCCAGCTTTTATACAACAGATCTACAAGCTGCTGTAACCATTCTACAGCCGCCATTTTGAGTGTTATAGCAGCCAGCTTTTATATAACAGCTCCACAAGCTCCACAGCCAGCTTTTATATAACAGCTCCACAAGCTGCTGGAACCATTCTACAGCCGTTATTTTGAGTGTTATAGCAGCCAGATTTTATATAACAGCTCTACAACCTGCTGGAACCATTCTACAGCCGCTATTTTGAGTGTTATAGCCGCCAGCTTTTATATCACAGCTCTACAAGCAGCCAGCTTTTATATAACATATCTACAAGCTGCTGGAACCATTCTACAGCCGCCATTTTGAGTGTTATAGCAGCCAGCTTTTATATAAAAGCTCTACAAGCTGCTGGAACCATTCTACAGCCGTTATTTTGAGTGTTATAGCAGCCAGCTTTTATATAACAGCTCTACAAGCTGCTGGAACCATTCTACAGCCGTTATTTTGAGTGTTATAGCCGCCAGCTTTTATATAAAAGCTCTACAAGCTGCTGGAACCATTCTACAGCCGTTATTTTGAGTGTTATAGCAGCCAGATTTTATATAACAGCTCTACAACCTGCTGGAACCATTCTACAGGCGCTATTTTGAGTGTTATAGCCGCCAGCTTTTATTATTATGTTATACAGCCGCTATTTTGAGTGTTATAGCAGCCAGCATTTATATAGGACCTCTACAAGCTGCTGGAACCATTATATAACCGCCATTTTGAGTGTTAAAGCAGCCAGCATTAATATAACAGCTCTACAAGCTGCTGGAACCATTCTTCAGCCGTTATTTTGAGTGTTATAGCAGCCAGTTGCTGGAACCGTTACACAGCCTTCATTTGGAGTCTTATAGCCGCCATCCTTTATATAACAGCTCTACAACCTGCTGGAACCATTCTACAGCCGTTATTTTGAGTGTTATAGCCGCCAGCTTTTATATAAAAAGCTCTACAAGCTGCTGGAACCATCCTACAGCCGTTATTTTGAGTGTTATAGCAGCCAGTTGCTGGAACCGTTACACAGCCTTCATTTGGAGTCTTATAGCCGCCATCCTTTATATAACAGCTCTACAACCTGCTGGAACCATTCTACAGCCGTTATTTTGAGTGTTATAGCAGCCAGCATTTATATAACAGCTCTACAAGCTGCTGGAACCATTCTACAGTCGTTATTTTGAGTGTTATAGCCGCCAGCTTTTATATAAAAGCTCTACAAGCTGCTGGAACCATCCTACAGCCGTTATTTTGAGTGTTATAGCAGCCAGTTGCTGGAACCGTTACACAGCCTTCATTTGGAGTCTTATAGCCGCCATCCTTTATATAACAGCTCTACAACCTGCTGGAACCATTCTACAGCCGTTATTTTGAGTGTTATAGCAGCCAGCATTTATATAACAGCTCTACAAGCTGCTGGAACCATTATACAGCCGTTTTTTTTAGTGTTATAGCCGCCAGGTATTATATAAAAGCTCTAGAAGCTGCTGCAACCATTCTACAGCCGTTATTTTGAGTGTTATAGCAGCCAGTTGCTGGAACCGTTCCACAGCCTTCATTTTGAGTCTTATAGCCGCCATCTTTTATATAACAGCTGTACAAGTTGGTGGAACCATTATACAGCCGCCATTTTGAGTGTTATAGCCGCCAGCTTTTATATAACAGCTCTACAAGCTGCTGGAACCATTCTACAGCCGTTATTTTGAGTGTTATAGCAGCCAGCTTTTATATAACAGCTCTACAAGCTGCTGGAACCATTATACAGCCGTCATTTTGAGTGTTATAGCAGCCAGCTTTTATACAACAGATCTACAAGCTGCTGTAACCATTCTACAGCCGCCATTTTGAGTGTTATAGCAGCCAGCTTTTATATAACAGCTCCACAAGCTCCACAGCCAGCTTTTATATAATAGCTCCACAAGCTGCTGGAACCATTATACAGCCGCCATTTTGATTGTTATAGCAGCCAGCTTTTATATAACAGCTCCACAAGCTGCTGGAACCATTCTACAGCCGTTATTTTGAGTGTTATAGCAGCCAGCTTTTATATAACAGCTCTATAACCTGCTAGAACCATTCTACAGCCGTTATTTTGAGTGTTATAGCAACCAGCAATTATATAACAGCTCTACAAGCTGCTGGAACCATTCTACAGTCGTTATTTTGAGTGTTATAGCCGCCAGGTATTATATAAAAGCTCTAGAAGCTGCTGCAACCATTCTACAGCCGTTATTTTGAGTCTTATAGCAGCCAGTTGCTGGAACCGTTCCACAGCCTTCATTTTGAGTCTTATAGCCGCCAGCATTTATATAACAGCTCTACAAGCTGCTGGAACCATTATACAGCCGTTTTTTTTAGTGTTATAGCCGCCAGGTATTATATAAAAGCTCTAGAAGCTGCTGCAACCATTCTACAGCCGTTATTTTGAGTGTTATAGCAGCCAGTTGCTGGAACCGTTCCACAGCCTTCATTTTGAGTCTTATAGCCGCCATCTTTTATATAACAGCTGTACAAGTTGGTGGAACCATTATACAGCCGCCATTTTGAGTGTTATAGCAGCCAGCATTTATATAACAGCTCTACAAGCTGCTGGAACCATTCTACAGCCGTTATTTTGAGTGTTACAACCGCCAGCTTTTATATAAAAGCTCTACAAGCTGCTGGAACCATTCTACAGCCGTTATTTTGAGTGTTATAGCAGCCAGCATTAATATAACAGCGCTACAAGCTGCTGAAACCATTATACAGCCGCCATTTTGAGTGTTATAGCAGCCAGCATTTATATAACAGCTCTACAAGCTGCTGAAACCATTCTACAGCCGTTATTTTGAGTGTTACAACCGCCAGCTTTTATATAACAGCTCTACAAGCTGCTGAAACCATTATACAGCCGCCATTTTGAGTGTTATAGCAGCCAGCATTTATATAACAGCTCTACAAGCTGCTGAAACCATTATACAGCCGCCATTTTGAGTGTTATAGCCGCCCGCTTTTATATAAAAGCTCTACAAGCTGCTGGAATCATTCTACAGCCGTTATTTTGAGTGTTATAGCAGCCAGCTTTTATATAACAGCTCTACAACCTGCTGGAACCTTTCTACAGCTGTTATTTTGAGTGTTATAGCAGCCGGTTGCTGGAACAATTCTACAGCCGCCATTTTGAGTGTTATAGCAGCCAGCTTTTATATAACAGCTCTACAAGCTGCTGGAACCATTTTACAGCCGTTATTTTGAGTGTTATAGCAGCCAGATTTTATATAACAGCTCTACAAGCTGCTGGAACCATTATACAGCCGCCATTTTTAGTGTTATAGCCGCCAGCTTTTATATAAAAGCTCTACAAGCTGCTGGAACCATTCTACAGCCGTTATTTTGAGTGTTATAGCAGCCAGCATTAATATAACAGCGCTACAAGCTGCTGAAACCATTATACAGCCGCCATTTTGAGTGTTATAGCAGCCAGCATTTATATAACAGCTCTACAAGCTGCTGGAACCATTCTACAGCCGTTATTTTGAGTCTTACAACCGCCAGCTTTTATATAAAAGCTCTACAAGCTGCTGGAACCATTCTACAGCCTTCATTTTGAGTCTTATAGCCGCCATCCTTTATATAACAGTTTTACAAGCTGCTGGAACCATTCTACAGCCGCCATTTTGAATGTTATAGCAGCCAGCATTTATATAACAGCTCTACAAGCTGCTGGAACCATTCTAAAGCCGTTATTTTGAGTGTTATAGTCGCCAGCTTTTATATAAAAGCTCTACAAGCTGCTGGAACCATTCTACAGCCGTTATTTTGAGTGTTATAGCAGCCAGCTTTTATAAACCAGCTCTACAAGCTGCTGGAACCATTATACAGCCGCCATTTTGAGTGTTATAGCAGCCAGCTTTTATATAACAGATCTACAAGAAGCTGGAACCATTCTACAGCCGCCATTTTGAGTGTTATAGCAGCCAGCTTTTATATAACAGCTCTACAAGCTGCTGGAACCATTATACAGCCGCCATTTTGAGTGTTATAGCAGCCAGCTTTTATATAACAGCTCTACAAGCTGCTGAAACCATTATACAGCCGCCATTTTGAGTGTTATAGCAGCCAGCATTTATATAACAGCTCTACAAGCTGCTGGAACCATTCTACAGCCGTTATTTTGAGTGTTATAGCCGCCAGCTTTTATATAAAAGCTCTACAAGCTGCTGGAACCATTCTACAGCCGTTATTTTGAGTGTTATAGCAGCCAGCTTTTATAAACCAGCTCTACAAGCTGCTGGAACCATTTTACAGCCGCCATTTTGAGTGTTATAGCAGCCAGCATTTATATAACAGATCTACAAGCTGCTGGAACCATTCTACAGCCGCCATTTTGAGTGTTATAGCAGCCAGCTTTTATATAACAGCTCTACAAGCTGCTGGAACCATTATACAGCCGCCATTTTGAGTGTTATAGCAGCCAGCATTTATATAACAGCTCTACAAGCTGCTGGAACCATTCTACAGCCGTTATTTTGAGTGTTATAGCCGCCAGCTTTTATATAAAAGCTCTACAAGCTGCTGGACCCATTCGACAGCCGTTATTTTGAGTGTTATAGCAGCCAGCTTTTATATAACAGCTCTACAACCTGCTGGAACCATTCTACAGCCGTTATTTTGAGTGTTATAGCAGCCAGCTTTTATATAACAGCTCTACAAGCTTCTGGAACCATTATACAGCCGCCATTTTGAGTGTTATAGCAGCCAGCATTAATATAACAGCGCTACAAGCTGCTGGAACCATTATACAGCCGCCATTTTGAGTGTTATAGCAGCCAGCATTTATATAACAGCTCTACAAGCTGCTGGAACCATTCTACAGCCGTTATTTTGAGTGTTATAGCAGCCAGCATTAATATAACAGCGCTACAAGCTGCTGAAACCATTATACAGCCGCCATTTTGAGTGTTATAGCAGCCAGCTTTTATATAACAGCTCTACAAGCTGCTGGAACCATTATACAGCCGTCATTTTGAGTGTTATAGCAGCCAGCTTTTATACAACAGATCTACAAGCTGCTGTAACCATTCTACAGCCGCCATTTTGAGTGTTATAGCAGCCAGCTTTTATATAACAGCTCCACAAGCTGCTGGAACCATTATACAGCCGCCATTTTTAGTGTTATAGCCGCCAGCTTTTATATAAAAAAGCTCTACAAGCTGCTGGAACCATTCTACAGCCGTTATTTTGAGTGTTATAGCAGCCAGCATTAATATAACAGCGCTACAAGCTGCTGAAACCATTATACAGCCGCCATTTTGAGTGTTATAGCAGCCAGCATTTATATAACAGCTCTACAAGCTGCTGGAACCATTCTACAGCCGTTATTTTGAGTGTTACAACCGCCAGCTTTTATATAAAAGCTCTACAAGCTGCTGGAACCATTCTACAGCCGTTATTTTGAGTGTTATAGCAGCCAGCATTAATATAACAGCGCTACAAGCTGCTGAAACCATTATACAGCCGCCATTTTGAGTGTTATAGCAGCCAGCATTTATATAACAGCTCTACAAGCTGCTGGAACCATTCTACAGCCGTTATTTTGAGTGCTACAACCGCCAGCTTTTATATAAAAGCTCTACAAGCTGCTGGAACCATTCTACAGCCGTTATTTTGAGTGTTATAGCAGCCAGATTTTATATAACAGCTCTACAAGCTGCTGGAACCATTCTACAGCCGTTATTTTGAGTGTTATAGCCGCCCGCTTTTATATAAAAGCTCTACAAGCTGCTGGAATCATTCTACAGTCGTTATTTTGAGTGTTATAGCAGCCAGCTTTTATATAACAGCTCTACAACCTGCTGGAACCTTTCTACAGCTGTTATTTTGAGTGTTATAGCAGCCGGTTGCTGGAACAATTCTACAGCCGCCATTTTGAGTGTTATAGCAGCCAGCTTTTATATAACAGCTCTACAAGCTGCTGGAACCATTTTACAGCCGCCATTTTGAGTGTTATAGCAGCCAGCATTTATATAACAGCTCTACAAGCTGCTGGAACCATTCTACAGCCGTTATTTTGAGTGTTACAACCGCCAGCTTTTATATAAAAGCTCTACAAGCTGCTGGAACCATTCTACAGCCTTCATTTTGAGTGTTATAGCCGCCATCCTTTATATAACAGTTTTACAAGCTGCTGGAACCATTCTACAGCCGCCATTTTGAATGTTATAGCCGCCAGCATTTATATAACAGCTCTACAAGCTGCTGGAACCATTCTAAAGCCGTTATTTTGAGTGTTATAGTCGCCAGCTTTTATATAAAAGCTCTACAAGCTGCTGGAACCATTCTACAGCCGTTATTTTGAGTGTTATAGCAGCCAGCTTTTATAAACCAGCTCTACAAGCTGCTGGAACCATTATACAGCCGTCATTTTGAGTGTTATAGCAGCCAGCTTTTATATAACAGATCTACAAGAAGCTGGAACCATTCTACAGCCGCCATTTTGAGTGTTATAGCAGCCAGCTTTTATATAACAGCTCTACAAGCTGCTGGAACCATTCTACAGCCGTTATTTTGAGTGTTATAGCAGCCAGCTTTTATATAACAGCTCTACAAGATGCTGGAACCATTCTACAGCCGTTATTTTGAGTGTTATAGCCGCCAGCATTTATATAACAGCTCTACAAGCTGCTGGAACCATTCTACAGCCGTTATTTTGAGTGTTATAGCCGCCAGCTTTTATATAAAAGCTCTACAAGCTGCTGGACCCATTCGACAGCCGTTATTTTGAGTGTTATAGCAGCCAGCTTTTATATAACAGCTCTACAACCTGCTGGAACCATTATACAGCCGCCATTTTGAGTGTTATAGCAGCCAGCAATAATATAACAGCGCTACAAGCTGCTGGAACCATTATACAGCCGCCATTTTGAGTGTTATAGCAGCCAGCATTTATATAACAGCTCTACAAGCTGCTGGAAACATTCTACAGCCGTTATTTTGAGTGTTATAGCCGCCAGCTTTTATATCACAGCTCTACAAGCAGCCAGCTTTTATATAACATATCTACAAGCTGCTGGAACCATTATACAGCCGCCATTTTGAGTGTTATAGCAGCCAGCTTTAATATAACAGCGCTACAAGCTGCTGAAACCATTATACAGCCGCCATTTTGAGTGTTATAGCAGCCAGCATTTATATAACAGCTCTACAAGCTGCTGGAACCATTCTACAGCCGTTATTTTGAGTGTTACAACCGCCAGATTTTATATAACAGCTCTACAAGCTGCTGGACCCATTCGACAGCCGTTATTTTGAGTGTTATAGCAGCCAGCTTTTATATAACAGCTCTACAACCTGCTGGAACCATTATACAGCCGCAATTTTGAGTGTTATAGCAGCCAGCAATAATATAACAGCGCTACAAGCTGCTGGAACCATTATACAGCCGCCATTTTGAGTGTTATAGCAGCCAGCTTTTATATAACAGATCTACAAGCTGCTGGAACCATTCTACAGCCGCCATTTTGAGTGTTATAGCCGCCAGCTTTTATATAAAAGCTCTACAAGCTGCTGGAACCATTCTACAGCCGTTATTTTGAGTGTTATAGCAGCCAGCTTTTATATAACAGCTCTACAAGCTGCTGGAACCATTCTACAGCCGTTATTTTGAGTGTTATAGCCGCCAGCTTTTATATAAAAGCTCTACAAGCTGCTGGAACCATTCTACAGCCGTTATTTTGAGTGTTATAGCAGCCAGCTTTTATATAACAGCTCTACAACCTGCTGGAACCATTCTACAGGCGCTATTTTGAGTGTTATAGCCGCCAGCTTTTATTATTATGTTATACAGCCGCTATTTTGAGTGTTATAGCAGCCAGCATTTAAATAGGACCTCGACAAGCTGCTGGAACCATTATACAACCGCCATTTTGAGTGTTAAAGCAGCCAGCATTAATATAACAGCTCTACAAGCTGCTGGAACCATTCTTCAGCCGTTATTTTGAGTGTTATAGCCGCCAGCTTTTATATAAAAGCTCTACAAGCTGCTGGAACCATTCTACAGCCGTTATTTTGAGTGTTATAGCAGCCAGCTTTTATATAACAGCTCTATAACCTGCTAGAACCATTCTACAGCCGTTATTTTGAGTGTTATAGCAACCAGCAATTATATAACAGCTCTACAAGCTGCTGGAACCATTCTACAGTCGTTATTTTGAGTGTTATAGCCGCCAGCTTTTATATAAAAGCTCTACAAGCTGCTGAAACCATCCTACAGCCGTTATTTTGAGTGTTATAGCAGCCAGTTGCTGGAACCGTTACACAGCCTTCATTTGGAGTCTTATAGCCGCCATCCTTTATATAACAGCTCTACAACCTGCTGGAACCATTCTACAGCCGTTATTTTGAGTGTTATAGCAGCCAGCATTTATATAACAGCTCTACAAGCTGCTGGAACCATTATACAGCCGTTTTTTTTAGTGTTATAGCCGCCAGGTATTATATAAAAGCTCTAGAAGCTGCTGCAACCATTCTACAGCCGTTATTTTGAGTGTTATAGCAGCCAGTTGCTGGAACCGTTCCACAGCCTTCATTTTGAGTCTTATAGCCGCCATCTTTTATATAACAGCTGTACAAGTTGGTGGAACCATTATACAGCCGCCATTTTGAGTGTTATAGCAGCCAGCATTTATATAACAGCTCTACAAGCTGCTGGAACCATTCTACAGCCGTTATTTTGAGTGTTATAACCGCCAGCTTTTATATAAAAGCTCTACATGCTGCTGGAACCATTCTACAGCCGTTATTTTGAGTGTTATAGCAGCCAGATTTTATATAACAGCTCTACAAGCTGCTGGAACCATTCTACGGCCGTTATTTTGAGTGTTATAGCCGCCCGCTTTTATATAAAAGCTCTACAAGCTGCTGGAACCATTCTACAGCCGTTATTTTGAGTGTTATAGCAGCCAGCTTTTATATAACAGCTCTACAACCTGCTGGAACCATTCTACAGCTGTTATTTTGAGTGTTATAGCAGCCGGTTGCTGGAACCGTTCCACAGCCTTCATTTTGAGTCTTATAGCCGCCATCCTTTATATAGCAGCTGTACAAGTTGGTGGAACCCTTCTACAGCCGCCATTTTGAGTGTTATAGCCGCCAGCTTTTATATAAAAGCTCTACAAGCTGCTGGAACCATTCTACAGCCGTTATTTTGAGTGTTATAGCAGCCAGCTTTTATATAACAGCTCTACAAGCTGCTGGAACCATTATACAGCCGTCATTTTGAGTGTTATAGCAGCCAGCTTTTATACAACAGATCTACAAGCTGCTGTAACCATTCTACAGCCGCCATTTTGAGTGTTATAGCAGCCAGCTTTTATATAACAGCTCCACAAGCTGCTGGAACCATTATACAGCCGCCATTTTTAGTGTTATAGCCGCCAGCTTTTATATAAAAGCTCTACAAGCTGCTGGAACCATTCTACAGCCGTTATTTTGAGTGTTATAGCAGCCAGCATTAATATAACAGCGCTACAAGCTGCTGAAACCATTATACAGCCGCCATTTTGAGTGTTATAGCAGCCAGCATTTATATAACAGCTCTACAAGCTGCTGGAACCATTCTACACCCGTTATTTTGAGTGTTACAACCGCCAGCTTTTATATAAAAGCTCTACAAGCTGCTGGAACCATTCTACAGCCGTTATTTTGAGTGTTATAGCAGCCAGCATTAATATAACAGCGCTACAAGCTGCTGAAACCATTATACAGCCGCCATT
This sequence comes from Drosophila paulistorum, assembly GCA_018152135.1. Classification (NCBI taxonomy): domain Eukaryota; kingdom Metazoa; phylum Arthropoda; class Insecta; order Diptera; family Drosophilidae; genus Drosophila; species Drosophila paulistorum. Next base: position 178,921 of record JAECXG010000654.1, on the reverse strand, counting down.
TTGAGTGTTATAGCAGCCAGCATTTATATAACAGCTCTACAAGCTGCTGGAACCATTCTACAGCCGTTATTTTGAGTGTTATAACCGCCAGCTTTTATATAAAAGCTCTACAAGCTGCTGGAACCATTCTACAGCCGTTATTTTGAGTGTTATAGCAGCCAGATTTTATATAACAGCTCTACAAGCTGCTGGAACCATTCTACAGCCGTTATTTTGAGTGTTATAGCCGCCCGCTTTTATATAAAAGCTCTACAAGCTGCTGGAATCATTCTACAGCCGTTATTTTGAGTGTTATTGCAGCCAGCTTTTATATAACAGCTCTACAACCTGCTGGAACCTTTCTACAGCTGTTATTTTGAGTGTTATAGCAGCCGGTTGCTGGAACCGTTCCACAGCCTTCATTTTGAGTCTTATAGCCGCCATCCTTTATATAGCAGCTGTACAAGTTGGTGGAACCATTGTACAGCCTTCATTTTGAGTCTTATAGCCGCCATCCTTTATATAACAGCTCTACAAGCTGCTGGAACCATTCTACAGCCGTTATTTTGAGTGTTACAACCGCCAGCTTTTATATAAAAGCTCTACAAGCTGCTGGAACCATTCTACAGCCGTTATTTTGAGTGTTATAGCAGCCAGATTTTATATAACAGCTCTACAAGCTGCTGGAACCATTCTACAGCAGCCATTTTGAGTCTTATAGCCGCCATCTTTAATATAGCAGGTATACAAGCTGCTGGAACCATTCTACAGCCTTCATTTTGAGTCTTATAGCCGCCATTCTTTCTATAACTGCTATACAAGTTGCTGGAACCATTCTACAGCCTTCATTTTGAGTCCTATAGCCGCCATCCTTTATATAACAGCTAAACAAGCTGCTGGAATGCTGGCTGCCATTCTACAGCCTTCAGTTTGAGTCTTTCATCAGCCATCCTTTATATAACAGCTATACAAGCTCCTGGAACCATTTTACAGCCGCTATTTTGAGTGTTATAGCCGCCTTTCTTTATATAACAGCTAAACAAGTTGCTGGAACCATTCTACCGACGCCATTTTGAAAGTTATGTCCGCCATTCTATATCTAACAGCTATACAAGTTTCTGGAACAATTCTACTGCCTTCATTTTGAGTCTTATAGCCGCCATTCTTTATATAACAGCTATACAAGTTGCTGGAACCATTCTACAGCCTACATTTGGAGTCTTATATCCGCCATCCCTTACATAACAGCTCTACAAGCTGCTGGAACCATTCTACAGCCGCCATTTTGAGTCTTATAGCCGCTATTGTTTATTTAACAGCTATACAAGTTGCTGGAACCATTCTTTAGAATTCATTTTGAGTCTTATAGCCGCCATCCGTTATATAACAGCTATACAAGCTGCTGGAACCATTCTACAGCCGCCATTTTGAGTCTTATAGCCGACATCCTTTATATAACAGCTCTACAAGCTGCTGGAACCATTCTACAGCCGCCATTTTGAGTCTTATAGCCGCCATCCTTTATATAACAGCTATACAAGCTGCTGGAACCATTCTACAGCCGCCATTTTGAGTCTTATAGCCGCCAACATTTATATAACAGCTCTACAAGCTGCTGGAACCATTCTACAGCCGCCATTAAGAGTGTTATAGCCGCCATACTTTATATAACAGCTCTACAAGTTGCTGGAACCATTCTTCAAAATTCATTTTGAGTCTTATAGCCGCCATCCTTTATATAACAGCTCTACAAGCTGCTGGAACCATTCTACAGCCGCCATTTTGAGTCTAATAGCCGCTATTATTTATATAACAGCTATACAAGTTGCTGGAACCATTCTTCAGAATTCATTTTGAGTCTTATAGCCGCCATCCTTTTTATAACAGCTGTACAAGTTGCTGGAACCATTCTACAGGCGACATTTTGAGTCTTATAGCCGCCATCCTTTATATAACAGCTATACAAGCTGCTGGAACCATTCTACAGCCGCCATTTTGAGTCTTAAAGCCGCCATCCTTTATATAACAGCTCGACAAGCTGCTGCAACCATTCTACCGCCGCCATTTTGAGTGTTATAGCCGCCGTTCTTTATATAACAGCTATACAAGTTGCTGGAACTAATTGCAGCCTTCACTTTGAGTCATATAGCCGCCATTCTTTATATAACAGCTCTACAAGTTGCTGGAACCATTCTACAGCCGCCATTTTTAGTCTTATAGCCGCCATCCTTTATATAACAGCTATACAAGCTGCTGGAACCATTCTACCGACACCATTTTGAGTCTCATGGCCGCCATCCTTTATATAACAGCTGTACAAGTTGGTGGAACCATTCTACAGCCTTCATTTTGAGTCTTATAGCCGCCATTCTTTATATAACAGCTATACAAGTTGCTGGAACCATTCTACAGGCTACATTTTGAGTATTATAGCCGCCATTCGTTATATAACAGCTATACAAGCTGCTGGAACCATTCCACAGCCTTCATTTTGAATCTTATAGCCGCCATCCTTTATATAACAGCTGTACAAGTTGGTGGAACCATTGTACAGCCTTCATTTTGAGTCTTATAGCCGCCATCCTTTATATAACAGCTTTACAAGTTGCTGGAACCATTCTACAGCCTTCATTGGGAGTCTTATAGCCGCCATCCTTTATATAACAGCTCTACAAGCTGCTGGAACCATTCTTCCGACACCATTTTGAGTCTTATAGCCGCCATACTTTATATAACAGCTGTACAAGTTGCTGGAACCATTCTACAGCGACATTTCGAGTCTTATAGCCGCCATCCTTTATATAACAGCTCTACAAGCTGCTGGAACCATTCCGCAGCCGCCATTTTGAGTCTTATAGCCGCCATCTTTAATATAGAAGGTATACAACCTGCTGGAACCATTCTACAGCCTTCATTTTGGGTCTTATAGCCGCCATCCTTTATATAACAGCTCAACAAGCTGCTTGAACCGTTCTACAGCCGCCATTATGAGTGCTATAGCAGCCATCCTTAATATAACAGCTCTACAAGCTGCTGGAACCATTCTACAGCTGTTATTTTGAGTGTTATAGCCGCCAGCTTTTATATAAAAGCTCTACAAGTTGCTGGAACCATTCTACAGCCGTTATTTTGAGTGTTATAGCAGCCAGCTTTTATATAACAGCTCTACAAGCTGCTGGAACCATTCTACAGCCGTTATTTTGAGTGTTATAGCAGCCAGCTTTTATATAACAGTTTTACAAGCTACTGGAACCATTCTACAGCCGTTATTTTGAGTGTTATAGCAGCCAGCATTTATATAGGACGTCTAGAAGCTGCTGGAACCATTATACAGCCGCCATTTTGAGTGTTATAGCAGCCAGCACTAATATAACAGCTCTACAAGCTGCTGGAACCATTCTTCAGCAGTTATTTTGAGTGTTATAGCCGCCAGCTTTTATATAAAAGCTCTACAAGCTGCTGGAACCATTGTACAGGCGTTATTTTGAGTGTTATAGCAACCAGCATTTATATAACAGCTCTACAAGCTGCTGGAACCATTCTACAGCCGTTATTTTGAGTGTTATAGCCGCCAGCTTTCATATAAAAGCTCTACAGGCTGCTGGAACCATTCTACAGCCGTTATTTTGAGTGTTATAGCAGCCAGCATTTATATAACAGCTCTACAAGCTGCTGGAACCATTCTACAGCCGTTATTTTGAGTGTTATAGCAGCCAGCATTTATATAACAGCTCTACAAGCTGCTGGAACCATTCTACAGCCGTTATTTTGAGTGGTATAGCAGCCAGCTTTTATATAACAGCTCTACAAGCTGCTGGAACCATTCTACAGCCGTTATTTTGAGTGTTATAGCAGCCAGCTTTTATATAAAAGCTCTACAAGCTGCTGGAACCATTCTACAGCCATTATTTTGAGTGTTATAGCCGCCATCTTTTATATAACAGATCTAGAAGCTGCTGGAACCATTCTACAGCCGTTATTTTACGTGTTATAGCTGCCAGCTTTTATATAACAGCTCTACAAGCTGCTGGAACCATTCTACAGCCGTATTTTGAGTTTTATAGCAGCCAGCTTTTATATAGGACCTCTACAAGCTGCTGGAACTATTTTACAGCTGTTATTTTGAGTGTTATAGCAGCCAGCATTTATATAGGACCTCTACAAGCTGCTGGAACCATTCTACAGCCGTTATTTTGAGTGTTATAGCCGCCAGCTTTTATATGGCAGCTCTACAAGCTGCTGGAACCATTCTACAGCCGTTATTTTGAGTGTTATAGCTGCCAGCTTTTATATAACAGCTCTACAAGCTGCTGGAACCATTCTACAGCCGTTATTTTGAGTGTTATAGCAGCCAGCTTTTATATAGGACCTCGACAAGCTGCTGGAACTATTATACAGACGCCATTTTGAGTGTTATAGCAGCCAGCTTTTATATAACAGATCTACAAGCTGCTGGAACCATTCTACAGCCGCCATTTTGAGTGTTATAGCAGCCAGCATTTATATAACAGCTCTACAAGCTGCTGGAACCATTCTACAGCCGTTATTTTGAGTGTTATAGCAGCCGACTTCTATATAACAGCTCTACAAGCTGCTGGAACCATTCTACAGCTGTTATTTTGAGTGTTTTAACAGCCAGTTGCTGGAACCGTTTCACAGCCTTCATTTTGAGTCTTATAGCCGCCATCCTTTATATAACAGCTGTACAAGTTGGTGGAACCATTGTACAGCCTTCATTTTGAGTCTTATAGCCGCCATCCTTTATATAAAAGCTTTACAAGTTGCTGGAACCATTCTACAGCCTTCATTTTGAGTCTTATAGCCGCCATCCTTTATATAACAGCTCTACAAACTGCTGGAACCATTCTACAGCCGCCATTTTGAGTCTTATAGCCGCCATCTTTAATATAGCAGGTATACAAGCTGATGGAACCATTCTACAGTCTTCATTTTGAGTCTTATAGCCGCCATCCTTTATATAACAGCTATACAAGTTTCTGGAACAATTCTACTGCCGCCATTTTGACTCTTATAGCCGCCATCCCTTACATAACAGCTGTACAAGTTGGTGGAACCATTCTACAGCCTTCATTTTGAGTCTTATAGCCGCCATCCTTTATATAACAGCTATACAAGTTGCTGGAACCATTTAACAGCCTTCATTTTAAGTCTTGTAGCCGCTATCCTTTATATAACAGCTATACAAGCTGCTGGAACCATTCTACCGACGCCATTTTGAGTCTTATGGCCGCCATCCTTTATATAACAGCTGTACAAGTTGGTGGAACCATTCTACAGGCGACATTTTGAGTCTTATAGCCGTCATTCTTTATATAACAGCTATACAAGTTGCTGGAACCATTTAACAGCCTTCATTTTGAGTCCTATAGCCGCCATCCTTTATATAACAGCTATACAAGCTGCTGGAACCATTCTACCGACGCCATTTTGAATGTTATAGCCGCCAGCATTTATATAACAGCTATACAAGTTGCTGGAACCATTCTACAGCCGCCATTTTGAGTCTTATAGCTGCCATTCTTTTTATAACAGCTGTACAAGTTGGTGGAACCATTCTAGAGCCTTCATTTTGAGTCTTATAGCCGCCATCCTTTATATAACAGCTATACAAGTTGCTGGAACCATTCTACAGGCTACATTTTGAGACTTATAGCCGCCATCCTTTATATATCTGCTATACAAGCTGCTGGAACTATTCTACAGCTTTTATTTTGAGTCTTATGGCTGCCATCCTTTATATAACAGCTATACAAATTGCTGGAAGCATTCTACAAGCTACATTTTGAGTCTTTTAGCCGCCATCCTTTATATAACATCTATACAAGCTGCTGGAACCATTGTACAGCCTTCATTTTGAGTCTTATAGCTGCCATCTTTAATATAGTAGCTATACAAACTGCTGGAACCATTCTACAGCCTTCATTTTGAGTCTTATGGCCGCCATACTTTATATAACAGCTCGACAAGCTGCTGCAACCATTCTACAGCCGCCATTTTGAGTGTTATAGCCGCCGTTCTTTTTATAACAGCTATACAAGTTGCTGGAACCATTTAACAGCCTTCATTTTGAGTGTTATAGCCGCCATCCTTTATATAACAGCTATACAAGTTGCTGGAACCATTCTACCGACGCCATTTTGAGTCTTATAGCCGCCATTCTTTATATAACAGCTGTACAAGTTGGTGGAACCATTCTACAGCCTTCATTTTGAGTCTTATAGCCGCCATCCTTTATATAACAGCTATACAAGTTGCTGGAACCATTCTACAGGCTACATTTTGAGTCTTATAGCCGCCATCCTTTATATATCTGCTATACAAGCTGCTGGAACTATTCTACAGCTTTTATTTTGAGTCTTATAGCCGCCATCCTTTATATAACAGCTATACAAATTGCTGGAACCATTCTACAAGCTACATTTTGAGTCTTTAAGCCGCCATCCTTTATATATCTGCTATACAAGCTGCTGGAACTATTCTACAGCCGCCATTTTGAGTCTTATAGCCGCCATCCTTTATATAACAGCTATACAAATTGCTGGAACCATTCTACAAGCTACATTTTGAGTCTTTTAGCCGCCATCCTTTATATAACATCTATACAAGCTGCTGGAACCATTCTACAGCCGCTATTTTGAGTGTTATAACCGCCATCTTTAATATAGTAGCTATACAAGCTGCTGGAACCATTCTACAGCCGCCATTTTGAGTGTTATAGCCGCCATCCTTTATATAACAGTTATACAAGCTGCTGGAACCTTTTTACAGCCGTCATTTTGAGTGTTGAACTCGCCATTTTGAGTGTTATAGCTGCCATCTTTAATATAGTAGCTATACAAGCTGCTGGAACCATTCTACAGCCGCCATTTTGAGTCTTATAGCCGCCATCCTTTATATATCTGCTATACAAGCTGCTGGAACTATTCTACAGCTTTTATTTTGAGTCTTATAGCCGCCATCCTTTATATAACAGCTATACAAATTGCTGGAACCATTCTACAAGCTACATTTTGAGTCTTTTAGCCGCCATCCTTTATATAACATCTATACAAGCTGCTGGAACCATTCTACAGCCGCTATTTTGAGTGTTATAACCGCCATCTTTAATATAGTAGCTATACAAGCTGCTGGAACCATTCTACAGCCGCCATTTTGAGTGTTATAGCCGCCATCCTTTATATAACAGTTATACAAGCTGCTGGAACCTTTTTACAGCCGTCATTTTGAGTGTTGAACTCGCCATTTTGAGTGTTATAGCTGCCATCTTTAATATAGTAGCTATACAAACTGCTGGAACCATTCTACAGCCTTCATTTTGAGTCTTATAGCCGCCATTTTTTATATAACAGCTCTACAAGCTGCTGCAACCATTCTACAGCCGCCATTTTGAGTGTTATAGCCGCCGTTCTTTTTATAACAGCTATACAAGTTGCTGGAACCATTTAACAGCCTTCATTTTGAGTCTTATAGCCGCCATCCTTTATATAACAGCTATACAAGTTGCTGGAACCATTCTACCGACGCCATTTTGAGTATTATAGCCGCTATTGTTTATATAACAGCTATACAAGTTGCTGGAACCATTCTACCGACGCCATTTTGAGTGTTATAGCCGCTATTGTTTATATAACAGCTATACAAGTTGCTGGAACCATTCTACAGCCGCCATTTTGAGTGTTATAGCCGCCATTCTTTTTTATAACAGCTGTACAAGTTGGTGGAACCATTCTACAGCCTTCATTTTGAGTCTTATAGCCGCCATCCTTTATATAACAGCTATACAAGTTGCTGGAACCATTCTACAGGCTACATTTTGAGACTTATAGCCGCCATCCTTTATATATCTGCTATACAAGCTGCTGGAACTATTCTACAGCTTTTATTTTGAGTCTTATGGCTGCCATCCTTTATATAACAGCTTTGGAAGCTGCTGGAACCATTCTACAGCCGCCATTTTGAATGTTATAGCCGCCGTTCTTTATATAACAGCTATACAAGTTGCTGGAACCATTCTACAGCCTTCATGTTGAGTGTTATAGCCGCCATCCTTTATATAACAGCTATACAAGCTGCTGGAACCATTCTACCGACGCCATTTTGAGTGTTATAGCCGCTATTGTTTATATAACAGCTATACAAGTTGCTGGAACCATTCTACAGCCTTCATTTTGAGTGTTATAGCCGCCATTCTTTATATAACAGCTTTAGAAGCTGCTTGAACCATTCTACAGCCGCCATTATGAGTCTTATAGCAGCCATCCTTAATATAACAGCTTTGGAAGCTGCTGGAACCATTCTACAGCCGCCATTTTGAGTCCTATAGCCGCCATTCTTTATGTGACAGCTATACAAGCTGCTTGCACCATTCTACAGCCGCCATTATGAGTGCTATAGCAGCCATCCTTAAAATAACAGCTTTGGAAGCTGCTGGAACCATTCTACAGCCGCCATTTTGAGTGTTATAGCCGCTATTGTTTATATAACAGCTCTACAAGCTGCTGGAACCATTCTACAGCCGTATTTTGAGTTTTATAGCAGCCAGCTTTTATATAGGACCTCTACAAGCTGCTGGAACTATTTTACAGCTGTTATTTTGAGTGTTATAGCAGCCAGCATTTATATAGGACCTCTACAAGCTGCTGGAACCATTCTACAGCCGTTATTTTGAGTGTTATAGCCGCCAGCTTTTATATGGCAGCTCTACAAGCTGCTGGAACCATTCTACAGCCGTTATTTTGAGTGTTATAGCTGCCAGCTTTTATATAACAGCTCTACAAGCTGCTGGAACCATTCTACAGCCGTTATTTTGAGTGTTATAGCAGCCAGCTTTTATATAGGACCTCGACAAGCTGCTGGAACTATTATACAGACGCCATTTTGAGTGTTATAGCAGCCAGCTTTTATATAACAGATCTACAAGCTGCTGGAACCATTCTACAGCCGCCATTTTGAGTGTTATAGCCGCCAGCTTTTATATAACAGCTCTACAAGCTGCTGGAACCATTCTACAGCCGTTATTTTGAGTGTTATAGCAGCCGACTTCTATATAACAGCTCTACAAGCTGCTGGAACCATTCTACAGCTGTTATTTTGAGTGTTTTAACAGCCAGTTGCTGGAACCGTTTCACAGCCTTCATTTTGAGTCTTATAGTCGCCATCCTTTATATAACAGCTGTACAAGTTGGTGGAACCATTGTACAGCCTTCATTTTGAGTCTTATAGCCGCCATCCTTTATATAAAAGCTTTACAAGTTGCTGGAACCATTTAACAGCCTTCATTTTAAGTCTTGTAGCCGCTATCCTTTATATAACAGCTATACAAGCTGCTGGAACCATTCTACCGACGCCATTTTGAGTCTTATGGCCGCCATCCTTTATATAACAGCTGTACAAGTTGGTGGAACCATTCTACAGGCGACATTTTGAGTCTTATAGCCGTCATTCTTTATATAACAGCTATACAAGTTACTGGAACCATTTAACAGCCTTCATTTTGAGTCCTATAGCCGCCATCCTTTATATAACAGCTATACAAGCTGCTGGAACCATTCTACCGACGCCATTTTGAATGTTATAGCCGCCAGCATTTATATAACAGCTATACAAGTTGCTGGAACCATTCTACAGCCGCCATTTTGAGTCTTATAGCCGCCATTCTTTTTATAACAGCTGTACAAGTTGGTGGAACCATTCTAGAGCCTTCATTTTGAGTCTTATAGCCGCCATCCTTTATATAACAGCTATACAAGTTGCTGGAACCATTCTACAGGCTACATTTTGAGACTTATAGCCGCCATCCTTTATATATCTGCTATACAAGCTGCTGGAACTATTCTACAGCTTTTATTTTGAGTCTTATGGCTGCCATCCTTTATATAACAGCTATACAAATTGCTGGAAGCATTCTACAAGCTACATTTTGAGTCTTTTAGCCGCCATCCTTTATATAACATCTATACAAGCTGCTGGAACCATTGTACAGCCTTCATTTTGAGTCTTATAGCTGCCATCTTTAATATAGTAGCTATACAAACTGCTGGAACCATTCTACAGCCTTCATTTTGAGTCTTATGGCCGCCATACTTTATATAACAGCTCGACAAGCTGCTGCAACCATTCTACAGCCGCCATTTTGAGTGTTATAGCCGCCGTTCTTTTATAACAGCTATACAAGTTGCTGGAACCATTTAACAGCCTTCATTTTGAGTGTTATAGCCGCCATCCTTTATATAACAGCTATACAAGTTGCTGGAACCATTCTACCGACGCCATTTTGAGTCTTATAGCCGCCATTCTTTATATAACAGCTGTACAAGTTGGTGGAACCATTCTACAGCCTTCATTTTGAGTCTTATAGCCGCCATCCTTTATATAACAGCTATACAAGTTGCTGGAACCATTCTACAGGCTACATTTTGAGTCTTATAGCCGCCATCCTTTATATATCTGCTATACAAGCTGCTGGAACTATTCTACAGCTTTTATTTTGAGTCTTATAGCCGCCATCCTTTATATAACAGCTATACAAATTGCTGGAACCATTCTACAAGCTACATTTTGAGTCTTTAAGCCGCCATCCTTTATATAACATCTATACAAGCTGCTGGAACCATTCTACAGCCGCTATTTTGAGTGTTATAACCGCCATCTTTAATATAGTAGCTATACAAGCTGCTGGAACCATTCTACAGCCGCCATTTTGAGTCTTATAGCCGCCATCCTTTATATATCTGCTATACAAGCTGCTGGAACTATTCTACAGCTTTTATTTTGAGTCTTATAGCCGCCATCCTTTATATAACAGCTATACAAATTGCTGGAACCACTCTACAAGCTACATTTTGAGTCTTTTAGCCGCCATCCTTTATATAACATCTATACAAGCTGCTGGAACCATTCTACAGCCGCTATTTTGAGTGTTATAACCGCCATCTTTAATATAGTAGCTATACAAGCTGCTGGAACCATTCTACAGCCGCCATTTTGAGTGTTATAGCCGCCATCCTTTATATAACAGTTATACAAGCTGCTGGAACCTTTTTACAGCCGTCATTTTGAGTGTTGAACCCGCCATTTTGAGTGTTATAGCTGCCATCTTTAATATAGTAGCTATACAAACTGCTGGAACCATTCTACAGCCTTTATTTTGAGTCTTATAGCCGCCATTTTTTATATAACAGCTCTACAAGCTGCTGCAACCATTCTACAGCCGCCATTTTGAGTGTTATAGCCGCCGTTCTTTTTATAACAGCTATACAAGTTGCTGGAACCATTTAACAGCCTTCATTTTGAGTCTTTTAGCCGCCATCCTTTATATAACAGCTATACAAGTTGCTGGAACCATTCTACCGACGCCATTTTGAGTGTTATAGCCGCTATTGTTTATATAACAGCTATACAAGTTGCTGGAACCATTCTACCGACGCCATTTTGAGTGTTATAGCCGCTATTGTTTATATAACAGCTATACAAGTTGCTGGAACCATTCTACAGCCGCCATTTTGAGTGTTATAGCCGCCATTCTTTTTATAACAGCTGTACAAGTTGGTGGAACCATTCTACAGCCTTCATTTTGAGTCTTATAGCCGCCATCCTTTATATAACAGCTATACAAGTTGCTGGAACCATTCTACAGGCTACATTTTGAGACTTATAGCCGCCATCCTTTATATATCTGCTATACAAGCTGCTGGAACTATTCTACAGCTTTTATTTTGAGTCTTATGGCTGCCATCCTTTATATAACAGCTTTGGAAGCTGCTGGAACCATTCTACAGCCGCCATTTTGAGTGTTATAGCCGCCGTTCTTTATATAACAGCTATACAAGTTGCTGGAACCATTCTACAGCCTTCATGTTGAGTGTTATAGCCGCCATCCTTTATATAACAGCTATACAAGCTGCTGGAACCATTCTACCGACGCCATTTTGAGTGTTATAGCCGCTATTGTTTATATAACAGCTATACAAGTTGCTGGAACCATTCAACAGCCTTCATTTTGAGTGTTATAGCCGCCATTCTTTATATAACAGCTTTAGAAGCTGCTTGAACCATTCTACAGCCGCCATTATGAGTCTTATAGCAGCCATCCTTAATATAACAGCTTTGGAAGCTGCTGGAACCATTCTACAGCCGCCATTTTGAGTCCTATAGCCGCCATTCTTTATGTGACAGCTATACAAGCTGCTTGCACCATTCTACAGCCGCCATTATGAGTGCTATAGCAGCCATCCTTAATATAACAGCTTTGGAAGCTGCTGGAACCATTCTACAGCCGCCATTTTGAGTGTTATAGCCGCTATTGTTTATATAACAGCTATACAAGCTGCTGGAACCATTCTACCGACGCCATTTTGAGTGCTATATCAGCCAGCATTTATATAACAGCTATACAAGCTGCTGGAACCATTCTACAGTCGCCATTTTGAGACTTATAGCCGCCATCCTTTATATAACAGCTATACAAGCTGCTGGAACCATTCTACCGACGCCATTTTGAGTGTTATAGCCGCTATTGTTCATATAACAGCTATACAAGTTGCTGGAAACATTCTACAGCCGCCATTTTGAGTCTTATATCCGCCATTCTTTATATAACAGCTGTACAAGTTGGTGGAACCATTCTACAGCCTTCATTTTGAGTCTTATAGCCGCCATCCTTTATATAACAGCTATACAAGTTGCTGGAACCAATCTACCGACGCCATTTTGAGTCTTATAGCCGCCGTTCTTTATATACCAGCTATACAAGTTGCTGGAACCATTTAACAGCCTTCATTTTGAGTCCTATAGCCGCCATCCTTTAAATAACAGCTATACAAGCTGCTGGAACCATTCTACAGCCGCCATTTTGAGTCTTATAGCCGCCATTCTTTATATAACAGCTATACAAGCTGCTGGAACCATTCTACAGCCGCCATTTTGAGTCTTATAGCCGCCATTCTTTATATAACAGCTGTACAAGTTGGTGGAACCATTCTACAGCCTTCATTTTGAGTCTTATAGCCGCCATCCTTTATATAACAGCTATACAAATTGCTGGAACCATTCTACAGGCTACATTTTGAGTCTTATAGCCGCCATCCTTTATATATCTGCTATACAAGCTGCTGGAACTATTCTACAGCTTTTATTTTGAGTCTTATAGCCGCCATCCTTTATATAACAGCTATACAAATTGCTGGAACCATTCTACAAGCTACATTTTGAGTCTTTTAGCCGCCATCCTTTATATAACATCTATACAAGCTGCTGGAACCATTCTACAGCCGCTATTTTGAGTGTTATAACCGCCATCTTTAATATAGTAGCTATACAAGCTGCTGAAACCATTCTACAGCCGCCATTTTGAGTGTTATAGCCGCCATCCTTTATATAACAGCTCTACAAGCTGCTGGAACCATTCTACAGCCGTTATTTTGAGTGTTATAGCAGCCAGCATTTATATAGGACCTCTACAAGCTGCTGGAACCAATTTACAGCCGCCATTTTGAGTGTGATAGCAGCCAGCATTAATATAACAGCTCTACAAGCTGCTGGAACCATTCTTCAGCAGTTATTTTGAGTGTTATAGCCGCCAGCTTTTATATAAAAGCTCTACAAGCTGCTGGAACCATTCTACAGGCGTTATTTTGAGTGTTATAGCAGCCAGCTTTTATATAAAAGCTCTACAAGCTGCTGGAACCATTTTACAGCCGTCATTTTGAGTGTTGTAGCCGCCATTTTGAGTGTTATAGCTGCCATCTTTAATATAGTAGCTATACAAACTGCTGGAACCATATTACAGCCTTCATTTTGAGTCTTATAGCCGCCATACTTTATATAACAGCTCTACAAGCTGCTGCAACCATTCTACCGACGCCATTTTGAGTCTTATAGCCGCCATTCTTTATATAACAGCTGTACAAGTTGGTGGAACCATTCTACAGCCTTCATTTTGAGTCTTATAGCCGCCATCCTTTATATAACAGCTATACAAGTTGCTGGAACCATTCTACAGGCTACATTTTGAGTCTTATAGCCGCCATCCTTTATATATCTGCTATACAAGCTGCTGGAACTATTCTACAGCTTTTATTTTGAGTCTTATAGCCGCCATCTTTTATATAACAGCTATACAAATTGCTGGAACCATTCTACAAGCTACATTTTGAGTCTTTTAACCGCCATCCTTTATATAACATCTATACAAGCTGCTGGAACCATTCTACAGCCGCTATTTTGAGTGTTATAACCGCCATCTTTAATATAGTAGCTATACAAGCTGCTGGAACCATTCTACAGCCGCCATTTTGAGTGTTATAGCCGCCATCCTTTATATAACAGTTATACAAGCTGCTGGGACCATTTTACAGCCTTTATTTTGAGTGTTATAGCTGCCGTTATTTATATAACAGTTATACAAGCTGCTGGAACCTTTTTACAGCCGTCATTTTGAGTGTTGTAGCCGCCATTTTGAGTGTTATAGCTGCCATCTTTAATATAGTAGCTATACAAACTGCTGCAACCATTCTACAGCCTTCATTTTGAGTCTTATAGCCGCCATACTTTATATAACAGCTCTACAAGCTGCTGCAACCATTCTACAGCCGCCATTTTGAGTGTTATAGCCGCCGTTCTTTTTATAACAGCTTTACAAGTTGCTGGAACCATTTAACAGCCTTCATTTTGAGTCTTATAGCCGCCATCCTTTATATAACAGCTATACAAGTTGCTGGAACCATTCTACCGACGCCATTTTGAGTGTTATAGCCGCTATTGTTTATATAACAGCTATACAAGTTGCTGGAACCATTCTACCGACGCCATTTTGAGTGTTATAGCCGCTATTGTTTATATAACAGCTATACAAGTTGCTGGAACCATTCTACAGCCGCCATTTTCAGTCTTATAGTCGCCGTTCTTTATATAACAGCTATACAAGTTGCTGGAACCATTCTACAGCCGCCATTTTGAGTGTTATAGCCGCCGTTCTTTATATAACAGCTATACAAGTTGCTGGAACCATTCTACAGCCTTCATGTTGAGTCTTATAAACGCCATCCTTTATATAACAGCTATACAAGCTGCTGGAACCATTCTACCGACGCCATTATGAGTGTTATAGCCGCTATTGTTTATATACCAGCTATACAAGTTGCTGGAACCATTCTACAGCCGCCATTTTGAGTGTTATAGCCGCCATCCTTTATATAACAGCTTTAGAAGCTGCTTGAACCATTCTACAGCCGCCATTATGAGTCTTATAGCAGCCATCCTTAATATAACAGCCGCCATTTTGAGTCCTATAGCCGCCATTCTTTATGTGACAGCTATACAAGCTGCTTGAACCATTCTACAGCCGCCATTATGAGTGCTATAGCAGCCATCCTTAATATAACAGCTTTCGAAGCTGCTGGAACCATTCTACAGCCGCCATTTTGAGTGATATAGCCGCTATTGTTTATATAACATCTATACAAGCTGCTGGAACCATTCTACCGACGCCATTTTGAGTGCTATAGCAGCCAGCATTTATATAACAGCTATACAAGCTGCTGGAACCATTCTACAGTCGCCATTTTGAGACTTATAGCCGCCATCCTTTATATAACAGCTATACAAGCTGCTGGGACCATTCTACCGACGCCATTTTGAGTGTTATAGCCGCTATTGTTTATATAACAGCTATACAAGTTGCTGGAACCATTCTACAGCCGCCATTTTGAGTCTTATATCCGCCATTCTTTATATAACAGCTGTACAAGTTAATGGAACCATTCTACCGACGCCATTTTGAGTCTTATAGCCGCCGTTCTTTATATAACAGCTATACAAGTTGCTGGAACCATTTTACAGCCTTCATTTTGAGTCGTATAGCCGCCATCCTTTATATAACAGCTATACAAGCTGCTGGAACCATTCTACAGCCGCCATTTTGAGTCTTATAGGCGCCATTCTTTATATAACAGCTGTACAAGTTGGTGGAACCATTCTACAGCCTTCATTTTGAGTCTTATAGCCGCCATCCTTTATATAACAGCTATACAAGTTGCTGGAACCATTCTACCGATGCCATTTTGAGTCTTATAGCCGCCGTTCTTTATATAACAGCTATACAAGTTGCTGGAACCATTTTACAGCCTTCATTTTGAGTCGTATAGCCGCCATCCTTTATATAACAGCTATACAAGCTGCTGGAACCATTCTACAGCCGCCATTTTGAGTCTTATAGGCGCCATTCTTTATATAACAGCTGTACAAGTTGGTGGAACCATTCTACAGCCTTCATTTTGAGTCTTATAGCCGCCATCCTTTATATAACAGCTATACAAATTGCTGGAACCATTCTACAGGCTACATTTTGAGTCTTATAGCCGCCATCCTTTATATATCTGCTATACAAGCTGCTGGAACTATTCTACAGCTTTTATTTTGAGTCTTATAGCCGCCATCCTTTATATAACAGCTATACAAATTGCTGGAACCATTCTACAAGCTACATTTTGAGTCTTTTAGCCGCCATCCTTTATATAACATCTATACAAGCTGCTGGAACCATTCTACAGCCGCTATTTTGAGTGTTATAACCGCCATCTTTAATATAGTAGCTAAACAAGCTGCTGAAACCATTCTACAGCCGCCATTTTGAGTGTTATAGCCGCCATCTTTTATATAACAGCTCTACAAGCTTCTGGAACCATTCTACAGCCGTTATTTTGAGTGTTATAGCAGCCAGCATTTATATAGGACCTCTACAAGCTGCTGGAACCATTATACAGCCGCCATTTTAAGTGTTATAGCAGCCAGCATTAATATAACAGCTCTACAAGCTGCTGGAACCATTCTTCAGCAGTTATTTTGAGTGTTATAGCCGCCAGCTTTTATGTAAAAGCTCTACAAGCTGCTGGAACCATTCTACAGGCGTTATTTTGAGTGTTATAGCAGCCATCATTTATATAACAGCTCTACAAGCTGCTGGAACCATTCTACAGCCGTTATTTTGAGTGTCATAGCAGCCAGCATTAATATAATAGCTCTACAAGCTGCTGGAACCATTCTTCAGCCGTTATTTTGAGTGTTATAGCCGCCAGCTTTTATATAAAAGCTCTACAAGCTGCTGGAACCATTCTACAGCCGTTATTTTGAGTGTTATAGCAGCCAGCATTTATATAACAGCTCTACAAGCTGCTGGAACCATTCTACAGCCGTTATTTTGAGTGTTATAGCAGCCAGCTTTCATATAAAAGCTCTACAAGCTGCTGGAACCATTCTACAGCCGTTAATTTTAGTGTTATAGCATCCAGCATTTATATAACAGCGCTACAAGCTGCTGGAACCATATAACAGCCTTCATTTTGAGCCTTCATTGTTGAGACCATTCTACAGCCGCTATTTTGAGTGTTATAACCGCCATCTTTAATATAGTAGCTATACAAGGTGCTGTAACCATTCTACAGCCGCCATTTTGAGTGTTATAGCCGCCATCCTTTATATAACAGTTATACAAGCTGCTGGGACCATTTTACAGCCTTTATTTTGAGTGTTATAGCGGCCGTTATTTATATAACAGTTATACAAGCTGCTGGAACCATTTTACAGCCGTAATTTTGAGTGTTGTAGCCGCCATTTTGAGTGTTATAGCTGCCATCTGTAATATAGTAGCTATACAAACTGCTGGAACCATTCTACAGCCTTCATTTTGAGTCTTATAGCCGCCATACTTTATATAACAGCTCTACAAGCTTCTGCAACCATTCAACAGCCGCCATTTTAAGTGTTATAGCCGCCGTTCTTTTTATAACAGCTATACAAGTTGCTGGAACCATTTAACAGCCTTCATTTTGAGTGTTATAGCCGCCATCCTTTATATAACAGCTATACAAGTTGCTGGAACCATTCTACCGACGCTATTTTGAGTCTTATAGCCGCCATTCTTTATATAACAGCTGTACAAGTTGGTGGAACCATTCTACAGCCTTCATTTTGAGTCTTATAGCCGCCATCCTTTATATAACAGCTATACAAGTTGCTGGAACCATTCTACAGGCTACATTTTGAGTCTTATAGCCGCCATCCTTTATATATCTGCTATACAAGCTGCTGGAACTATTCTACAGCTTTTATTTTGAGTCTTATAGCCGCCATCCTTTATATAACAGCTATACAAATTGCTGAAACCATTCTACAAGCTACATTTTGAGTCTTTTAGCCGCCATCCTTTATATAACATCTATACAAGCTGCTGGAACCATTCTACAGCCGCTATTTTGAGTGTTATAACCGCCATCTTTAACATAGTAGCTATGCAAGCTGCTGGAACCATTCTACAGCCGCCATTTTGAGTGTTATAGCCGCCATCCTTTATATAACAGTTATACAAGCTGCTGGGACCATTTTACAGCCTTTATTTTGAGTGTTATAGCCGCCGTTATTTATATAACAGTTATACAAGCTGCTGGAACCATTTTACAGCCGTCATTTTGAGTGTTGTAGCCGCCATTTTGAGTGTTATAGCTGCCATCTTTAATATAGTAGCTACACAAACTGCTGGAACCATTCTACAGCCTTCATTTTGAGTCTTATAGCCGCCATACTTTATATAACAGCTCTACAAGCTGCTGCAACCATTCTACAGCCGCCATTTTGAATGTTATAGCCGCCGTTTTTTTTATAACAGCTATACAAGTTGCTGGAACCATTTAACAGCCTTGATTTTGAGTCTTATAGCCGCCATCCTTTATATAACAGCTATACAAGTTGCTGGAACCATTCTACCTACGCCATTTTGAGTGTTATAGCCGCTATTGTTTATATAACAGTTATACAAGTTGCTGGAACCATTCTACCGACGCCATTTTGAGTGTTATAGCCGCTATTGTTTATATGACAGCTATACAAGTTGCTGGAACCATTCTACAGCCGCCATTTTAAGTCTTATAGCCGCCATCTTTTATATAACAGCTCTACAAGCTGCTGCAACCATTCTACAGCCGCCATTTTGAGTGTTATAGCCGCCATACTTTATATAACAGCTCTACAAGCTGCTGCAACCATTCTACAGCCGCCATTTTGAGTGTTATAGCCGCTATTGTTTATATAACAGCTATACAAGTTGCTGGAACCATTCTACCGACGCCATTTTGAGTGTTATAGCCGCTATTGTTTATATAACAGCTATACAAGTTGCTGGAACCATTCTACAGCCGCCATTTTGAGTCTTATAGCCGCCATCCTTTATATAACAGCTCTACAAGCTGCTGCAACCATTCTACAGCCGCCATTTTGAGTGTTATAGCCGCCGTTATTTATATAACAGCTATACAAGTTGCTGGAACCATTCTACAGCTTTCATGTTGTCTTATAGCCGCCATCCTTTATATAACAGCTATACAAGTTGCTGGAACCATTCTACCGACGCCATTTTGAGTGTTATAGCCGCTATTGTTTACATAACAGCTATACAAGTTGCTGGAACCATTCTACCGACGCCATTTTGAGTGTTATAGCCGCTATTGTTTATATAACAGCTATACAAGTTGCTGGAACCATTCTACAGCCGCCATTTTGAGTCTTATAGCCGCCATCCTTTATATAACAGCTCTACAAGCTGCTGCAACCATTCTACAGCCTTCATTTTGAGTCTTATAGCCGCCATACTTTATATAACAGCTCTACAAGCTGCTGCAACCATTCTACAGCCGCCATTTTGAGTGTTATAGCCGCCATTCTTTTTATAACAGCTTTACAAGTTGCTGGAACCATTTAACAGCCTTCATTTTGAGTCTTATAGCCGCCATCCTTTATATAACAGCTATACAAGTTGCTGCAACCATTCTACCGACGCCATTTTGAGTGTTATAGCCGCTATTGTTTATATAACAGCTATACAAGTTGCTGGAACCATTCTACCGACGCCATTTTGAGTGTTATAGCCGCTATTGTTTATATAACAGCTATACAAGTTGCTGGAACCATTCTACAGCCGCCATTTTCAGTGTTATAGCCGCCGTTCTTTATATAACAGCTATACAAGTTGCTGGAACCATTCTACAGCCGCCATTTTGAGTGTTATAGCGTTCTTTATATAACAGCTATACAAGTTGCTGGAACCATTCTACAGCCTTCATGTTGAGTCTTATAACCGCCATCCTTTATATAACAGCTATACAAGCTGCTGGAACCATTCTACCGACGCCATTATGAGTGTTATAGACGCTATTGTTTATATACCAGCTATACAAGTTGCTGGAACCATTCTACAGCCGCCATTTTGAGTGTTATAGCCGCCATCCTTTATATAACAGCTTTAGAAGCTGCTTGAACCATTCTACAGCCGCCATTATGAGTCTTATAGCAGCCATCCTTAATATAACAGCTTTGGAAGCTGCTGGAACCATTCTACAGCCGCCATTTTGAGTCCTATAGCCGCCATTCTTTATGTGACAGCTATACAAGCTGCTTGAACCATTCTACAGCCGCCATTATGAGTGCTATAGCAGCCATCCTTAATATAACAGCTTTCGAAGCTGCTGGAACCATTCTACAGCCGCCATTTTGAGTGTTATAGCCGCTATTGTTTATATAACATCTATACAAGCTGCTGGAACCATTCTACCGACGCCATTTTGAGTGCTATAGCAGCCAGCATTTATATAACAGCTATACAAGCTGCTGGAACCATTCTACAGTCGCCATTTTGAGACTTATAGCCGCCATCCTTTATATAACAGCTATACAAGCTGCTGGGACCATTCTACCGACGCCATTTTGAGTGTTATAGCCGCTATTGTTTATATAACAGCTATACAAGTTGCTGGAACCATTCTACAGCCGCCATTTTGAGTCTTATATCCGCCATTCTTTATATAACAGCTGTACAAGTTAATGGAACCATTCTACAGCCTTCATTTTGAGTCTTATAGCCGCCATCCTTTATATAACAGCTATACAAGTTGCTGGAACCATTCTACCGACGCCATTTTGAGTCTTATAGCCGCCGTTCTTTATATAACAGCTATACAAGTTGCTGGAACCATTTTACAGCCTTCATTTTGAGTCGTATAGCCGCCATCCTTTATATAACAGCTATACAAGCTGCTGGAACCATTCTACAGCCGCCATTTTGAGTCTTATAGGCGCCATTCTTTATATAACAGCTGTACAAGTTGGTGGAACCATTCTACAGCCTTCATTTTGAGTCTTATAGCCGCCATCCTTTATATAACAGCTATACAAATTGCTGGAACCATTCTACAGGCTACATTTTGAGTCTTATAGCCGCCATCCTTTATATATCTGCTATACAAGCTGCTGGAACTATTCTACAGCTTTTATTTTGAGTCTTATAGCCGCCATCCTTTATATAACAGCTATACAAATTGCTGGAACCATTCTACAAGCTACATTTTGAGTCTTTTAGCCGCCATCCTTTATATAACATCTATACAAGCTGCTGGAACCATTCTACAGCCGCTATTTTGAGTGTTATAACCGCCATCTTTAATATAGTAGCTATACAAGCTGCTGAAACCATTCTACAGCCGCCATTTTGAGTGTTATAGCCGCCATCTTTTATATAACAGCTCTACAAGCTGCTGGAACCATTCTACAGCCGTTATTTTGAGTGTTATAGCAGCCAGCATTTATATAGGACCTCTACAAGCTGCTGGAACCATTATACAGCCGCCATTTTGAGTGCTATAGCAGCCAGCATTAATATAACAGCTCTACAAGCTGCTGGAACCATTCTTCAGCAGTTATTTTGAGTGTTATAGCCGCCAGCTTTTATGTAAAAGCTCTACAAGCTGCTGGAACCATTCTACAGGCGTTATTTTGAGTGTTATATCAGCCAGCATTTATATAACAGCTCTACAAGCTGCTGGAACCATTCTACAGCCGTTATTTTGAGTGTCATAGCAGCCAGCATTAATATAATAGCTCTACAAGCTGCTGTAACCATTCTTCAGCCGTTATTTTGAGTGTTATAGCCGCCAGCTTTTATATAAAAGCTCTACAAGCTGCTGGAACCATTCTACAGCCGTTATTTTGAGTGTTATAGCAGCCAGCATTTATATAACAGCTCTACAAGCTGCTGGAACCATTCTACAGCCGTTATTTTGAGTGTTATAGCAGCCAGCTTTCATATAAAAGCTCTACAAGCTGCTGGAACCATTGTACAGCCGTTAATTTGAGTGTTATAGCATCCAGCATTTATATAACAGCGCTACAAGCTGCTGGAACCATATAACAGCCTTCATTTTGAGTGTTATAGCAGCCAGCTTTTATATGGCAGCTCTACAAGCTGCTGGAACCATTCTACAGCCGCTATTTTGAGTGTTATAACCGCCATCTTTAATATAGTAGCTATACAAGGTGCTGGAACCATTCTACAGCCGCCATTTTGAGTGTTATAGCCGCCATCCTTTATATAACAGTTATACAAGCTGCTGGGACCATTTTACAGCCTTTATTTTGAGTGTTATAGCCGCCGTTATTTATATAACAGTTATACAAGCTGCTGGAACCATTTTACAGCCGTAATTTTGAGTGTTGTAGCCGCCATTTTGAGTGTTATAGCTGCCATCTGTAATATAGTAGCTATACAAACTGCTGGAACCATTCTACAGCCTTCATTTTGAGTGTTATAGCCGCCATACTTTATATAACAGCTCTACAAGCTTCTGCAACCATTCAACAGCCGCCATTTTAAGTGTTATAGCCGCCGTTCTTTTTATAACAGCTATACAAGTTGCTGGAACCATTTAACAGCCTTCATTTTGAGTGTTATAGCCGCCATCCTTTATATAACAGCTATACAAGTTGCTGGAACCATTCTACCGACGCTATTTTGAGTCTTATAGCCGCCATTCTTTATATAACAGCTGTACAAGTTGGTGGAACCATTCTACAGCCTTCATTTTGAGTCTTATAGCCGCCATTCTTTATATAACAGCTATACAAGTTGCTGGAACCATTCTACAGGCTACATTTTGAGTCTTATAGCCGCCATCCTTTATATATCTGCTATACAAGCTGCTGGAACTATTCTACAGCTTTTATTTTGAGTCTTATAGCCGCCATCCTTTATATAACAGCTATACAAATTGCTGGAACCATTCTACAAGCTACATTTTGAGTCTTTTAGCCGCCATCCTTTATATAACATCTATACAAGCTGCTGGAACCATATAACAGCCTTCATTTTGAGTGTTATAGCAGCCAGCTTTTATATGGCAGCTCTACAAGCTGCTGGAACCATTCTACAGCCGCTATTTTGAGTGTTATAACCGCCATCTTTAATATAGTAGCTATACAAGGTGCTGGAACCATTCTACAGCCGCCATTTTGAGTGTTATAGCCGCCATCCTTTATATAACAGTTATACAAGTTGCTGGGACCATTTTACAGCCTTTATTTTGAGTGTTATAGCCGCCGTTATTTATATAACAGTTATACAAGCTGGTGGAACCATTCTACAGCCGATATTTTGAGTGTTATAACCGCCATCTTTAACATAGTAGCTATGCAAGCTGCTGGAACCATTCTACAGCCGCCATTTTGAGTGTTATAGCCGCCATCCTTTATATAACAGTTATACAAGCTGCTGGAACCATTTTACAGCCGTAATTTTGAGTGTTGTAGCCGCCATTTTGAGTGTTATAGCTGCCATCTGTAATATAGTAGCTATACAAACTGCTGGAACCATTCTACAGCCTTCATTTTGAGTCTTATAGCCGCCATACTTTATATAACAGCTCTACAAGCTTCTGCAACCATTCAACAGCCGCCATTTTAAGTGTTATAGCCGCCGTTCTTTTTATAACAGCTATACAAGTTGCTGGAACCATTTAACAGCCTTCATTTTGAGTGTTATAGCCGCCATCCTTTATATAACAGCTATACAAGTTGCTGGAACCATTCTACCGACGCTATTTTGAGTCTTATAGCCGCCATTCTTTATATAACAGCCGTACAAGTTGGTGGAACCATTCTACAGCCTTCATTTTTAGTCTTATAGCCGCCATCCTTTATATAACAGCTATACAAGTTGCTGGAACCATTCTACAGGCTACATTTTGAGTCTTATAGCCGCCATCCTTTATATATCTGCTATACAAGCTGCTGGAACTATTCTACAGCTTTTATTTTGAGTCTTATAGCCGCCATTCTTTATATAACAGCTATACAAATTGCTGGAACCATTCTACAAGCTACATTTTGAGTCTTTTAGCCGCCATCCTTTATATAACATCTATACAAGCTGCTGGAACCATTCTACAGCCGCTATTTTGAGTGTTATAACCGCCATCTTTAACATAGTAGCTATGCAAGCTGCTGGAACCATTCTACAGCCGCCATTTTGAGTGTTATAGCCGCCATCCTTTATATAACAGTTATACAAGCTGCTGGGACCATTTTACAGCCTTTATTTTGAGTGTTATAGCCGCCGTTATTTATATAACAGTTATACAAGCTGCTGGAACCATTTTACAGCCGTCATTTTGAGTGTTGTAGCCGCCATTTTGAGTGTTATAGCTGCCATCTTTAATATAGTAGCTACACAAACTGCTGGAACCATTCTACAGCCTTCATTTTGAGTCTTATAGCCGCCATACTTTATATAACAGCTCTACAAGCTGCTGCAACCATTCTACAGCCGCCATTTTGAATGTTATAGCCGCCGTTTTTTTTATAACAGCTATACAAGTTGCTGGAACCATTTAACAGCCTTCATTTTGAGTCTTATAGCCGCCATCCTTTATATAAGAGCTATACAAGTTGCTGGAACCATTCTACCGACGCCATTTTGAGTGTTATAGCCGCTATTGTTTATATAACAGTTATACAAGTTGCTGGAACCATTCTACCGACGCCATTTTGAGTGTTATAGCCGCTATTGTTTATATAACAGCTATACAAGTTGCTGGAACCATTCTACAGCCGCCATTTTAAGTCTTATAGCCGCCATCTTTTATATAACAGCTCTACAAGCTGCTGCAACCATTCTACAGCCGCCATTTTGAGTGTTATAGCCGCCGTTTTTTATATAACAGCTATACAAGTTGCTGGAACCATTTAACAGCCTTCATTTTGAGTCTTATAGCCGCCATCCTTTATATAACAGCTATACAAGCTGCTGGAACCATTCTACCGACGCCATTTTGAGTGTTATAGCCGCTATTGTTTATATAACAGCTATACAAGTTGCTGGAACCATTCTACCGACGCCATTTTGAGTGTTATAGCCGCTATTGTTTATATAACAGCTATACAAGTTGCTGGAACCATTCTACCGACGCCATTTTGATTGTTATAGCCGCTATTGTTTATTTTGTGTATGTGCAAACTTATATATATGTTGTTTATTAATAAGAGAATGGTACAGTACAAATCTAGGAAACGATCGTTCTATAGAATAATAGTAGTAGTTATAGTAGTAGAAGAAGTCCCTCGTAGTTGTAGCAGTTGTAGTAGTAGAAGTAATCCCTCGTAGTTGTAGCAGTTGTAGTAGTAGAAGTCATCCCTCGTAGTTGTAGCAGTTGTAGTAGTAGAAGTAATCCCTCGTAGTTGTAGCAGGGAGTGAGTCGATGTTGTTCCGAAGCAAGTAGTACTATGACTGAGGGTACAGCTGTTAACAGACCTTTAACAGTGCGACGATAACAGCTTCTTAAAGATGGGTCACATACATAACAGTTTATATAACAGCTATACAAGTTGCTGGAACCATTCTACAGCCGCCATTTTGAGTGTTATAGCCGCCGTTATTTATATAACAGCTATACAAGTTGCTGGAACCATTCTACAGCTTTCATGTTGAGTCTTATAGCCGCCATCCTTTATATAACAGCTATACAAGTTGCTGGAACCATTCTACCGACGCCATTTTGAGTGTTATAGCCGCTATTGTTTACATAACAGTTATACAAGTTGCTGGAACCATTCTACCGACGCCATTTTGAGTGTTATAGCCGCTATTGTTTATATAACAGCTATACAAGTTGCTGGAACCATTCTACAGCCGCCATTTTGAGTCTTATAGCCGCCATCCTTTATATAACAGCTATACAAGCTGCTGGAACCATTCTACCGACGCCATTTTGAGTGTTATAGCCGCTATTGTTTATATAACAGCTATACATGTTGCTGGAACCATTCTACAGCCGCCATTTTGAGTCTTATATCCGCCATTCTTTATATAACAGCTGTACAAGTTGGTGGAACCATTCTACAGCCTTCATTTTGAGTCTTATAGCCGCCATCCTTTATATAACAGCTATACAAGTTGCTGGAACCATTCTACCGACGCCATTTTGAGTCTTATAGCCGCCATTCTTTATATAACAGCTATAGAAGTTGCTGGAACCATTTAACAGCCTTCATTTTGAGTCCTATAGCCGCCATTCTTTATATACAATCTGCTGGAACCATTCTACAGCCGCCATTTTGAGTGTTATAGCCGCCATCCTTTATGTAACAGTTATACAAGCTGCTGGGACCATTTTACAGCCTTTATTTTGAGTGTTATAGCCGCCGTTATTTATGTAACAGTTATACAAGCTGCTGGTACCATTTTACAGCCGTCATTTTGAGTGTTGTAGCCGCCATTTTGAGTGTTATAGCTGCCATCTTTAATATAGTAGCTACACAAACTGCTGGAACCATTCTACAGCCTTCATTTTGAGTCTTATAGCCGCCATACTTTATATAACAGCTCTACAAGCTGCTGCAACCATTCTACAGCCGCCATTTTGAGTGTTATAGCCGCCATCCTTTATATAACAGCTCTACAAGCTGCTGGAACCATTCTACAGCCGTTATTTTGAGTGTTATAGCAGCCAGCATTTATATAGGACCTCTACAAGCTTCTGGAACCATTATACAGCCGCCATTTTGAGTGTTATAGGAGCCAGCATTAATATGACAGCTCTACAAGCTGCTGGAACCATTCTTCAGCAGTTATTTTGAGTGTTATAGCCGCCAGCTTTTATATAAAAGCTCTACAAGCTGCTGGAATCATTCTACAGGCGTTATTTTGAGTGTTATAGCCGCCAGCATTTATATAACAGCTCTACAAGCTGCTGGAACCATTCTACAGCCGTTATTTTGAGTGTTATAGCAGCCAGCTTTCATATAAAAGCTCTACAAGCTGCTGGAACCATTCTACAGCCGTTATTTTGAGTGTTATAGCAGCCAGCATTTATATAACAGCTCTACAAGCTGCTGGAACCATTCTACAGGCGTTATTTTGAGTGTTATAGCAGCCAGCATTTATATACTACCTCTACAAGCTGCTGGAACCATTATACAGCCGCCATTTTGAGTGTTATAGCAGCCAGCATTAATATAACAGCTCTACAAGCTGCTGAAACCATTCTTCAGCCGTTATTTTGAGTGTTATAGCCGCCAGCTTTTATATAAAAGCTCTACAAGCTGCTGGAACCATTCTACAGCCGTTATTTTGAGTGTTATAGCAGCCAGCATTTATATAACAGCTCTACAAGCTGCTGGAACCATTCTACAACCGTTATTTTGAGTGTTATAGCAGCCAGCTTTCATATAAAAGCTCTACAAGCTGCTGGAACCATTCTACAGCCGTTAAGTTGAGTGTTATAGTAGCCAGCATTTATATAACAGCTCTACAAGCTGCTGGAACCATATAACAGCCGTTATTTTGAGTGTTATAGCAGCCAGCTTTTATATAAAAGCTCTACAAGCTGCTGGAACCATTCTACAGCCGTTATTTTGAGTGTTATAGCCGCCAGCTTTTATATAACAGATCTACAAGCTGCTGGAACCATTCTACAGCCGTTATTTTGCGTGTTATAGCCGCCAGCTTTTATATAACAGCTCTACAAGCTGCTGGAACCATTCTACAGCCGTTATTTTGAGTGTTATAGCCGCCAGCTTTTATATAACAGATCTACAAGCTGCTGGAACCATTCTACAGCCGTTATTTTGCGTGTTATAGCCGCCAGCTTTTATATAACAGCTCTACAAGCTGCTGGAACCATTCTACAGCCGTTATTTTGAGTGTTATAGCCGCCAGCTTTTATATAACAGATCTACAAGCTGCTGGAACCATTCTACAGCCGTTATTTTGCGTGTTATAGCCGCCAGCTTTTATATAACAGCTCTACAAGCTGCTGGAACCATTCTACAGCCGTTATTTTGAGTGTTATAGCCGCCAGATTTTATATAGGACCTCTACAAGCTGCTGGAACCATTCTACAGCCGTTATTTTGAGTGTTATAGCCGCCAGCTTTCATATAAAAGCTCTACAAGCTGCTGGAACCATTCTACAGCCGTTATTTTGAGTGTTATTGCCGCCATCTTTTATATAACAGCTCTACAAGCTGCTGGAACCATTCTACAGCCGTTATTTTGAGTGTTATAGCAGCCAGCTTTTATATAGGACCTCGACAAGCTGCTGGAACTATTAAACAGCCGCCATTTTGAGTGTTATAGCAGCCAGCTTTTATATAACAGATCTACAAGCTGCTGGAACCATTCTACAGCCGCCATTTTGAGTGTTATAGCCGGCAGCTTTTATATAACAGCTCTACAAGCTGCTGGAACCATTCTACAGCCGTTATTTTGAGTGTTATAGCAGCCAGCTTTTATATAACAGCTCTACAAGCTGCTGGAACCCTTCTACAGCTGTTATTTTGAGGGTTATAACAGCCAGTTGCTGGAACCGTTCCGCAGCCTTCATTTTGAGTCTTATAGCCGCCATCCTTTATATAACAGCTTTACAAGTTGCTGGAACCGTTCCACAACCTTCATTTTGAGTCTTATAGCCGCCATCCTTTATATAACAGCTCTACAAGCTGCTGGAACCATTCTACAGCCGCCATTTTGAGTCTTTTAGCCGCCATCCTTTATATAACACCTATACAAGTTTCTGGAACAATTCTACTGCCTTCATTTTGACTCTTATAGCCGCCATCCCTTACATAACAGCTGTACAAGTTGGTGGAACCATTCTACAGCCTTCATTTTGAGTCTTATAGCCGCCATCCTTTATATAACAGCTATACAAGTTGCTGGAACCATTTAACAGCCTTCATTTTAAGTCTTGTAGCCGCCATCCTTTATATAACAGCTATTCAAGCTGCTGGAACCATTCTACCGACGCCATTTTGAGTCTTATGGCCGCCATCCTTTATATAACACCTATACAAGTTTCTGGAACAATTCTACTGCCTTCATTTTGACTCTTATAGCCGCCATCCCTTACATAACAGCTGTACAAGTTGGTGGAACCATTTTACAGCCTTTATTTTGAGTGTTATAGCCGCCGTTATTTATATAACAGTTATACAATCTGCTGGAACCATTTTAGAGACGTCATTTTGAGTGTTGTAGCCGCCATTTTGAGTGTTATAGCTGCCATCTTTTAATATAGTAGCTATACAAACTGCTGGAACCATTCTACCGACGCCATTTTGAGTGTTATAGCCGCTTTTGTTTATATAACAGCTATACAAGTTGCTGGAACCATTCTACAGCCGCCATTTTGAGTCTTATAGCCGCCATCCTTTATATAACAGCTCTACAAGCTGCTGCAACCATTCTACCGACGCCATTTTGAGTCTTATAGCCGCCATTCTTTATATAACAGCTATAGAAGTTGCTGGAACCATTTAACAGCCTTCATTTTGAGTCCTATAGCCGCCATTCTTTATATACAATCTGCTGGAACCATTCTACAGCCGCCATTTTGAGTGTTATAGCCGCCATCCTTTATGTAACAGTTATACAAGCTGCTGGGACCATTTTACAGCCTTTATTTTGAGTGTTATAGCCGCCGTTATTTATGTAACAGTTATACAAGCTGCTGGTACCATTTTACAGCCGTCATTTTGAGTGTTGTAGCCGCCATTTTGAGTGTTATAGCTGCCATCTTTAATATAGTAGCTACACAAACTGCTGGAACCATTCTACAGCCTTCATTTTGAGTCTTATAGCCGCCAGCATTTATATAACAGCTCTACAAGCTGCTGGAACCATTCTACAGCCGTTATTTTGAGTGTTATAGCAGCCAGCATTTATATAGGACCTCTACAAGCTTCTGGAACCATTATACAGCCGCCATTTTGAGTGTTATAGCAGCCAGCATTAATATGACAGCTCTACAAGCTGCTGGAACCATTCTTCAGCAGTTATTTTGAGTGTTATAGCCGCCAGCTTTTATATAAAAGCTCTACAAGCTGCTGGAATCATTCTACAGGCGTTATTTTGAGTGTTATAGCCGCCAGCTTTTATATAACAGCTCTACAAGCTGCTGCAACCATTCTACAGCCGCCATTTTGAGTGTTATAGCCGCCATCCTTTATATAACAGCTCTA
Source organism: Drosophila paulistorum (assembly GCA_018152135.1). Classification (NCBI taxonomy): domain Eukaryota; kingdom Metazoa; phylum Arthropoda; class Insecta; order Diptera; family Drosophilidae; genus Drosophila; species Drosophila paulistorum. Next base: position 148,592 of record JAECXG010000654.1, on the reverse strand, counting down.
CAACCTGCTGGAACCATTCTACAGCCGTTATTTTGAGTGTTATAGCAGCCAGCATTTATATAGGACCTCTACAAGCTTCTGGAACCATTATACAGCCGCCATTTTGAGTGTTATAGCAGCCAGCATTAATATGACAGCTCTACAAGCTGCTGGAACCATTCTTCAGCAGTTATTTTGAGTGTTATAGCCGCCAGCTTTTATATAAAAGCTCTACAAGCTGCTGGAATCATTCTACAGGCGTTATTTTGAGTGTTATAGCAGCCAGCATTTATATAACAGCTCTACAAGCTGCTGGAACCATTCTACAGCCGTTATTTTGAGTGTTATAGCAGCCAGCTTTCATATAAAAGCTCTACAAGCTGCTGGAACCATTCTACAGCCGTTATTTTGAGTGTTATAGCAGCCAGCATTTATATAACAGCTCTACAAGCTGCTGGAACCATTCTACAGGCGTTATTTTGAGTGTTATAGCAGCCAGCATTTATATACTACCTCTACAAGCTGCTGGAACCATTATACAGCCGCCATTTTGAGTGTTATAGCAGCCAGCATTAATATAACAGCTCTACAAGCTGCTGAAACCATTCTTCAGCCGTTATTTTGAGTGTTATAGCCGCCAGCTTTTATATAAAAGCTCTACAAGCTGCTGGAACCATTCTACAGCCGTTATTTTGAGTGTTATAGCAGCCAGCTTTTATATAAAAGCTCTACAAGCTGCTGGAACCATTCTACAGCCGTTATTTTGAGTGTTATAGCAGCCAGCATTTATATAACAGCTCTACAAGCTGCTGGAACCATTCTACAACCGTTATTTTGAGTGTTATAGCAGCCAGCTTGCATATAAAAGCTCTACAAGCTGCTGGAACCATTCTACAGCCGTTAAGTTGAGTGTTATAGTAGCCAGCATTTATATAACAGCTCTACAAGCTGCTGGAACCATATAACAGCCGTTATTTTGAGTGTTATAGCAGCCAGCTTTTATATAAAAGCTCTACAAGCTGCTGGAACCATTCTACAGCCGTTATTTTGAGTGTTATAGATGCCAGCTTTTATATAACAGATCTACAAGCTGCTGGAACCATTCTACAGCCGTTATTTTGCGTGTTATAGCCGCCAGCTTTTATATAACAGCTCTACAAGCTGCTGGAACCATTCTACAGCCGTTATTTTGAGTGTTATAGCCGCCAGATTTTATATAGGACCTCTACAAGCTGCTGGAACCATTCTACAGCCGTTATTTTGAGTGTTATAGCCGCCAGCTTTCATATAAAAGCTCTACAAGCTGCTGGAACCATTCTACAGCCGTTATTTTGAGTGTTATTGCCGCCAGCTTTTATATAACAGCTCTACAAGCTGCTGGAACCATTCTACAGCCGTTATTTTGAGTGTTATAGCAGCCAGCTTTTATATAGGACCTCGACAAGCTGCTGGAACTATTAAACAGCCGCCATTTTGAGTGTTATAGCAGCCAGCTTTTATATAACAGATCTACAAGCTGCTGGAACCATTCTACAGCCGCCATTTTGAGTGTTATAGCCGGCAGCTTTTATATAACAGCTCTACAAGCTGCTGGAACCATTCTACAGCCGTTATTTTGAGTGTTATAGCAGCCAGCTTTTATATAACAGCTCTACAAGCTGCTGGAACCCTTCTACAGCTGTTATTTTGAGGGTTATAACAGCCAGTTGCTGGAACCGTTCCGCAGCCTTCATTTTGAGTCTTATAGCCGCCATCCTTTATATAACAGCTATACAAGTTGCTGGAACCATTCTACCGACGCTATTTTGAGTGTTATAGCCGCTATTGTTTATATAACAGCTATACAAGCTGCTGGAACCATTCTACCGACGCCATTTTGAGTGTTATAGCCGCTATTGTTTATATAACAGCTATACAAGTTGCTGGAACCATTCTACAGCCGCCATTTTGAGTCTTATAGCCGCCATCCTTTATATAACAGCTCTACAAGCTGCTGAAACCATTCTTCAGCCGCCATTTTGAGTGTTATAGCCGCCGTTCTTTATATAACAGCTATACAAGCTGCTGGAACCAATCTACCGACGCCATTTTGAGTGTTATAGCCGCTATTGTTTATATAACAGCTATACAAGTTGCTGGAACCATTCTACAGGCGCCATTTTGAGTCTTATAGCCGCCATCCTTTATATAACAGCTATACAAGTTGCCGGAACCATTCTACCGACGCTATTTTGAGTGTTATAGCCGCTATTGTTTATATAACAGCTATACAAGTTGCTGGAACCATTCTACCGACGCCATTTTGAGTCTTATAGCCACCATTCTTCATATAACAGTTATACAAGTTGCTGGAACCATTTAACAGCCTTCATTTTGAGTCTTATAGCCGCCATCCTTTATATAACAGCTATTCAAGCTGCTGGAACCAATCTACCGACGCCATTTTGAGTGTTATAGCCGCTATTGTTTATAAAACAGCTATACAAGTTACTGGAACCATTCTACAGCCGCCATTTTGAGTCTTATAGCCGCCATCCTTTATATAACAGCTGTACAAGTTGCTGGAACCATTCTACAGCCTTCATTTTGAGTCTTATAGCCGCCATCTTTTATGTAACAGCTATACAAGTTGCTGGAACCATTCTACCGACGCCATTTTGAGTCTTATAGCCACCATTCTTCATATAACAGTTATACAAGTTGCTGGAACCATTTAACAGCCTTCATTTTGAGTCTTATAGCCGCCATCCTTTATATAACAGCTATACAAGCTGCTGAAACCAATCTACCGACGCCATTTTGAGTGTTATAGCAGCTATTGTTTATAAAACAGCTATACAAGTTGCAGGAACCATTCTACAACCGCCATTTTGAGTCTTATAGCCGCCATCCTTTATATAACAGCTGTACAAGTTGCTGGAACCATTTAACAGCCTTCATTTAGAGTCTTATAGCCGCCATCCTTTATATAACAGCTATACAAGCTGCTGGAACCAATCTACCGACGCCATTTTGAGTGTTATAGCCGCTATTGTTTATAAAACAGCTATACAAGTTGCTGGAACCATTCTACAGGCCCCATTTGGAGTCTTATAGCCGCCATCCTTTATATAACAGCTGTACAAGTTGGTGGAATCATTCTACAGCCTTCATTTTGAGTCTTATAGCCGCCATCCTTTATATAACAGCTATACAAGTTGCTGGAACCATTCTACAGCCGCCATTTTGAGTGTTATAGCCGCCATCCTTTATATAACAGCTGTACAAGTTGGTGGAACCATTCTTCCGACGCCATTTTGAGTGTTATAGCTGCCATCTTTAATATAGTAGCTATACAAACTGCTTGAACAATTCTACAGCCTTCATATTGAGTCTTATAGCCGCCATACTTTATATAGCAGCTCTACAAGCTGCTGGAACCATTCTTCCGACACCATTTTGAGTGTTATAGCCGCTATTGTTTATATAACAGCTATACAAGTTGCTGGAACCATTCTACAGGCGCCATTTTGAGTCTTATAACCGCCATCCTTTATATAACAGCTGTACAAGTTGGTAGAACCATTCTACAGCCTTCATTTTGAGTCTTATAGCCGCCATCCTTTATATAACAGCTATACAAGCTGCTGGAACCAATCTACCGACGCCATTTTGAGTGTTATAGCCGCTATTGTTTATATACCAGCTATACAAGTTGCTGGAACCATTCTACAGGCGCCATTTTGAGTCTTATAGCCGCCATCCTTTATATAACAGCTGTACAAGTTGGTGGAACCATTCTACAGCCTTAATTTTGAGTCTTATAGCCGCCATCTTTTATGTAACAGCTATACAAGTTGCTGGAACCATTCTACCGACGCCATTTTGAGTCTTATAGCCACCATTCTTCATATAACAGTTATACAAGTTGCTGGAACCATTTAACAGCCTTCATTTTGAGTCTTATAGCCGCCATCCTTTATATAACAGCTATACAAGCTGCTGGAACCAATCTACCGACGCCATTTTGAGTGTTATAGCCGCTATTGTTTATAAAACAGCTATACAAGTTGCTGGAACCATTCTACAGCCGCCATTTTGAGTCTTATAGCCGCCATCCTTTATATAACAGCTGTACAAGTTGGTGGAACCATTCTACAGCCTTCATTTTGAGTCTTATAGCCGCCATCCTTTATATAACAGCTATACAAGTTGCTGGAACCATTCTACAGCCGCCATTTTGAGTCTTATAGCCGCCATCCTTTATATAACAGCTGTACAAGTTGGTGGAACCATTCTACAGCCTTCATATTGAGTCTTATAGCCGCCATACTTTATATAGCAGCTCTACAAGCTGCTGGAACCATTCTTCCGACACCATTTTGAGTGTTATAACCGCTATTGTTTATATAACATCTATACAAGTTGCTGGAACCATTCTACAGGCGCCATTTTGAGTCTTATAGCCGCCATCCTTTATATAACAGCTGTACAAGTTGGTGGAACCATTCTACAGCCTTCATTTTGAGTCTTACAGCCGCTATCTTTTATGTAACAGCTATACAAGTTGCTGGAACCATTCTACCGACGCCATTTTGAGTCTTATAGACACCATTCTTCATATAACAGTTATACAAGTTGCTGGAACCATTCTACAGCCTTCATTTTGAGTCTTATAGCCGCCATCCTTTATATAACAGCTATACAAGCTGCTGGAACCATTCTACCGACGCCATTTTGAATGTTATAGCCGCTATTGTTTATATAACAGCTATACAAGCTGCTGGAACCATTCTACCGACGCCATTTTGAGTGTTATAGCCGCTATTGTTTATATAACAGCTATACAAGTTGCTGGAACCATTCTACAGCCGCCATTTTGAGTCTTATAGCCGCCATCCTTTATATAACAGCTGTACAAGTTGGTGGAACCATTCTACAGCCTTCATTTTGTGTCTTATAGCCGCCATCCTTTATATAACAGCTATACAAGTTGCTGGAACCATTCTACAGCCGCCATTTTGAGTCTTATAGCCGCCATCCTTTATATAACAGCTGTACAAGTTGGTGGAACCATTCTACAGCCTTCATATTGAGTCTTATAGCCGCCATACTTTATATAGCAGCTCTACAAGCTGCTGGAACCATTCTTCCGACACCATTTTGAGTGTTATAGCCGCTATTGTTTATATAACAGCTATACAAGTTGCTGGAACCATTCTACAGGCGCCATTTTGAGTCTTATAGCCGCCATCCTTTATATAACAGCTGTACAAGTTGGTGGAACCATTCTACAGCCTTCATTTTGAGTCTTATAGCCGCCATCTTTTATGTAACAGCTATACAAGTTGCTGGAACCATTCTACCGACGCCATTTTGAGTCTTATAGCCACCATTCTTCATATAACAGTTATACAAGTTGCTGGAACCATTTAACAGCCTTCATTTTGAGTCTTATAGCCGCCATCCTTTATATAACAGCTATACAAGCTGCTGGAACCAATCTACCGACGCCATTTTGAGTGTTATAGCCGCTATTGTTTATAAAACAGCTATACAAGTTGCTGGAACCATTCTACAGGCGCCATTTTGAGTCTTATAGCCGCCATCCTTTATATAACAGCTGTACAAGTTGGTGGAACCATTCTACAGCCTTCATTTTGAGTCTTATAGCCGCCATCCTTTATATAACAGCTATACAAGTTGCTGGAACCATTCTACAGCCGCCATTTTGAGTCTTATAGCCGCCATCCTTTATATAACAGCTGTACAAGTTGGTGGAACCATTCTTCCGACGCCATTTTGAGTGTTATAGCTGCCATCTTTAATATAGTAGCTATACAAACTGCTTGAACAATTCTACAGCCTTCATATTGAGTCTTATAGCCGCCATACTTTATATAGCAGCTATACAAGCTGCTGGAACCATTCTTCCGACACCATTTTGAGTGTTATAGCCGCTATTGTTTATATAACAGCTATACAAGTTGCTGGAACCATTCTACAGGCGCCATTTTGCGTCTTATAGCCGCCATCCTTTATATAACAGCTGTACAAGTTGGTGGAACCATTCTACAGCCTTCATATTGAGTCTTATAGCCGCCATACTTTTATATAGCAGCTCTACAAGCTGCTGGAACCATTCTTCCGACACCATTTTGAGTGTTATAGCCGCTATTGTTTATATAACAGCTATACAAGTTGCTGGAACCATTCTACAGGCGCCATTTTGAGTCTTATAGCCGCCATCCTTTATATAACAGCTGTACAAGTTGGTGGAACCATTCTACAGCCTTCATTTTGAGTCTTATAGCCGCCATCCTTTATGTAACAGCTATACAAGTTGCTGGAACCATTCTACCGACGCCATTTTGAGTCTTATAGCCACCATTCTTCATATAACAGTTATACAAGTTGCTGGAACCATTTAACAGCCTTCATTTTGAGTCTTATAGCCGCCATCCTTTATATAACAGCTATACAAGCTGCTGGAACCATTCTACCGACGCCATTTTGAGTGTTATAGCCGCTATTGTTTATAAAACAGCTATACAAGTTGCTGGAACCATTCTACAGCCGCCATTTTGAGTCTTATAGCCGCCATCCTTTATATAACAGCTGTACAAGTTGCTGGAACTATTCTAAATCCTTCATTTTGAGTCTTATAGCCGCCATCTTTTATGTAACAGCTGTACAAGTTGCTGGAACCATTCTACAGCCGCCATTGTGAGTCTTATAGCCGCCATCCTTTATATAACAGCTATACAAGTTGCTGGAACCATTCTACAGCCGCCATTTTGAGTCTTATAGCCGCCATCCTTTATATAACAGCTGTACAAGTTGGTGGAACCATTCTTCCGACGCCATTTTGAGTGTTATAGCTGCCATCTTTAATATAGTAGCTATACAAACTGCTTGAACAATTCTACAGCCTTCATATTGAGTCTTATAGCCGCCATACTTTATATAGCAGCTCTACAAGCTGCTGGAACCATTCTTCCGACACCATTTTGAGTGTTATAGCCGCTATTGTTTATATAACAGCTATACAAGTTGCTGGAACCATTCTACAGGCGCCATTTTGAGTCTTATAGCCGCCATCCTTTATATAACAGCTGTACAAGTTGGTGGAACCATTCTACAGCCTTCATTTTGAGTCTTATAGCCGCCATCTTTTATGTAACAGCTATACAAGTTGCTGGAACCATTCTACCGACGCCATTTTGAGTCTTATAGCCACCATTCTTCATATAACAGTTATACAAGTTGCTGGAACCATTTAACAGCCTTCATTTTGAGTCTTATAGCCGCCATCCTTTATATAACAGCTATACAAGCTGCTGGAACCAATCTACCGACGCCATTTTGAGTGTTATAGCCGCTATTGTTTATAAAACAGCTATACAAGTTGCTGGAACCATTCTACAGCCGCCATTTTGAGTCTTATAGCCGCCATCCTTTATATAACAGCTGTACAAGTTGCTGGAACCATTCTACAGCCTTCATTTTGAGTCTTATAGCCGCCATCTTTTATGTAACAGCTGTACAAGTTGCTGGAACCATTCTACAGCCGCCATTTTGAGTCTTATAGCCGCCATCCTTTATATAACAGCTGTACAAGTTGGTGGAACCATTCTACAGCCTTCATTTTGAGTCTTATAGCCGCCATCTTTTAAGTAACAGCTGTACAAGTTGCTGGAACCATTCTACAGGCGCCATTTTGAGTCTTATAGCCGCCATCCTTTATATAACAGCTGTACAAGTTGGTGGAACCATTCTACAGCCTTCATATTGAGTCTTATAGCCGCCATACTTTATAAAGCAGCTCTACGAGCTGCTGGAACCATTCTTCCGACACCATTTTGAGTGTTATAGCCGCTATTGTTTATATAACAGCTATACAAGTTGCTGGAACCATTCTACAGGCGCCATTTTGAGTCTTATAGCCGCAATCCTTTATATAACAGCTGTACAAGTTGGTGGAACCATTCTACAGCCTTCATTTTGAGTCTTATAGCCGCCATCTTTTATGTAACAGCTATACAAGTTGCTGGAACCATTCTACCGACGCCATTTTGAGTCTTAAAGCCACCATTCTTCATATAACAGTTATACAAGTTGCTGGAACCATTTAACAGCCTTCATTTTGAGTCTTATAGCCGCCATCCTTTATATAACAGCTATACAAGCTGCTGGAACCAATCTACCGACGCCATTTTGAGTGTTATAGCCGCTATTGTTTATAAAACAGCTATACAAGTTGCTGGAACCATTCTACAGCCGCCATTTTGAGTCTTATAGCCGCCATCCTTTATATAACAGCTGTACAAGTTGCTGGAACCATTCTAAAGCCTTCATTTTGAGTCTTATAGCCGCCATCTTTTATGTAACAGCTGTACAAGTTGCTGGAACCATTCTACAGCCGCCATTTTGAGTCTTATAGCCGCCATCCTTTATATAACAGCTATACAAGTTGCTGGAACCATTCTACAGCCGCCATTTTGAGTCTTATAGCCGCCATCCTTTATATAACAGCTGTACAAGTTGGTGGAACCATTCTTCCGACGCCATTTTGAGTGTTATAGCTGCCATCTTTAATATAGTAGCTATACAAACTGCTTGAACAATTCTACAGCCTTCATATTGAGTCTTATAGCCGCCATACTTTATATAGCAGCTCTACAAGCTGCTGGAACCATTCTTCCGACACCATTTTGAGTGTTATAGCCGCTATTGTTTATATAACAGCTATACAAGTTGCTGGAACCATTCTACAGGCGCCATTTTGAGTCTTATAGCCGCCATTCTTCATATAACAGTTATACAAGTTGCTGGAACCATTTAACAGCCTTCATTTTGAGTCTTATAGCCGCCATCCTTTATATTACAGCTATACAAGCTGCTGGAACCAATCTACCGACGCCATTTTGAGTGTTATAGCCGCTATTGTTTATAAAACAGCTATACAAGTTGCTGGAACCATTCTACAGCCGCCATTTTGAGTCTTATAGCCGCCATCCTTTATATAACAGCTGTACAAGTTGCTGGAACCATTCTACAGCCTTCATTTTGAGTCTTTTAGCCGCCATCTTTTATGTAACAGCTGTACAAGTTGCTGGAACCATTCTACAGCCGCCATTTTGAGTCTTATAGCCGCCATCCTTTATATAACAGCTGTACAAGTTGGTGGAACCATTCTACAGCCTTCATTTTGAGTCTTATAGCCGCCATCTTTTAAGTAACAGCTGTACAAGTTGCTGGAACCATTCTACAGGCGCCATTTTGAGTCTTATAGCCGCCATCCTTTATATAACAGCTGTACAAGTTGGTGGAACCATTCTACAGCCTTCATATTGAGTCTTATAGCCGCCATACTTTATATAGCAGCTCTACGAGCTGCTGGAACCATTCTTCCGACACCATTTTGAGTGTTATAGCCGCTATTGTTTATATAACAGCTATACAAGTTGCTGGAACCATTCTACAGGCGCCATTTTGAGTCTTATAGCCGCAATCCTTTATATAACAGCTGTACAAGTTGGTGGAACCATTCTACAGCCTTCATTTTGAGTCTTATAGCCGCCATCTTTTATGTAACAGCTATACAAGTTGCTGGAACCATTCTACCGACGCCATTTTGAGTCTTAAAGCCACCATTCTTCATATAACAGTTATACAAGTTGCTGGAACCATTTAACAGCCTTCATTTTGAGTCTTATAGCCGCCATCCTTTATATAACAGCTATACAAGCTGCTGGAACCAATCTACCGACGCCATTTTGAGTGTTATAGCCGCTATTGTTTATATAACAGCTATACAAGTTGCTGGAACCATTCTACAGGCGCCATTTTGAGTCTTATAGCCGCCATTCTTCATATAACAGTTATACAAGTTGCTGGAACCATTTAACAGCCTTCATTTTGAGTCTTATAGCCGCCATCCTTTATATAACAGCTGTACAAGTTGGTGGAACCATTCTACAGCCTTCATATTGAGTCTTATAGCCGCCATACTTTATAAAGCAGCTCTACGAGCTGCTGGAACCATTCTTCCGACACCATTTTGAGTGTTATAGCCGCTATTGTTTATATAACAGCTATACAAGTTGCTGGAACCATTCTACAGCCGCCATTTTGAGTCTTATAGCCGCCATCCTTTATATAACAGCTGTACAAGTTGGTGGAACCATTCTACAGCCTTCATTTTGAGTCTTATAGCCGCCATCTTTTAAGTAACAGCTGTACAAGTTGCTGGAACCATTCTACAGGCGCCATTTTGAGTCTTATAGCCGCCATCCTTTATATAACAGCTGTACAAGTTGGTGGAACCATTCTACAGCCTTCATATTGAGTCTTATAGCCGCCATACTTTATAAAGCAGCTCTACGAGCTGCTGGAACCATTCTTCCGACACCATTTTGAGTGTTATAGCCGCTATTGTTTATATAACAGCTATACAAGTTGCTGGAACCATTCTACAGGCGCCATTTTGAGTCTTATAGCCGCAATCCTTTATATAACAGCTGTACAAGTTGGTGGAACCATTCTACAGCCTTCATTTTGAGTCTTATAGCCGCCATCTTTTATGTAACAGCTATACAAGTTGCTGGAACCATTCTACCGACGCCATTTTGAGTCTTAAAGCCACCATTCTTCATATAACAGTTATACAAGTTGCTGGAACCATTTAACAGCCTTCATTTTGAGTCTTATAGCCGCCATCCTTTATATAACAGCTATACAAGCTGCTGGAACCAATCTACCGACGCCATTTTGAGTGTTATAGCCGCTATTGTTTATAAAACAGCTATACAAGTTGCTGGAACCATTCTACAGCCGCCATTTTGAGTCTTATAGCCGCCATCCTTTATATAACAGCTGTACAAGTTGCTGGAACCATTCTAAAGCCTTCATTTTGAGTCTTATAGCCGCCATCTTTTATGTAACAGCTGTACAAGTTGCTGGAACCATTCTACAGCCGCCATTTTGAGTCTTATAGCCGCCATCCTTTATATAACAGCTATACAAGTTGCTGGAACCATTCTACAGCCGCCATTTTGAGTCTTATAGCCGCCATCCTTTATATAACAGCTGTACAAGTTGGTGGAACCATTCTTCCGACGCCATTTTGAGTGTTATAGCTGCCATCTTTAATATAGTAGCTATACAAACTGCTTGAACAATTCTACAGCCTTCATATTGAGTCTTATAGCCGCCATACTTTATATAGCAGCTCTACAAGCTGCTGGAACCATTCTTCCGACACCATTTTGAATGTTATAGCCGCTATTGTTTATATAACAGCTATACAAGTTGCTGGAACCATTCTACAGGCGCCATTTTGAGTCTTATAGCCGCCATTCTTCATATAACAGTTATACAAGTTGCTGGAACCATTTAACAGCCTTCATTTTGAGTCTTATAGCCGCCATCCTTTATATTACAGCTATACAAGCTGCTGGAACCAATCTACCGACGCCATTTTGAGTGTTATAGCCGCTATTGTTTATAAAACAGCTATACAAGTTGCTGGAACCATTCTACAGCCGCCATTTTGAGTCTTATAGCCGCCATCCTTTATATAACAGCTGTACAAGTTGCTGGAACCATTCTACAGCCTTCATTTTGAGTCTTATAGCCGCCATCTTTTATGTAACAGCTGTACAAGTTGCTGGAACCATTCTACAGCCGCCATTTTGAGTCTTATAGCCGCCATCCTTTATATAACAGCTGTACAAGTTGGTGGAACCATTCTACAGCCTTCATTTTGAGTCTTATAGCCGCCATCTTTTAAGTAACAGCTGTACAAGTTGCTGGAACCATTCTACAGGCGCCATTTTGAGTCTTATAGCCGCCATCCTTTATATAACAGCTGTACAAGTTGGTGGAACCATTCTACAGCCTTCATATTGAGTCTTATAGCCGCCATACTTTATATAGCAGCTCTACGAGCTGCTGGAACCATTCTTCCGACACCATTTTGAGTGTTATAGCCGCTATTGTTTATATAACAGCTATACAAGTTGCTGGAACCATTCTACAGGCGCCATTTTGAGTCTTATAGCCGCAATCCTTTATATAACAGCTGTACAAGTTGGTGGAACCATTCTACAGCCTTCATTTTGAGTCTTATAGCCGCCATCTTTTATGTAACAGCTATACAAGTTGCTGGAACCATTCTACCGACGCCATTTTGAGTCTTAAAGCCACCATTCTTCATATAACAGTTATACAAGTTGCTGGAACCATTTAACAGCCTTCATTTTGAGTCTTATAGCCGCCATCCTTTATATAACAGCTATACAAGCTGCTGGAACCAATCTACCGACGCCATTTTGAGTGTTATAGCCGCTATTGTTTATAAAACAGCTATACAAGTTGCTGGAACCATTCTACAGCCGCCATTTTGAGTCTTATAGCCGCCATCCTTTATATAACAGCTGTACAAGTTGCTGGAACCATTCTAAAGCCTTCATTTTGAGTCTTATAGCCGCCATCTTTTATGTAACAGCTGTACAAGTTGCTGGAACCATTCTACAGCCGCCATTTTGAGTCTTATAGCCGCCATCCTTTATATAACAGCTATACAAGTTGCTGGAACCATTCTACAGCCGCCATTTTGAGTCTTATAGCCGCCATCCTTTATATAACAGCTGTACAAGTTGGTGGAACCATTCTTCCGACGCCATTTTGAGTGTTATAGCTGCCATCTTTAATATAGTAGCTATACAAACTGCTTGAACAATTCTACAGCCTTCATATTGAGTCTTATAGCCGCCATACTTTATATAGCAGCTCTACAAGCTGCTGAAACCATTCTTCCGACACCATTTTGAGTGTTATAGCCGCTATTGTTTATATAACAGCTATACAAGTTGCTGGAACCATTCTACAGGCGCCATTTTGAGTCTTATAGCCGCCATCCTTTATATAACAGCTGTACAAGTTGGTGGAACCATTCTACAGCCTTCATTTTGAGTCTTATAGCCGCCATCTTTTATGTAACAGCTATACAAGTTGCTGGAACCATTCTACCGACGCCATTTTGAGTCTTATAGCCACCATTCTTCATATAACAGTTATACAAGTTGCTGGAACCATTTAACAGCCTTCATTTTGAGTCTTATAGCCGCCATCCTTTATATTACAGCTATACAAGCTGCTGGAACCAATCTACCGACGCCATTTTGAGTGTTATAGCCGCTATTGTTTATAAAACAGCTATACAAGTTGCTGGAACCATTCTACAGCCGCCATTTTGAGTCTTATAGCCGCCATCCTTTATATAACAGCTGTACAAGTTGGTGGAACCATTCTACAGCCTTCATTTTGAGTCTTATAGCCGCCATCTTTTATGTAACAGCTGTACAAGTTGCTGGAACCATTCTACAGCCGCCATTTTGAGTCTTATAGCCGCCATCCTTTATATAACAGCTGTACAAGTTGGTGGAACCATTCTACAGCCTTCATTTTGAGTCTTATAGCCGCCATCTTTTAAGTAACAGCTGTACAAGTTGCTGGAACCATTCTACCGACGCCATTTTGAGTCTTATAGCCGCCATCCTTTATATAACAGCTGTACAAGTTGGTGGAACCATTCTACAGCCTTCATTTTGAGTCTTATAGCCGCCATCCTTTATATAACAGCTATACAAGCTGCTGGAACCAATCTACCGACGCCATTTTGAGTGTTATAGCCGCTATTGTTTATAAAACAGCTATACAAGTTGCTGGAACCATTCTACAGCCGCCATTTTGAGTCTTATAGCCGCCATCCTTTATATAACAGCTGTACAAGTTGCTGGAACCATTCTACAGCCTTCTATTTGAGTCTTATAGCCGCCATCTTTTATGTAACAGCTGTACAAGTTGCTGGAACCATTCTACAGCCGCCATTTTGAGTCTTATAGCCGCCATCCTTTATATAACAGCTGTACAAGTTGGTGGAATAATTCTACAGCCTTCATTTTGAGTCTTATAGCCGCCATCCTTTATATAACAGCTATACAAGCTGCTGGAACCAATCTACCGACGCCATTTTGAGTGTTATAGCCGCTATTGTTTATAAAACAGCTATACAAGTTGCTGGAACAATTCTACAGCCTTCATATTGAGTCTTATAGCCGCCATACTTTATATAGCAGCTCTACAAGCTGCTGGAACCATTCTTCCGACACCATTTTGAGTCTTATAGCCGCCATCCTTTATATAACAGCTATACAAGCTGCTGGAACCAATCTACCGACGCCATTTTGAGTGTTATAGCCGCTATTGTTTATAAAACAGCTATACAAGTTGCTGGAACCATTCTACAGCCTTCTATTTGAGTCTTATAGCCGCCATCTTTTATGTAACAGCTGTACAAGTTGCTGGAACCATTCTACAGCCGCCATTTTGAGTCTTATAGCCGCCATCCTTTATTTAACAGCTGTACAAGTTGGTGGAATAATTCTACAGCCTTCATTTTGAGTCTTATAGCCGCCATCCTTTATATAACAGCTATACAAGCTGCTGGAACCATTCTTCCGACACCATTTTGAGTCTTATAGCCACCATTCTTCATATAACAGTTATACAAGTTGCTGGAACCATTTAACAGCCTTCATTTTGAGTCTTATAGCCGCCATCCTTTATATTACAGCTATACAAGCTGCTGGAACCAATCTACCGACGCCATTTTGAGTGTTATAGCCGCTATTGTTTATAAAACAGCTATACAAGTTGCTGGAACCATTCTACAGCCGCCATTTTGAGTCTTATAGCCGCCATCCTTTATATAACAGCTGTACAAGTTGGTGGAACCATTCTACAGCCTTCATTTTGAGTCTTATAGCCGCCATCTTTTATGTAACAGCTGTACAAGTTGCTGGAACCATTCTACAGCCGCCATTTTGAGTCTTATAGCCGCCATCCTTTATATAACAGCTGTACAAGTTGGTGGAACCATTCTACAGCCTTCATTTTGAGTCTTATAGCCGCCATCTTTTAAGTAACAGCTGTACAAGTTGCTGGAACCATTCTACCGACGCCATTTTGAGTCTTATAGCCGCCATCCTTTATATAACAGCTGTACAAGTTGGTGGAACCATTCTACAGCCTTCATTTTGAGTCTTATAGCCGCCATCCTTTATATAACAGCTATACAAGCTGCTGGAACCAATCTACCGACGCCATTTTGAGTGTTATAGCCGCTATTGTTTATAAAACAGCTATACAAGTTGCTGGAACCATTCTACAGCCGCCATTTTGAGTCTTATAGCCGCCATCCTTTATATAACAGCTGTACAAGTTGCTGGAACCATTCTACAGCCTTCTATTTGAGTCTTATAGCCGCCATCTTTTATGTAACAGCTGTACAAGTTGCTGGAACCATTCTACAGCCGCCATTTTGAGTCTTATAGCCGCCATCCTTTATATAACAGCTGTACAAGTTGGTGGAATAATTCTACAGCCTTCATTTTGAGTCTTATAGCCGCCATCCTTTATATAACAGCTATACAAGCTGCTGGAACCAATCTACCGACGCCATTTTGAGTGTTATAGCCGCTATTGTTTATAAAACAGCTATACAAGTTGCTGGAACAATTCTACAGCCTTCATATTGAGTCTTATAGCCGCCATACTTTATATAGCAGCTCTACAAGCTGCTGGAACCATTCTTCCGACACCATTTTGAGTCTTATAGCCGCCATCCTTTATATAACAGCTATACAAGCTGCTGGAACCAATCTACCGACGCCATTTTGAGTGTTATAGCCGCTATTGTTTATAAAACAGCTATACAAGTTGCTGGAACCATTCTACAGCCTTCTATTTGAGTCTTATAGCCGCCATCTTTTATGTAACAGCTGTACAAGTTGCTGGAACCATTCTACAGCCGCCATTTTGAGTCTTATAGCCGCCATCCTTTATTTAACAGCTGTACAAGTTGGTGGAATAATTCTACAGCCTTCATTTTGAGTCTTATAGCCGCCATCCTTTATATAACAGCTATACAAGCTGCTGGAACCATTCTTCCGACACCATTTTGAGTGTTATAGCCGCTATTGTTTATATAACAGATATACAAGCTGCTGGAACCATTCTGCCGACGCCATTTTGAGTGTTATAGCCGCTTTTGTTTACATAACAGCTATACAAGTTGCTGGAACCATTCTACAGGCGCCATTTTGAGTCTTATAGCCGCCATCCTTTATATAACAGCTGTACAAGTTGGTGGAACCATTCTACAGTCTTCATTTTGAGTCTTATAGCCGCCATCCTTTATATAACAGCTATACAAGTTGCTGGAACCATTCTACAGCCGCCATTTTGAGTCTTATAGCCGCCATCCTTTATATAACAGCTGTACAAGTTGGTGGAACCATTCTTCCGACGCCATTTTGAGTGTTATAGCTGCCATCTTTAATATAGTAGCTATACAAACTGCTTGAACAATTCTACAGCCTTCATATTGAGTCTTATAGCCGCCATCCTTTATATAACAGCTATACAAGCTGCTGGAACCAATCTACCGACGCCATTTTGAGTGTTATAGCCGCTATTGTTTATAAAACAGCTATACAAGTTGCCGGAACCATTCTACAGCCGCCATTTTGAGTCTTATAGCCGCCATCCTTTATATAACAGCTGTACAAGTTGCTGGAACCATTCTACAGCCTTCATTTTGAGTCTTATAGCCGCCATCTTTTATGTAACAGCTGTACAAGTTGCTGGAACCATTCTACAGCCGCCATTTTGAGTCTTATAGCCGCCATCCTTTATATAACAGCTATACAAGTTGCTGGAACCATTCTACAGGCGCCATTTTGAGTCTTATAGCCGCCATCCTTTATATAACAGCTGTACAAGTTGGTGGAACCATTCTACAGCCTTCATTTTGAGTCTTATAGCCGCCATCTTTTATGTAACAGCTATACAAGTTGCTGGAACCATTCTACCGACGCCATTTTAAGTCTTATAGCCACCATTCTTCATATAACAGTTATACAAGTTGCTGGAACCATTTAACAGCCTTCATTTTGAGTCTTATAGCCGCCATCCTTTATATAACAGCTATACAAGCTGCTGGAACCAATCTACCGACGCCATTTTGAGTGTTATAGCCGCTATTGTTTATAAAACAGCTATACAAGTTGCTGGAACCATTCTACAGCCGCCATTTTGAGTCTTATAGCCGCCATCTTTTATGTAACAGCTGTACAAGTTGCTGGAACCATTCTACAGCCTTCATTTTGAGTCTTATAGCCGCCATCTTTTATGTAACAGCTGTACAAGTTGCTGGAACCATTCTACAGCCGCCATTTTGAGTCTTATAGCCGCCATCCTTTATATAACAGCTATACAAGTTGCTGGAACCATTCTACAGCCGCCATTTTGAGTCTTATAGCCGCCATCCTTTATATAACAGCTGTACAAGTTGGTGGAACCATTCTTCCGACGCCATTTTGAGTGTTATAGCTGCCATCTTTAATATAGTAGCTATACAAACTGCTTGAACAATTCTACAGCCTTCATATTGACTCTTATAGCCGCCATACTTTATATAGCAGCTCTACAAGATGCTGGAACCAATCTACCGACACCATTTTGAGTGTTATAGCCGCTATTGTTTATATAACAGCTATACAAGTTGCTGGAACCATTCTACAGGCGCCATTTTGAGTCTTATAGCCGCCATCCTTTATATAACAGCTGTACAAGTTGGTGGAACCATTCTACAGCCTTCATTTTGAGTCTTATAGCCGCCATCTTTTATGTAACAGCTATACAAGTTGCTGGAACCATTCTACCGACGCCATTTTGAGTCTTATAGCCACCATTCTTCATATAACAGTTATACATGTTGCTGGAACCATTTAACAGCCTTCATTTTGAGTCTTATAGCCGCCATCCTTTATATAACAGCTATACAAGCTGCTGGAACCAATCTACCGACGCCATTTTGAGTGTTATAGCCGCTATTGTTTATAAAACAGCTATACAAGTTGCTGGAACCATTCTACAGCCGCCATTTTGAGTCTTATAGCCGCCATCCTTTATATAACAGCTGTACAAGTTGCTGGAACCATTCTACAGCCTTCATTTTGAGTCTTATAGCCGCCATCTTTTATGTAACAGCTGTACAAGTTGCTGGAACCATTCTACAGCCGCCATTTTGAGTCTTATAGCCGCCATCCTTTATATAACAGCTGTACAAGTTGGTGGAACCATTCTACAGCCTTCATTTTGAGTCTTATAGCCGCCATCTTTTATGTAACAGCTGTACAAGTTGCTGGAACCATTCTACAGCCGCCATTTTGAGTCTTATAGCCGCCATCCTTTATATAACAGCTGTACAAGTTGGTGGAACCATTCTACAGCCTTCATTTTGAGTCTTATAGCCGCCATCCTTTATATAACAGCTATACAAGCTGCTGGAACCAATCTACCGACGCCATTTTGAGTCTTATAGCCACCATTCTTCATATAACAGTTATACAAGTTGCTGGAACCATTTAACAGCCTTCATTTTGAGTCTTATAGCCGCCATCCTTTATATAACAGCTATACAAGCTGCTGGAACCAATCTACCGACGCCATTTTGAGTGTTATAGCCGCTATTGTTTATAAAACAGCTATACAAGTTGCTGGAACCATTCTACAGCCGCCATTTTGAGTCTTATAGCCGCCATCTTTTATGTAACAGCTGTACAAGTTGCTGGAACCATTCTACAGCCTTCATTTTGAGTCTTATAGCCGCCATCTTTTATGTAACAGCTGTACAAGTTGCTGGAACCATTCTACAGCCGCCATTTTGAGTCTTATAGCCGCCATCCTTTATATAACAGCTATACAAGTTGCTGGAACCATTCTACAGCCGCCATTTTGAGTCTTATAGCCGCCATCCTTTATATAACAGCTGTACAAGTTGGTGGAACCATTCTTCCGACGCCATTTTGAGTGTTATAGCTGCCATCTTTAATATAGTAGCTATACAAACTGCTTGAACAATTCTACAGCCTTCATATTGACTCTTATAGCCGCCATACTTTATATAGCAGCTCTACAAGATGCTGGAACCAATCTACCGACACCATTTTGAGTGTTATAGCCGCTATTGTTTATATAACAGCTATACAAGTTGCTGGAACCATTCTACAGGCGCCATTTTGAGTCTTATAGCCGCCATCCTTTATATAACAGCTGTACAAGTTGGTGGAACCATTCTACAGCCTTCATTTTGAGTCTTATAGCCGCCATCTTTTATGTAACAGCTATACAAGTTGCTGGAACCATTCTACCGACGCCATTTTGAGTCTTATAGCCACCATTCTTCATATAACAGTTATACATGTTGCTGGAACCATTTAACAGCCTTCATTTTGAGTCTTATAGCCGCCATCCTTTATATAACAGCTATACAAGCTGCTGGAACCAATCTACCGACGCCATTTTGAGTGTTATAGCCGCTATTGTTTATAAAACAGCTATACAAGTTGCTGGAACCATTCTACAGCCGCCATTTTGAGTCTTATAGCCGCCATCCTTTATATAACAGCTGTACAAGTTGCTGGAACCATTCTACAGCCTTCATTTTGAGTCTTATAGCCGCCATCTTTTATGTAACAGCTGTACAAGTTGCTGGAACCATTCTACAGCCGCCATTTTGAGTCTTATAGCCGCCATCCTTTATATAACAGCTGTACAAGTTGGTGGAACCATTCTACAGCCTTCATTTTGAGTCTTATAGCCGCCATCTTTTATGTAACAGCTGTACAAGTTGCTGGAACCATTCTACAGCCGCCATTTTGAGTCTTATAGCCGCCATCCTTTATATAACAGCTGTACAAGTTGGTGGAACCATTCTACAGCCTTCATTTTGAGTCTTATAGCCGCCATCCTTTATATAACAGCTATACAAGCTGCTGGAACCAATCTACCGACGCCATTTTGAGTGTTATAGCCGCTATTGTTTATAAAACAGCTATACAAGTTGCTGGAACCATTCTACAGCCGCCATTTTGAGTCTTATAGCCGCCATCCTTTATATAACAGCTGTACAAGTTGCTGGAACCATTCTACAGCCTTCATTTTGAGTCTTATAGCCGCCATCCTTTATATAACAGCTATACAAGCTGCTGGAACCAATCTACCGACGCCATTTTGAGTGTTATAGCCGCTATTGTTTATAAAACAGCTATACAAGTTGCTGGAACAATTCTACAGCCTTCATATTGAGTCTTGTAGCCGCCATACTTTATATAGCAGCTCTACAAGCTGCTGGAACCATTCTTCCGACACCATTTTGAGTGTTATAGCCGCTATTTTTTATATAACAGATATACAAGCTGCTGGAACCATTCTACCGACGCCATTTTGAGTGTTATAGCCGCTTTTGTTTACATAACAGCTATACAAGTTGCTGGAACCATTCTACAGGCGCCATTTTGAGTCTTATAGCCGCCATCCTTTATATAACAGCTGTACAAGTTGGTGGAACCATTCAACAGCCTTCATTTTGAGTCTTATAGCCGCCATCCTTTATATAACAGCTATACAAGTTGCTGGAACCATTCTACAGCCGCCATTTTGAGTCTTATAGCCGCCATCCTTTATATAACAGCTGTACAAGTTGGTGGAACCATTCTTCCGACGCCATTTTGAGTGTTATAGCTGCCATCTTTAATATAGTAGCTATACAAACTGCTGGAACCATTCTACAGCCGCCATTTTGAGTCTTATAGCCGCCATCCTTTATATAACAGCTGTACAAGCTGCTGGAACCAATCTACCGACGCCATTTTGAGTGTTATAGCCGCTATTGTTTATAAAACAGCTATACAAGTTGCTGGAACAATTCTACAGCCTTCATATTGAGTCTTATAGCCGCCATACTTTATATAGCAGCTCTACAAGCTGCTGGAACCATTCTTCCGACACCATTTTGAGTGTTATAGCCGCTATTGTTTATATAACAGCTATACAAGTTGCTGGAACCATTCTACAGGCGCCATTTTGAGTCTTATAGCCGCCATCCTTTATATAACAGCTGTACAAGTTGGTGGAACCATTCTAAAGCCTTCATTTTGAGTCTTATAGCCGCCATCTTTTATGTAACAGCTATACAAGTTGCTGGAACCATTCTACCGACGCCATTTTGAGTCTTATAGCCACCATTCTTCATATAACAGTTATACAAGTTGCTGGAACCATTTAACAGCCTTCATTTTGAGTCTTATAGCCGCCATCCTTTATATAACAGCTATACAAGCTGCTGGAACCAATCTACCGAGTGTTATACCATTTTGAGTGTTATAGCCGCTATTGTTTATAAAACAGCTATACAAGTTGCTGGAACCATTCTACAGCCGCCATTTTGAGTCTTATAGCCGCCATCCTTTATATAACAGCTGTACAAGTTGCTGGAACCATTCTACAGCCTTCATTTTGAGTCTTATAGCCGCCATCTTTTATGTAACAGCTATACAAGTTGCTGGAACCATTCTACAGCCGCCATTTTGAGTCTTATAGCCGCCATCCTTTATATAACAGCTATACAAGTTGCTGGAACCATTCTACAGGCGCCATTTTGAGTCTTATAGCCGCCATCCTTTATATAACAGCTGTACAAGTTGGTGGAACCATTCTACAGCCTTCATTTTGAGTCTTATAGCCGCCATCTTTTATGTAACAGCTATACAAGTTGCTGGAACCATTCTACCGACGCCATTTTGAGTCTTATAGCCACCATTCTTCATATAACAGTTATACAAGTTGCTGGAACCATTTAACAGCCTTCATTTTGAGTCTTATAGCCGCCATCTTTTATATAACAGCTATACAAGCTGCTGGAACCAATCTACCGACGCCATTTTGAGTGTTATAGCCGCTATTGTTTATAAAACAGCTATACAAGTTGCTGGAACCATTCTACAGCCGCCATTTTGAGTCTTATAGCCGCCATATTTTATATAACAGCTGTACAAGTTGCTGGAACCATTCTACAGCCTTCATTTTGAGTCTTATAGCCGCCATCTTTTATATAACAGCTGAACAAGTTGGTGGAACCATTCTACAGCCTTCATTTTGAGTCTCATAGCCGCCATCCTTTATATAACAGCTATACAAGTTGCTGGAACCATTCTACAGCCGCCATTTTGAGTCTTATAGCCGCCATCCTTTATATAACAGCTGTACAAGTTGGTGGAACCATTCTTCCGACGCCATTTTGAGTGTTATAGCTGCCATCTTTAATATAGTAGCTATACAAACTGCTTGAACAATTCTACAGCCTTCATATTGAGTCTTATAGCCGCCATACTTTATATAGCAGCTCTACAAGCTGCTGGAACCATTCTTCCGACACCATTTTGAGTGTTATAGCCGCTATTGTTTATATAACAGCTATACAAGTTGCTGGAACCATTCTACAGGCGCCATTTTGAGTCTTATAGCCGCCATCCTTTATATAACAGCTGTACAAGTTGGTGGAACCATTCTACAGCCTTCATTTTGAGT
Organism: Drosophila paulistorum; assembly: GCA_018152135.1. NCBI lineage: Eukaryota > Metazoa > Arthropoda > Insecta > Diptera > Drosophilidae > Drosophila > Drosophila paulistorum. The sequence goes on along the minus strand of JAECXG010000654.1, from coordinate 126,134 downwards.
CTTATAGCCGCCATCTTTTATGTAACAGCTATACAAGTTGCTGGAACCATTCTACCGACGCCATTTTGAGTCTTATAGCCACCATTCTTCATATAACAGTTATACAAGTTGCTGGAACCATTTAACAGCCTTCATTTTGAGTCTTATAGCCGCCATCCTTTATATAACAGCTATACAAGCTGCTGGAACCAATCTACCGACGCCATTTTGAGTGTTATAGCCGCTATTGTTTATAAAACAGCTATACAAGTTGCTGGAACCATTCTACAGCCGCCATTTTGAGTCTTATAGCCGCCATCCTTTATATAACAGCTGTACAAGTTGCTGGAACCATTCTACAGCCTTCATTTTGAGTCTTATAGCCGCCATCCTTTATATAACAGCTGAACAAGTTGGTGGAACCATTCTACAGCCTTCATTTTGAGTCTTATAGCCGCCATCCTTTATATAACAGCTATACAAGTTGCTGGAACCATTCTACAGCCGCCATTTTGAGTCTTATAGCCGCCATCCTTTATATAACAGCTGTACAAGTTGGTGGAACCATTCTTCCGACGCAATTTTGAGTGTTATAGCTGCCATCTTTAATATAGTAGCTATACAAACTGCTTGAACAATTCTACAGCCTTCATATTGAGTCTTATAGCCGCCATACTTTATATAGCAGCTCTACCAGCTGCTGGAACCAATCTTCCGACGCCATTTTGAGTGTTATAGCCGCTATTGTTTATAAAACAGCTATACAAGTTGCTGGAACCATTCTACAGCCGCCATTTTGAGTCTTATAGCCGCCATCCTTTATATAACAGCTGTACAAGTTGCTGGAACCATTCTACAGCCTTCATTTTGAGTCTTATAGCCGCCATCTTTTATGTAACAGCTGTACAAGTTGCTGGAACCATTCTACAGCCGCCATTTTGAGTCTTATAGCCGCCATCCTTTATATAACAGCTGTACAAGTTGGTGGAACCATTCTACAGCCTTCATTTTGAGTCTTATAGCTGCCATCCTTTATATAACAGCTCTACAAGCTGCTGGAACCATTCTACCGACGCCATTTTGAGTGTTATAGCCGCCGTTATTTATATAACAGTTATACAAGCTGCTGGAACCATTTTCGAGCCGTCATTTTGAGTGTTGTAGCCGCCATTTTGAGTGTTATAGCTGCCATCTTTAATATACTAGCTATACAAACTGCTGGAACCATTCTACAGGCGCCATTTTGAGTCTTATAGCCGCCATCCTTTATATAACAGCTCTACAAGCTGCTGCAACCATTCTACAGCCTTCATTTTGAGTCTTATAGCCGCCATCCTTTATATAACAGCTATACAAGCTGCTGGAACCAATCTACCGACGCCATTTTGAGTGTTATAGCCGCTATTGTTTATAAAACAGCTATACAAGTTGCTGGAACAATTCTACAGCCTTCATATTGAGTCTTGTAGCCGCCATACTTTATATAGCAGCTCTACAAGCTGCTGGAACCATTCTACCGACACCATTTTGAGTGTTATAGCCGCTATTTTTTATATAACAGATATACAAGCTGCTGGAACCATTCTACCGACGCCATTTTGAGTGTTATAGCCGCTTTTGTTTACATAACAGCTATACAAGTTGCTGGAACCATTCTACAGGCGCCATTTTGAGTCTTATAGCCGCCATCCTTTATATAACAGCTGTACAAGTTGGTGGAACCATTCAACAGCCTTCATTTTGAGTCTTATAGCCGCCATCCTTTATATAACAGCTATACAAGTTGCTGGAACCATTCTACAGCCGCCATTTTGAGTCTTATAGCCGCCATCCTTTATATAACAGCTGTACAAGTTGGTGGAACCATTCTTCCGACGCCATTTTGAGTGTTATAGCTGCCATCTTTAATATAGTAGCTATACAAACTGCTGGAACCATTCTACAGCCGCCATTTTGAGTCTTATAGCCGCCATCCTTTATATAACAGCTGTACAAGCTGCTGGAACCAATCTACCGACGCCATTTTGAGTGTTATAGCCGCTATTGTTTATAAAACAGCTATACAAGTTGCTGGAACAATTCTACAGCCTTCATATTGAGTCTTATAGCCGCCATACTTTATATAGCAGCTCTACAAGCTGCTGGAACCATTCTTCCGACACCATTTTGAGTGTTATAGCCGCTATTGTTTATATAACAGCTATACAAGTTGCTGGAACCATTCTACAGGCGCCATTTTGAGTCTTATAGCCGCCATCCTTTATATAACAGCTGTACGAGTTGGTGGAACCATTCTAAAGCCTTCATTTTGAGTCTTATAGCCGCCATCTTTTATGTAACAGCTATACAAGTTGCTGGAACCATTCTACCGACGCCATTTTGAGTCTTATAGCCACCATTCTTCATATAACAGTTATACAAGTTGCTGGAACCATTTAACAGCCTTCATTTTGAGTCTTATAGCCGCCATCCTTTATATAACAGCTATACAAGCTGCTGGAACCAATCTACCGAGTGTTATACCATTTTGAGTGTTATAGCCGCTATTGTTTATAAAACAGCTATACAAGTTGCTGGAACCATTCTACAGCCGCCATTTTGAGTCTTATAGCCGCCATCCTTTATATAACAGCTGTACAAGTTGCTGGAACCATTCTACAGCCTTCATTTTGAGTCTTATAGCCGCCATCTTTTATGTAACAGCTATACAAGTTGCTGGAACCATTCTACAGCCGCCATTTTGAGTCTTATAGCCGCCATCCTTTATATAACAGCTATACAAGTTGCTGGAACCATTCTACAGGCGCCATTTTGAGTCTTATAGCCGCCATCCTTTATATAACAGCTGTACAAGTTGGTGGAACCATTCTACAGCCTTCATTTTGAGTCTTATAGCCGCCATCTTTTATGTAACAGCTATACAAGTTGCTGGAACCATTCTACCGACGCCATTTTGAGTCTTATAGCCACCATTCTTCATATAACAGTTATACAAGTTGCTGGAACCATTTAACAGCCTTCATTTTGAGTCTTATAGCCGCCATCTTTTATATAACAGCTATACAAGCTGCTGGAACCAATCTACCGACGCCATTTTGAGTGTTATAGCCGCTATTGTTTATAAAACAGCTATACAAGTTGCTGGAACCATTCTACAGCCGCCATTTTGAGTCTTATAGCCGCCATATTTTATATAACAGCTGTACAAGTTGCTGGAACCATTCTACAGCCTTCATTTTGAGTCTTATAGCCGCCATCTTTTATATAACAGCTGAACAAGTTGGTGGAACCATTCTACAGCCTTCATTTTGAGTCTCATAGCCGCCATCCTTTATATAACAGCTATACAAGTTGCTGGAACCATTCTACAGCCGCCATTTTGAGTCTTATAGCCGCCATCCTTTATATAACAGCTGTACAAGTTGGTGGAACCATTCTTCCGACACCATTTTGAGTGTTATAGCCGCTATTGTTTATAAAACAGCTATACAAGTTGCTGCAACCATTCTACAGGCGCCATTTTGAGTCTTATAGCCGCCATCCTTTATATAACAGCTATACAAGCTGCTGGAACCATTCTACCGACGCCATTTTGAGTGTTATAGCCGCTATTGTTTATAAAACAGCTATACAAGTTGCTGGAACAATTCTACAGCCTTCATATTGAGTCTTATAGCCGCCATACTTTATATAGCAGCTCTACAAGCTGCTGGAACCATTCTTCCGACACCATTTTGAGTGTTATAGCCGCTATTGTTTATATAACAGCTATACAAGTTGCTGGAACCATTCTACAGGCGCCATTTTGAGTCTTATAGCCGCCATCCCTTATATAACAGCTGTACAAGTTGGTGGAACCATTCTAAAGCCTTCATTTTGAGTCTTATAGCCGCCATCTTTTATGTAACAGCTATACAAGTTGCTGGAACCATTCTACCGACGCCATTTTGAGTCTTATAGCCACCATTCTTCATATAACAGTTATACAAGTTGCTGGAACCATTTAACAGCCTTCATTTTGAGTCTTATAGCCGCCATCCTTTATATAACAGCTATACAAGCTGCTGGAACCAATCTACCGAGTGTTATACCATTTTGAGTGTTATAGCCGCTATTGTTTATAAAACAGCTATACAAGTTGCTGGAACCATTCTACAGCCGCCATTTTGAGTCTTATAGCCGCCATCCTTTATATAACAGCTGTACAAGTTGCTGGAACCATTCTACAGCCTTCATTTTGAGTCTTATAGCCGCCATCTTTTATGTAACAGCTATACAAGTTGCTGGAACCATTCTACAGCCGCCATTTTGAGTCTTATAGCCGCCATCCTTTATATAACAGCTATACAAGTTGCTGGAACCATTCTACAGGCGCCATTTTGAGTCTTATAGCCGCCATCCTTTATATAACAGCTGTACAAGTTGGTGGAACCATTCTACAGCCTTCATTTTGAGTCTTATAGCCGCCATCTTTTATGTAACAGCTATACAAGTTGCTGGAACCATTCTACCGACGCCATTTTGAGTCTTATAGCCACCATTCTTCATATAACAGTTATACAAGTTGCTGGAACCATTTAACAGCCTTCATTTTGAGTCTTATAGCCGCCATCCTTTATATAACAGCTATACAAGCTGCTGGAACCAATCTACCGAGTGTTATACCATTTTGAGTGTTATAGCCGCTATTGTTTATATAACAGCTGTACAAGTTGCTGGAACCATTCTACAGCCTTCATTTTGAGTCTTATAGCCGCCATCTTTTATATAACAGCTGAACAAGTTGGTGGAACCATTCTACAGCCTTCATTTTGAGTCTCATAGCCGCCATCCTTTATATAACAGCTATACAAGTTGCTGGAACCATTCTACAGCCGCCATTTTGAGTCTTATAGCCGCCATCCTTTATATAACAGCTGTACAAGTTGGTGGAACCATTCTTCCGACGCCATTTTGAGTGTTATAGCTGCCATCTTTAATATAGTAGCTATACAAACTGCTTGAACAATTCTACAGCCTTCATATTGAGTCTTATAGCCGCCATACTTTTATATAGCAGCTCTACAAGCTGCTGGAACCATTCTTCCGACACCATTTTGAGTGTTATAGCCGCTATTGTTTATATAACAGCTATACAAGTTGCTGGAACCATTCTACAGGCGCCATTTTGAGTCTTATAGCCGCCATCCTTTATATAACAGCTGTACAAGTTGGTGGAACCATTCTACAGCCTTCATTTTGAGTCTTATAGCCGCCATCTTTTATGTAACAGCTATACAAGTTGCTGGAACCATTCTACCGACGCCATTTTGAGTCTTATAGCCACCATTCTTCATATAACAGTTATACAAGTTGCTGGAACCATTTAACAGCCTTCATTTTGAGTCTTATAGCCGCCATCCTTTATATAACAGCTATACAAGCTGCTGGAACCAATCTACCGACGCCATTTTGAGTGTTATAGCCGCTATTGTTTATAAAACAGCTATACAAGTTGCTGGAACCATTCTACAGCCGCCATTTTGAGTCTTATAGCCGCCATCCTTTATATAACAGCTGTACAAGTTGCTGGAACCATTCTACAGCCTTCATTTTGAGTCTTATAGCCGCCATCCTTTATATAACAGCTGAACAAGTTGGTGGAACCATTCTACAGCCTTCATTTTGAGTCTTATAGCCGCCATCCTTTATATAACAGCTATACAAGTTGCTGGAACCATTCTACAGCCGCCATTTTGAGTCTTATAGCCGCCATCCTTTATATAACAGCTGTACAAGTTGGTGGAACCATTCTTCCGACGCAATTTTGAGTGTTATAGCTGCCATCTTTAATATAGTAGCTATACAAACTGCTTGAACAATTCTACAGCCTTCATATTGAGTCTTATAGCCGCCATACTTTATATAGCAGCTCTACCAGCTGCTGGAACCAATCTACCGACGCCATTTTGAGTGTTATAGCCGCTATTGTTTATAAAACAGCTGTACAAGTTGCTGGAACCATTCTATATAGCCGCCATCTTTTATGTAACAGCTATACAAGTTGCTGGAACCATTCTACAGCCGCCATTTTGAGTCTTATAGCCGCCATCCTTTATATAACAGCTATACAAGTTGCTGGAACCATTCTACAGGCGCCATTTTGAGTCTTATAGCCGCCATCCTTTATATAACAGCTGTACAAGTTGGTGGAACCATTCTACAGCCTTCATTTTGAGTCTTATAGCCGCCATCTTTTATGTAACAGCTATACAAGTTGCTGGAACCATTCTACCGACGCCATTTTGAGTCTTATAGCCACCATTCTTCATATAACAGTTATACAAGTTGCTGGAACCATTTAACAGCCTTCATTTTGAGTCTTATAGCCGCCATCCTTTATATAACAGCTATACAAGCTGCTGGAACCAATCTACCGAGTGTTATACCATTTTGAGTGTTATAGCCGCTATTGTTTATATAACAGCTGTACAAGTTGCTGGAACCATTCTACAGCCTTCATTTTGAGTCTTATAGCCGCCATCTTTTATATAACAGCTGAACAAGTTGGTGGAACCATTCTACAGCCTTCATTTTGAGTCTCATAGCCGCCATCCTTTATATAACAGCTATACAAGTTGCTGGAACCATTCTACAGCCGCCATTTTGAGTCTTATAGCCGCCATCCTTTATATAACAGCTGTACAAGTTGGTGGAACCATTCTTCCGACGCCATTTTGAGTGTTATAGCTGCCATCTTTAATATAGTAGCTATACAAACTGCTTGAACAATTCTACAGCCTTCATATTGAGTCTTATAGCCGCCATACTTTATATAGCAGCTCTACAAGCTGCTGGAACCATTCTTCCGACACCATTTTGAGTGTTATAGCCGCTATTGTTTATATAACAGCTATACAAGTTGCTGGAACCATTCTACAGGCGCCATTTTGAGTCTTATAGCCGCCATCCTTTATATAACAGCTGTACAAGTTGGTGGAACCATTCTACAGCCTTCATTTTGAGTCTTATAGCCGCCATCTTTTATGTAACAGCTATACAAGTTGCTGGAACCATTCTACCGACGCCATTTTGAGTCTTATAGCCACCATTCTTCATATAACAGTTATACAAGTTGCTGGAACCATTTAACAGCCTTCATTTTGAGTCTTATAGCCGCCATCCTTTATATAACAGCTATACAAGCTGCTGGAACCAATCTACCGACGCCATTTTGAGTGTTATAGCCGCTATTGTTTATAAAACAGCTATACAAGTTGCTGGAACCATTCTACAGCCGCCATTTTGAGTCTTATAGCCGCCATCCTTTATATAACAGCTGTACAAGTTGCTGGAACCATTCTACAGCCTTCATTTTGAGTCTTATAGCCGCCATCCTTTATATAACAGCTGAACAAGTTGGTGGAACCATTCTACAGCCTTCATTTTGAGTCTTATAGCCGCCATCCTTTATATAACAGCTATACAAGTTGCTGGAACCATTCTACAGCCGCCATTTTGAGTCTTATAGCCGCCATCCTTTATATAACAGCTGTACAAGTTGGTGGAACCATTCTTCCGACGCAATTTTGAGTGTTATAGCTGCCATCTTTAATATAGTAGCTATACAAACTGCTTGAACAATTCTACAGCCTTCATATTGAGTCTTATAGCCGCCATACTTTATATAGCAGCTCTACCAGCTGCTGGAACCAATCTACCGACGCCATTTTGAGTGTTATAGCCGCTATTGTTTATAAAACAGCTGTACAAGTTGCTGGAACCATTCTACAGCCGCCATTTTGAGTCTTATAGCCGCCATCCTTTATATAACAGCTGTGCAAGTTGCTGGAACCATTCTACAGCCTTCATTTTGAGTCTTATAGCCGCCATCTTTTATGTAACAGCTGTACAAGTTGCTGGAACCATTCTACAGCCGCCATTTTGAGTCTTATAGCCGCCATCCTTTATATAACAGCTGTACAAGTTGGTGGAACCATTCTACAGCCTTCATTTTGAGTCTTATAGCTGCCATCCTTTATATAACAGCTCTACAAGCTGCTGGAACCATTCTACCGACGCTATTTTGAGTGTTATAGCCGCCGTTATTTATATAACAGTTATACAAGCTGCTGGAACCATTTTCGAGCCGTCATTTTGAGTGTTGTAGCCGCCATTTTGAGTGTTATAGCTGCCATCTTTAATATACTAGCTATACAAACTGCTGGAACCATTCTACAGGCGCCATTTTGAGTCTTATAGCCGCCATCCTTTATATAACAGCTCTACAAGCTGCTGCAACCATTCTACAGCCTTCATTTTGAGTCTTATAGCCGCCATCCTTTATATAACAGCTATACAAGCTGCTGGAACCAATCTACCGACGCCATCTTGAGTGTTATAGCCGCTATTGTTTATAAAACAGCTATACAAGTTGCTGGAACAATTCTACAGCCTTCATATTGAGTCTTGTAGCCGCCATACTTTATATAGCAGCTCTACAAGCTGCTGGAACCATTCTTCCGACACCATTTTGAGTGTTATAGCCGCTATTTTTTATATAACAGATATACAAGCTGCTGGAACCATTCTACCGACGCCATTTTGAGTGTTATAGCAGCTATACAAGCTGCTGGAACCAATCTACCGAGTGTTATACCATTTTGAGTGTTATAGCCGCTATTGTTTATAAAACAGCTATACAAGTTGCTGGAACCATTCTACAGCCGCCATTTTGAGTCTTATAGCCGCCATCCTTTATATAACAGCTGTACAAGTTGCTGGAACCATTCTACAGCCTTCATTTTGAGTCTTATAGCCGCCATCTTTTATGTAACAGCTATACAAGTTGCTGGAACCATTCTACAGCCGCCATTTTGAGTCTTATAGCCGCCATCCTTTATATAACAGCTATACAAGTTGCTGGAACCATTCTACAGGCGCCATTTTGAGTCTTATAGCCGCCATCCTTTATATAACAGCTGTACAAGTTGGTGGAACCATTCTACAGCCTTCATTTTGAGTCTTATAGCCGCCATCTTTTATGTAACAGCTATACAAGTTGCTGGAATCATTCTACCGACGCCATTTTGAGTCTTATAGCCACCATTCTTCATATAACAGTTATACAAGTTGCTGGAACCATTTAACAGCCTTCATTTTGAGTCTTATAGCCGCCATCTTTTATATAACAGCTATACAAGCTGCTGGAACCAATCTACCGACGCCATTTTGAGTGTTATAGCCGCTATTGTTTATAAAACAGCTATACAAGTTGCTGGAACCATTCTACAGCCGCCATTTTGAGTCTTATAGCCGCCATATTTTATATAACAGCTGTACAAGTTGCTGGAACCATTCTACAGCCTTCATTTTGAGTCCTATAGCCGCCATCTTTTATATAACAGCTGAACAAGTTGGTGGAACCATTCTACAGCCTTCATTTTGAGTCTCATAGCCGCCATCCTTTATATAACAGCTATACAAGTTGCTGGAACCATTCTACAGCCGCCATTTTGAGTCTTATAGCCGCCATCCTTTATATAACAGCTGTACAAGTTGGTGGAACCATTCTTCCGACGCCATTTTGAGTGTTATAGCTGCCATCTTTAATATAGTAGCTATACAAACTGCTTGAACAATTCTACAGCCTTCATATTGAGTCTTATAGCCGCCATACTTTATATAGCAGCTCTACAAGCTGCTGGAACCATTCTTCCGACACCATTTTGAGTGTTATAGCCGCTATTGTTTATATAACAGCTATACAAGTTGCTGGAACCATTCTACAGGCGCCATTTTGAGTCTTATAGCCGCCATCCTTTATATAACAGCTGTACAAGTTGGTGGAACCATTCTACAGCCTTCATTTTGAGTCTTATAGCCGCCATCTTTTATGTAACAGCTATACAAGTTGCTGGAACCATTCTACCGACGCCATTTTGAGTCTTATAGCCACCATTCTTCATATAACAGTTATACAAGTTGCTGGAACCATTTAACAGCCTTCATTTTGAGTCTTATAGCCGCCATCCTTTATATAACAGCTATACAAGCTGCTGGAACCAATCTACCGACGCCATTTTGAGTGTTATAGCCGCTATTGTTTATAAAACAGCTATACAAGTTGCTGGAACCATTCTACAGCCGCCATTTTGAGTCTTATAGCCGCCATCCTTTATATAACAGCTGAACAAGTTGGTGGAACCTTTCTACAGCCTTCATTTTGAGTCTTATAGCCGCCATCCTTTATATAACAGCTATACAAGTTGCTGGAACCATTCTACAGCCGCCATTTTGAGTCTTATAGCCGCCATCCTTTATATAACAGCTGTACAAGTTGGTGGAACCATTCTTCCGACGCAATTTTGAGTGTTATAGCTGCCATCTTTAATATAGTAGCTATACAAACTGCTTGAACAATTCTACAGCCTTCATATTGAGTCTTATAGCCGCCATACTTTATATAGCAGCTCTACAAGCTGCTGGAACCATTCTTCCGACACCATTTTGAGTGTTATAGCCGCTATTGTTTATATAACAGCTATACAAGTTGCTGGAACCATTCTACAGGCGCCATTTTGAGTCTTATAGCCGCCATCCTTTATATAACAGCTGTACAAGTTGGTGGAACCATTCTACAGCCTTCATTTTGAGTCTTATAGCCGCCATCTTTTATGTAACAGCTATACAAGTTGCTGGAACCATTCTACCGACGCCATTTTGAGTCTTATAGCCACCATTCTTCATATAACAGCTATACAAGTTGCTGGAACCATTCTACAGCCGCCATTTTGAGTCTTATAGCCGCCATCCTTTATATAACAGCTATACAAGTTGCTGGAACCATTCTACCGACGCCATTTTGAGTCTTATAGCCACCATTCTTCATATAACAGTTATACAAGTTGCTGGAACCATTTAACAGCCTTCATTTTGAGTCTTATAGCCGCCATCTTTTATATAACAGCTATACAAGCTGCTGGAACCAATCTACCGACGCCATTTTGAGTGTTATAGCCGCTATTGTTTATAAAACAGCTATACAAGTTGCTGGAACCATTCTACAGCCGCCATTTTGAGTCTTATAGCCGCCATATTTTATATAACAGCTGTACAAGTTGCTGGAACCATTCTACAGCCTTCATTTTGAGTCTTATAGCCGCCATCTTTTATATAACAGCTGAACAAGTTGGTGGAACCATTCTACAACCTTCATTTTGAGTCTCATAGCCGCCATCCTTTATATAACAGCTATACAAGTTGCTGGAACCATTCTACAGCCGCCATTTTGAGTCTTATAGCCGCCATCCTTTATATAACAGCTGTACAAGTTGGTGGAACCATTCTTCCGACGCCATTTTGAGTGTTATAGCTGCCATCTTTAATATAGTAGCTATACAAACTGCTTGAACAATTCTACAGCCTTCATATTGAGTCTTATAGCCGCCATACTTTATATAGCAGCTCTACAAGCTGCTGGAACCATTCTTCCGACACCATTTTGAGTGTTATAGCCGCTATTGTTTATATAACAGCTATACAAGTTGCTGGAACCATTCTACAGGCGCCATTTTGAGTCTTATAGCCGCCATCCTTTATATAACAGCTGTACAAGTTGGTGGAACCATTCTACAGCCTTCATTTTGAGTCTTATAGCCGCCATCTTTTATGTAACAGCTATACAAGTTGCTGGAACCATTCTACCGACGCCATTTTGAGTCTTATAGCCACCATTCTTCATATAACAGTTATACAAGTTGCTGGAACCATTTAACAGCCTTCATTTTGAGTCTTATAGCCGCCATCCTTTATATAACAGCTATACAAGCTGCTGGAACCAATCTACCGACGCCATTTTGAGTGTTATAGCCGCCATATTTTATATAACAGCTGTACAAGTTGCTGGAACCATTCTACAGCCTTCATTTTGAGTCTTATAGCCGCCATCCTTTATATAACAGCTGAACAAGTTGGTGGAACCATTCTACAGCCTTCATTTTGAGTCTTATAGCCGCCATCCTTTATATAACAGCTATACAAGTTGCTGGAACCATTCTACAGCCGCCATTTTGAGTCTTATAGCCGCCATCCTTTATATAACAGCTGTACAAGTTGGTGGAACCATTCTTCCGACGCAATTTTGAGTGTTATAGCTGCCATCTTTAATATAGTAGCTATACAAACTGCTTGAACAATTCTACAGCCTTTATATTGAGTCTTATAGCCGCCATACTTTATATAGCAGCTCTACCAGCTGCTGGAACCAATCTACCGACGCCATTTTGAGTGTTATAGCCGCTATTGTTTATAAAACAGCTATACAAGTTGCTGGAACCATTCTACAGCCGCCATTTTGAGTCTTATAGCCGCCATCCTTTATATAACAGCTGTACAAGTTGCTGGAACCATTCTACAGCCTTCATTTTGAGTCTTATAGCCGCCATCTTTTATGTAACAGCTGTACAAGTTGCTGGAACCATTCTACAGCCGCCATTTTGAGTCTTATAGCCGCCATCCTTTATATAACAGCTGTACAAGTTGGTGGAACCATTCTACAGCCTTCATTTTGAGTCTTATAGCTGCCATCCTTTATATAACAGCTCTACAAGCTGCTGGAACCATTCTACCGACGCCATTTTGAGTGTTATAGCCGCCGTTATTTATATAACAGTTATACAAGCTGCTGGAACCATTTTCGAGCCGTCATTTTGAGTGTTGTAGCCGCCATTTTGAGTGTTATAGCTGCCATCTTTAATATACTAGCTATACAAACTGCTGGAACCATTCTACAGGCGCCATTTTGAGTCTTATAGCCGCCATCCTTTATATAACAGCTCTACAAGCTGCTGCAACCATTCTACCGACGCCATTTTGAATGTTATAGCCGCTATTGTTTATATAACAGATATACAAGTTACTGGAACCATTCTACAGCCGCCATTTTGAGTCTTATAGCCGCCATCCTTTATATACCAGGTCTACAAGCTGCTGGAACCATTCTACAGCCGCCATTTTGAGTGTTAAAGCCGCTATTGTTTATATAACAGCTATACAAGTTGCTGGAACCATTCTACAGCCGCCATTTTGAGTCTTATAGCCGCCATCCTTTATATAACAGCGCTACAAGCTGCTGCAACCATTCTACCGACGCCATTTTGAGTGTTATAGCTGCTATTGTTTATATAACAGCTATACAAGTTGCTGGAACCATTCTACAGCGCCATTTTGAGTCTTATAGCCGCCATCCTTTATATAACAGCTTTAGAAGCTGCTTGAACCATTCTACAGCCGCCATTTTGAGTCTTATAGCCGCCATCCTTTATATAACAGCTCTACAAGCTGCTGCAACCATTCTACCGACGCCATTTTGAGTGTTATAGCCGCTATTGTTTATATAACAGCTATACAAGTTGCTGGAACCATTCTACCGACGCCATTTTGAGTGTTATAGCCGCTATTGTTTCTATAACAGCTATACAAGTTGCTGGAACCATTCTACCGATGCCATTTTGAGTGTTATAGCCGCTATTGTTTATATAACAGCTATACAAGTTGCTGGAACCATTCTACAGGCGCCATTTTGAGTCTTATAGCCGCCATCCTTTATAAAACAGCTCTACAAGCTGCTGGAACCATTCTACCGACGCCATTTTGAGTGTTATAGCCACTATTGTTTATATAACAGCTATACAAGTTGCTGGAACCATTCTACAGCCGCCATTTTGAGTCTTATAGCCGCCATCCTTTATATAACAGCTTTAGAAGCTGCTTGAACCATTCTACAGCCGCCATTTTGAGTCTTATAGCCGCCATCCTTTATATAACAGCTCTACAAGCTGCTGCAACCATTCTACCGACGCCATTTTGAGTGTTATAGCCGCTATTGTTTATATAACAGCTATACAAGTTGCTGGAACCATTCTACCGACGCCATTTTGAGTGTTATAGCCGCTATTGTTTCTATAACAGCTATACAAGTTGCTGGAACCATTCTACCGATGCCATTTTGAGTGTTATAGCCGCTATTGTTTATATAACAGCTATACAAGTTGCTGGAACCATTCTACAGGCGCCATTTTGAGTCTTATAGCCGCCATCCTTTATATAACAGCTCTACATGCTGCTGGAACCATTCTACAGCCGCCATTTTGAGTCTTATAGCCGCCATCCTTTATATAACAGCTCTACAAGCTGCTGCAACCATTCTACCGACGCCATTTTGAGTGTTATAGCCGCTATTGTTTATACAACAGCTATACAAGTTGCTGGAACCATTCTACAGCCGCCATTTTGAGGCTTATAGCCGCCATCCTTTATATAACAGCTTTAGAAGCTGCTTGAACCATTCTACAGCCGCCATTTTGAGTCTTATAGCCGCCATCCTTTATATAACAGCTCTACAAGCTGCTGCAACCATTCTACCGACGCCATTTTGAGTGTTATAGCCGCTATTGTTTATATAACAGCTATACAAGTTGCTGGAACCATTCTACAGGCGCCATTTTGAGTCTTATAGCCGCCATCCTTTATATAACACCTATACAAGTTGCTGGAACCATTCTACCGACGCCATTTTGAGTGTTATAGCCGCTATTGTTTATATAACAGCTATACAAGCTGCTGGAACCATTCTACCGACGCCATTTTGAGTGTTATAGCCGCTATTGTTTATATAACAGCTATACAAGTTGCTGGAACCATTCTACCGACGCCATTTTGAGTGTTATAGCCGCTATTGTTCATATAACAGCTATACAAGCTGCTGGAACCATTCTACCGACGCCATTTTGAGTGTTATAGCCGCTATTGTTTATATAACAGCTATACAAGTTGCTGGAACCATTCTACAGGCGCCATTTTGAGTCTTATAGCCGCCATCCTTTATATAACAGCTATACAAGCTGCTGGAACCATTCTACCGACGCCATTTTGAGTGTTATAGCCGCTATTGTTTATATAACAGCTATACAAGTTGCTGGAACCATTCTACAGCCGCCATTTTGAGTCTTATAGCCGCCATCCTTTATATAACAGCTGAACAAGTTGGTGGAACCATTCTACAGCCTTCATTTTGAGTCTTATAGCCGCCATCCTTTATATAACAGCTATACAAATTGCTGGAACCATTCTTCCGACTCCATTTTGAGTGTTATAGCCGCTATTGTTTATATAACAGCTATACAAGCTGCTGGAACCATTCTACCGACGCCATTTTGAGTGTTATAGCCGCTATTGTTTATATAACAGCTATACAAGTTGCTGGAACCATTCTACAGCCGCCATTTTGAGTCTTATAGCCGCCATCCTTTATATAACAGCTGAACAAGTTGGTGGAACCATTCTACAGCCTTCATTTTGAGTCTTATAGCCGCCATCCTTTATATAACAGCTATACAAATTGCTGGAACCATTCTTCCGACGCCATTTTGAGTGTTATAGCCGCGATTGTTTATATAACAGCTATACAAGTTGCTGGAACCATTCTACAGCCGCCAATTTGAGTCTTGTAGCCGCCATCCTTTATATAACAGCTGAACAAGTTGGTGGAACCATTCTACAGCCTTCATTTTGAGTCTTATAGCCGCCATCCTTTATATAACAGCTATACAAGTTGCTGGAACCATTCTACCGACGCCATTTTGAGTGCTATAGCCGCTATTGTTTATATAACAGCTCTACAAGCTGCTGGAACCATTCTACCGACGCCATTTTTAGTGTTATAGCCGCTATTGTTTATATAACAGCTATACAAGTTGCTGGAACCATTCTACAGCCGCCAATTTGAGTCTTATAGCCGCCATCCTTTATATAACAGCTGAACAAGTTGGTGGAACCATTCTACAGCCTTCATTTTGAGTCTTATAGCCGCCATCCTTTATATAACAGCTATACAAGTTGCTGGAACCATTCTACCGACGCCATTTTGAGTGCTTTAGCCGCTGTTGTTTATATAACAGCTCTACAAGCTGCTGGAACCATTCTACCGACGCCATTTTTAGTGTTATAGCCGCTATTGTTTATATAACAGCTATACAAGTTGCTGGAACCATTCTACAGGCGCCATTTTGAGTCTTATAGCCGCCATCCTTTATATAACAGCTCTACAAGCTGCTCCAACCATTCTACAGCCGCCATTTTGAGTGTTATAGCCGCCGTTCTTTATATAACAGCTTTACAAGTTGCTGGAACCATTCTACAGCCTTCATTTTGAGTCCTATAGCCGCCATCCTTTATATAACACCTATACAAGCTGCTGGAACCATTCTACCGACGCCATTTTGAGTGTTATAGCCGCTATTGTTTATATAACAGCTATACAAGCTGCTGGAACCATTCTACCGACGCCATTTTGAGTGTTATAGCCGCTATTGTTTATATAACAGCTATACAAGTTGCTGGAACCATTCTACAGCCGCCATTTTGAGTCTTATAGCCGCCATCCTTTATATAACAGCTGAACAAGTTGGTGGAACCATTCTACAGCCTTCATTTTGAGTCTTAAAGCCGCCATCCTTTATATAACAGCTGTACAAGTTGGTATAACCATTCTTCCGACGCCATTTTGAGTGTTATAGCCGCTTTTGTTTATATAACAGCTACACAAGCTGCTGGGACCATTCTACCGACGCCATTTTGAGTGTTATAGCCGCTTTTGTTTACATAACAGCTATACAAGTTGCTGGAACCATTCTACAGCCGCCATTTTGAGTCTTATAGCCGCCATCCTTTATATAACAGCTGTACAAGTTGGTGGAACCATTCTACAGCCTTCAGTTTGAGTCTTATAGCCGCCATCTTTTATGTAACAGCTATACAAGTTGCTGGAACCATTCTACCGACGCCATTTTGAGTCTTATAGCCACCATTCTTCATATAACAGTTATACAAGTTGCTGGAACCATTTAACAGCCTTCATTTTGAGTCTTATAGCCGCCATCCTTTATATAACAGCTATACAAGCTGCTGGAACCAATCTACCGACGCCATTTTGAGTGTTATAGCCGCTATTGTTTACATAACAGCTATACAAGTTGCTGGAACCATTCTACAGCCGCCATTTTGAGTCTTATAGCCGCCATCCTTTATATAACAGCTGTACAAGTTGGTGGAACCATTCTACAGCCTTCATTTTGAGTCTTATAGCCGCCATCCTTTATATAACAGCTATACAAGTTGCTGGAACCATTCTTCCGACACCATTTTGAGTGTTATAGCCGCTATTGTTTATATAACAGCTATACAAGCTGCTGGAACCATTCTACCGACGCCATTTTGAGTATTATAGCCGCTATTGTTTAAATAACAGCTATACAAGTTGCTGGAACCATTCTACAGCCTTCATTTTGAGTCTTATAGCCGCCATCCTTTATGTAACATCTATACAAGTTGCTGGAACCATTCTACCGACGCCATTTTAAGTCTTATAGCCACCATTCTTCATATAACAGTTATACAAGCTGCTGGAACCATTCTACAGCCTTCATTTTGAGTCTTAAAGCCGCCATCCTTTATATAACAGCTATACAAGTTGCTGGAACCATTCTACAGCCTTCATTTTGAGTCTTAAAGCCGCCATCCTTTATATAACAGCTATACAAGTTGCTGGAACCATTCTACAGCCTTCATTTTGAGTCTTATAGCCGCCATCCTTTATGTAATAGCTATACAAGTTGCTGGAACCATTCTACCAACGCCATTTTGAGGGTTATAGCCGCTATTGTTTATATAACAACTATACAAGCTGCTGGAACCATTCTACCGACGCCATTTTGAGTGTTATAGCCGCCATCCTTTATATAACAGCTATACAAGCTGCTGGAACCATTCTACCGACGCCATTTTGAGTGTTATAGCCGCTATTGCTTATATAACAGCTATACAAGCTGCTGGAACCATTCTACCGACGCCATTTTGAGTGTTATAGCCGCTATTGTTTATATAACAACTATACAAGCTGCTGGAACCATTCTACCGACGCCATTTTGAGTGTTATAGCCGCTATTGTTTATATAACAGCTATACAAGTTGTTGGAACCATTCTACAGCCTTCATTTTGAGTCCTATAGCCGCCATCCTTTATATAACAGCTATACAAGCAGCTGGAACCATTCTACAGCCTTCAGTTTGAGTCTTTCATCAGCCATCCTTTATATAACAGCTATACAAGCTCCTGGAACCATTTTACAGCCGCCATTTTGAGTGTTATAGCCGCCGTTCTTTATATAACGGCTATACAAGTTGCTGGAACTAATTACATCCTTCATTTTGAGTCTTATAGCCGCCAATCTTTATATAACAGCTCTACAAGCTGCTGGAACCATTCTACAGCCGCCATTTTTAGTCTTATAGCCGCCATCCTTTATATAACAGCTATACAAGCTGCTGGAACCATTCTGCAGCCGCCATTTTGAGTCTTATAGCCGCCATTTTTTATATAACAGCTGTACTAGTTGGTGGAACCATTCTTCCGACACCATTTTGAGTGTTATAGCCGCTATTGTTTATATAACAGCTATACAAGCTGCTGGAACCATTCTACAGCCGCCATTTTTAGTCTTATAGCCGCCATCCTTTATATAACAGCTATACAAGCTCCTGGAACCATTTTACAGCCGCCATTTTGAGTGTTATAGCCGCCGTTCTTTATATAACGGCTATACAAGTTGCTGGAACTAATTACAGCCTTCATTTTGAGTCTTATAGCCGCCAATCTTTATATAACAGCTGTACAAGTTGGTGGAACCATTCTACAGCCTTCATTTTGAGTCTTATAGCCGCCATCTTTTATGTAACAGCTGTACAAGTTGCTGGAACCATTCTACAGCCGCCATTTTGAGTCTTATAGCCGCCATCCTTTATATAACAGCTATACAAGTTGCTGGAACTAATTACAGCCTTCATTTTGAGTCTTATAGCCGCCAATCTTTATATAACAGCTCTACAAGCTGCTGGAACCATTCTACAGCCGCCATTTTTAGTCTTATAGCCGCCATCCTTTATATAACAGCTATACAAGCTGCTGGAACCATTCTACAGCCGCCATTTTGAGTCTTATAGCCGCCATCCTTGATATAACAGCTCTACAAGCTGCTGGAACCATTCTACAGCCGCCATTTTGAGTCTTATAGCCGCCATCCTTTATATAACAGCTATACAAGCTGCTGGAACCATTCTACAGCCGCCATTTTGAGTCTTATAGCCGCCATCCTTTATACAACAACTCTACAAGCTGCTGCAACCATTCTACAGCCGCCATTTTGAGTGTTATAGCCGCCGTTCTTTATATAACATCCATAAAAGTTGCTGGAACCATTCTACAGCCTTCATTTTGAGTCTTATAGCCGCCATCCTTTATATAACAGCTATACAAGCTGCTGGAACCATTCTACCGACGCCATTTTGAGTGTTATAGCCGCTATTCTTTATATAACAGCTATACAAGCTGCTGGAGCCATTCTACCGACGCCATTTTGACTGTTATAGCCGCTATTGTTTATATAACAGCTATACAAGTTGCTGGAACCATTCTACAGCCGCCATTTTGAGTCTTATAGCCGCCATCCTTTATATAACAGCTGTACAAGTTGGTGGAACCATTCTACAGCCTTCATTTTGAGTCTTATAGCTGCCATCCTTTATATAATAGCTATACAAGTTGCTGGAACCATTCTTCCGACTCCATTTTGAGTGTTATAGCCGCTATTGTTTATATAACAGCTATACAAGCTGCTGGAACCATTCTACCGACGCCATTTTGAGTGCTATAGCCGCTATTGTTAATATAACAGCTATTCAAGTTGCTGGAACCATTCTACAGCTGCCATTTTGAGTCTTATAGCCGCCATCCTTTATATAACAGCTGTACAAGTTGCTGGAACCATTCTTCCGACACCATTTTGAGTGTTATAGCCGCTATTGTTTATATAACAGCTATACAAGTTGCTGGAACCATTCTACAGCCGCCATTTTGAGTATTATAGCCGCTATTGTTTACATAACAGCTATACAAGTTGCTGGAACCATTCTACAGCCGCCATTTTAAGTCCTATAGCCGTCATACTTTACATAACAGCTATATAAGCTGCTGGAACCATTCTACAGCAGCCATTTTGAGTCTTATAGCCGCCATTCTTTATATAACAGCTGTAAAAGTTGGTGGAACCATTCTACAGCCGCCATTTTGAGTCTTATAGCCGCCATTCTTTATATAACTGCTGTACAAGTTGGTGGAACCATTCTACAGCCTTCATTTTGAGTCTTATAGCCGCCATCCTTTATATAACAGCTATACAAATTGCTGGAACCATTCTACAGGCTACATTTTGAGTCTTATAGCCGCCATCCTTTATATATCTGCTATACAAGCTGCTGGAACTATTCTACAGCTTTTATTTTGAGTCCTATAGCCGCCATCCTTTATATAACAGCTAAACAAATTGCTGGAACCATTCTACAAGCTACATTTTGAGTCTTATAGCCGCCATCCTTTATATAACATCTATACAAGCTGCTGGAACCATTCTACAGCCGCTATTTTGAGTGTTATAACCGCCATCTTTAATATAGTAGCTATACAAGCTGCTGAAACCATTCTACAGCCGCCATTTTGAGTGTTATAGCCGCCATCCTTTATATAACAGCTCTACAAGCTGCTGGAACCATTCTACAGCCGTTATTTTGAGTGTTATAGCAGCCAGCATTTATATAGGACCTCTACAAGCTGCTAGAACCATTATACAGCCGCCATTTTGAGTGTTATAGCAGCCAGCATTAATATAACAGCTCTACAAGCTGCTGGGTCCATTCTTCAGCCGTTATTTTGAGTGTTATAGCCGCCAGCTTTTATATAAAAGCTCTACAAGCTGCTGGAACCATTCTACAGCCGTTATTTTGAGTGTTATAGCAGCCAGCATTTATATAACAGCTCTACAAGCTGCTGGACCCATTCTACAGCCGTTATTTTGAGTGTTATAGCAGCCAGCTTTCATATAAAAGCTCTACAAGCTGCTGGAACCATTCTACAGCCGTTAATTTGAGTGTTATAGCAGCCAGCATTTATATAACAGCTCTACAAGCTGCTGGAACCATTCTACAGCTGTTATTTTGAGTGTTATAGCAGCCAGCTTTTATATAAAAGCTCTACAAGCTGCTGGAACCATTCTACAGCCGTTATTTTGAGTGTTATAGGCGCCAGCTTTTATATAACAGATCTACAAGCTGCTGGAACCATTCTACAGCCGTTATTTTGCGTGTTATAGCCGCCAGCTTTTATATAACAGCTCTACAAGCTGCTGGAACCATTCTACAGCCGTTATTTTGAGTGTTATAGCCGCCAGCTTTTATATAGGACCTCTACAAGCTGCTGGAACCATTCTACAGCCGTTATTTTGAGTGTTATAGCCGCCAGCTTTCATATAAAAGCTCTACAAGCTGCTGGAACCATTCTACAGCCATTATTTGGAGTGTTATAGCCGCCAGCTTTTATATAACAGCTCTACAAGCTGCTGGAACCATTTAACAGCCTTCATTTTGAGTCCTATAGCCGCCATCCTTTATATAACAGCTATACAAGCTGCTGGAACCATTCTACCGACGCTATTTTGAGTGTTGTAGCCGCTTTTGTTTATATAACAGCTATACAAGTTGCTGGAACCATTCTACAGCCGCCATTTTGAGTCTTATAGCCGACATTCTTTATATAACAGCTGTACAAGTTGGTGGAACCATTCTACAGCCGCCATTTTGAGTCTTATAGCCACCATCCTTTATATAACAGCTATACAAGTTGCTGGAACCATTCTACAGGCTACATTTTGAGTCTTATAGCCGCCATCCTTTATATATCTGCTATACAAGCTGCTGGAACTATTCTACAGCTTTTATTTTGAGTCTTATAGCCGCCATCCTTTATATAACAGCTATACAAATTGCTGGAACCATTCTACAAGCTACATTTTGAGTCTTTTAGCCGCCATCCTTTATATAACATCTATACAAGCTGCTGGAACCATTCTACAGCCGCTATTTTGAGTGTTGTAACCGCCATTTTTAATATAGTAGCTATACAAGCTGCTGGAACCATTCTACAGCCGCCATTTTGAGTGTTATGGCCGCCATCCTTTATATAACAGTTATACAAGCTGCTGGGACCATTTTACAGCCTTTATTTTGAGTGTTATAGCCGCCGTTATTTATATAACAGATATACAAGCTGCAGGAACCATTTTAGAGCCGTCATTTTGAGTGTTGTAGCCGCCATTTTGAGTCTTATAGCTGCCATCTTTAATATAGTAGCTATACAAACTGCTGGAACCATTCTACAGCCTTCATTTTGAGTAGTATAGCCGCCATCCTTTATATAACAGCTCTACAAGCTGCTGCAACCATTCTACCGACGCCATTTTGAGTGTTATAGCCGCTATTGTTTATATAACAGATATACAAGTTACTGGAACCATTCTACAGCCGCCATTTTGAGTGTTATAGCCGCTTTTGTTTACATAAAAGCTCTACAAGCTTCTGGAACCATTCTACCGACGCCATTTTGAGTGTTATAGCCGCTATTGTTTATATAACAGCTATACAAGTTGCTGGAACCATTCTACATCCGCCATTTTGAGTCTTATAGCCGCCATCCTTTATATAAAAGCTCTACAAGCTGCTGCAACCATTCTACAGCCTTCATTTTGAGTCTTATAGCCGCCATCTTTTATGTAACAGCTATACAAGTTGCTGGAACCATTCAACCGACGCCATTTTGAGTCTTATAGCCACCATTCTTCATATAACAGTTATACAAGTTGCTGGAACCATTTAACAGCCTTCATTTTGAGTCTTATAGCCGCCATCCTTTATATAACAGCTAAACAAGATGCTGGAACCATTCTACCGACGCCATTTTGAGTGTTATAGCCGCTATTGTTTATATAACAGTTATACAAGCTGCTGGAACCATTCTACCGACGCCATTTTGAGTCTTATAGCCGCCATCCTTTATATAACAGCTCTACAAGCTGCTGCAACCATTCTACAGCCGCTATTTTGAGTGTTATAGCCGCCGTTCTTTATATAACAGCTATACAAGTTGCTGGAACCATTCTACAGCCTTCATTTTGAGTCTTATAGCCGCCATTCTTTATATAACAGCTATACAAGCTGCTGGAACCATTCTACCGACGCCATTTTGAGTGTTATAGCCGCTATTGTTTATATAACAGCTATACAAGCTGCTGGAACCATTCTACCGACGCCATTTTGAGTGTTATAGCCGCTTTTGTTTATATAACAGCTATAAAAGTTGCTGGAACCATTCTACAGCCGCCATTTTGAGTCTTATAGCCGCCATCCTTTATATAACAGCTGTACAAGCTGCTGGAACCATTCTACAGCCGCTATTTTGAGTGTTATAACCGCCATCTTTAATATAGTAGCTATACAAGCTGCTGAAACCATTCTACAGCCGCCATTTTGAGTGTTATAGCCGCCATCCTTTATATAACAGCTCTACAAGCTGCTGGAACCATTCTACAGCCGTTATTTTGAGTGTTATAGCAGCCAGCATTTATATAGGACCTCTACAAGCTGCTAGAACCATTATACAGCCGCCATTTTGAGTGTTATAGCAGCCAGCATTAATATAACAGCTCTACAAGCTGCTGGGTCCATTCTTCAGCCGTTATTTTGAGTGTTATAGCCGCCAGCTTTTATATAAAAGCTCTACAAGCTGCTGGAACCATTCTACAGCCGTTATTTTGAGTGTTATAGCAGCCAGCATTTATATAACAGCTCTACAAGCTGCTGGACCCATTCTACAGCCGTTATTTTGAGTGTTATAGCAGCCAGCTTTCATATAAAAGCTCTACAAGCTGCTGGAACCATTCTACAGCCGTTAATTTGAGTGTTATAGCAGCCAGCATTTATATAACAGCTCTACAAGCTGCTGGAACCATTCTACAGCTGTTATTTTGAGTGTTATAGCAGCCAGCTTTTATATAAAAGCTCTACAAGCTGCTGGAACCATTCTACAGCCGTTATTTTGAGTGTTATAGGCGCCAGCTTTTATATAACAGATCTACAAGCTGCTGGAACCATTCTACAACCGTTATTTTGCGTGTTATAGCCGCCAGCTTTTATATAACAGCTCTACAAGCTGCTGGAACCATTCTACAGCCGTTATTTTGAGTGTTATAGCCGCCAGCTTTTATATAGGACCTCTACAAGCTGCTGGAACCATTCTACAGCCGTTATTTTGAGTGTTATAGCCGCCAGCTTTCATATAAAAGCTCTACAAGCTGCTGGAACCATTCTACAGCCATTATTTGGAGTGTTATAGCCGCCAGCTTTTATATAACAGCTCTACAAGCTGCTGGAACCATTTAACAGCCTTCATTTTGAGTCCTATAGCCGCCATCCTTTATATAACAGCTATACAAGCTGCTGGAACCATTCTACCGACGCTATTTTGAGTGTTGTAGCCGCTTTTGTTTATATAACAGCTATACAAGTTGCTGGAACCATTCTACAGCCGCCATTTTGAGTCTTATAGCCGACATTCTTTATATAACAGCTGTACAAGTTGGTGGAACCATTCTACAGCCGCCATTTTGAGTCTTATAGCCACCATCCTTTATATAACAGCTATACAAGTTGCTGGAACCATTCTACAGGCTACATTTTGAGTCTTATAGCCGCCATCCTTTATATATCTGCTATACAAGCTGCTGGAACTATTCTACAGCTTTTATTTTGAGTCTTATAGCCGCCATCCTTTATATAACAGCTATACAAATTGCTGGAACCATTCTACAAGCTACATTTTGAGTCTTATAGCCGCCATCCTTTATATAACATCTATACAAGCTGCTGGAACCATTCTACAGCCGCTATTTTGAGTGTTATAACCGCCATCTTTAATATAGTAGCTATACAAGCTGCTGAAACCATTCTACAGCCGCCATTTTGAGTGTTATAGCCGCCATCCTTTATATAACAGCTCTACAAGCTGCTGGAACCATTCTACAGCCGTTATTTTGAGTGTTATAGCAGCCAGCATTTATATAGGACCTCTACAAGCTGCTAGAACCATTATACAGCCGCCATTTTGAGTGTTATAGCAGCCAGCATTAATATAACAGCTCTACAAGCTGCTGGGTCCATTCTTCAGCCGTTATTTTGAGTGTTATAGCCGCCAGCTTTTATATAAAAGCTCTACAAGCTGCTGGAACCATTCTACAGCCGTTATTTTGAGTGTTATAGCAGCCAGCATTTATATAACAGCTCTACAAGCTGCTGGACCCATTCTACAGCCGTTATTTTGAGTGTTATAGCAGCCAGCTTTCATATAAAAGCTCTACAAGCTGCTGGAACCATTCTACAGCCGTTAATTTGAGTGTTATAGCAGCCAGCATTTATATAACAGCTCTACAAGCTGCTGGAACCATTCTACAGCTGTTATTTTGAGTGTTATAGCAGCCAGCTTTTATATAAAAGCTCTACAAGCTGCTGGAACCATTCTACAGCCGTTATTTTGAGTGTTATAGGCGCCAGCTTTTATATAACAGATCTACAAGCTGCTGGAACCATTCTACAACCGTTATTTTGCGTGTTATAGCCGCCAGCTTTTATATAACAGCTCTACAAGCTGCTGGAACCATTCTACAGCCGTTATTTTGAGTGTTATAGCCGCCAGCTTTTATATAGGACCTCTACAAGCTGCTGGAACCATTCTACAGCCGTTATTTTGAGTGTTATAGCCGCCAGCTTTCATATAAAAGCTCTACAAGCTGCTGGAACCATTCTACAGCCATTATTTGGAGTGTTATAGCCGCCAGCTTTTATATAACAGCTCTACAAGCTGCTGGAACCATTTAACAGCCTTCATTTTGAGTCCTATAGCCGCCATCCTTTATATAACAGCTATACAAGCTGCTGGAACCATTCTACCGACGCTATTTTGAGTGTTGTAGCCGCTTTTGTTTATATAACAGCTATACAAGTTGCTGGAACCATTCTACAGCCGCCATTTTGAGTCTTATAGCCGACATTCTTTATATAACAGCTGTACAAGTTGGTGGAACCATTCTACAGCCGCCATTTTGAGTCTTATAGCCACCATCCTTTATATAACAGCTATACAAGTTGCTGGAACCATTCTACAGGCTACATTTTGAGTCTTATAGCCGCCATCCTTTATATATCTGCTATACAAGCTGCTGGAACTATTCTACAGCTTTTATTTTGAGTCTTATAGCCGCCATCCTTTATATAACAGCTATACAAATTGCTGGAACCAT
Source organism: Drosophila paulistorum (assembly GCA_018152135.1). Lineage (NCBI taxonomy): Eukaryota > Metazoa > Arthropoda > Insecta > Diptera > Drosophilidae > Drosophila > Drosophila paulistorum. The sequence continues at coordinate 99,882 of JAECXG010000654.1, read as the reverse complement.
TCTACAAGCTACATTTTGAGTCTTTTAGCCGCCATCCTTTATATAACATCTATACAAGCTGCTGGAACCATTCTACAGCCGCTATTTTGAGTGTTGTAACCGCCATTTTTAATATAGTAGCTATACAAGCTGCTGGAACCATTCTACAGCCGCCATTTTGAGTGTTATAGCCGCCATCCTTTATATAACAGCTCTACAAGCTGCTGGAACCATTCTACAGCCGTTATTTTGAGTGTTATAGCAGCCAGCATTTATATAGGACCTCTACAAGCTGCTAGAACCATTCTACAGCCGTTATTTTGAGTGTTATAGCCGCCAGCTTTTATATAGGACCTCTACAAGCTGCTGGAACCATTCTACAGCCGTTATTTTGAGTGTTATAGCCACCAGCTTTCATATAAAAGCTCTACAAGCTGCTTGAGTGTTGTAGCCGCCATTTTGAGTCTTATAGCTGCCATCTTTAATATAGTAGCTATACAAACTGCTGGAACCATTCTACAGCCTTCATTTTGAGTAGTATAGCCGCCATCCTTTATATAACAGCTCTACAAGCTGCTGCAACCATTCTACCGACGCCATTTTGAGTGTTATAGCCGCTATTGTTTATATAACAGATATACAAGTTACTGGAACCATTCTACAGCCGCCATTTTGAGTGTTATAGCCGCTTTTGTTTACATAAAAGCTCTACAAGCTTCTGGAACCATTCTACCGACGCCATTTTGAGTGTTATAGCCGCTATTGTTTATATAACAGCTATACAAGTTGCTGGAACCATTCTACAGCCGCCATTTTGAGTCTTATAGCCGCCATCCTTTATATAAAAGCTCTACAAGCTGCTGCAACCATTCTACAGCCTTCATTTTGAGTCTTATAGCCGCCATCTTTTATGTAACAGCTATACAAGTTGCTGGAACCATTCTACCGACGCCATTTTGAGTCTTATAGCCACCATTCTTCATATAACAGTTATACAAGTTGCTGGAACCATTTAACAGCCTTCATTTTGAGTCTTATAGCCGCCATCCTTTATATAACAGCTATACAAGCTGCTGGAACCAATCTACCGACGCCATTTTGAGTGTTATAGCCGCTATTGTTTATAAAACAGCTATACAAGTTGCTGGAACCATTCTACAGCCGCCATTTTGAGTCTTATAGCCGCCATCCTTTATATAACAGCTGTACAAGTTGCTGGAACCATTCTACAGCCTTCATTTTGAGTCTTATAGCCGCCATCCTTTATATAACAGCTGAACAAGTTGGTGGAACCATTCTACAGCCTTCATTTTGAGTCTTATAGCCGCCATCCTTTATATAACAGCTCTACAAGCTGCTGCAACCATTCTACCGACGCCATTTTGAGTCTAATAGCCGCTATTGTTTATATAACAGCTATACAAGTTGCTGGAACCATTCTACAGCCGCCATTTTGAGTCTTAAAGCCGCCATCCTTTATATAACAGCTTTAGAAGCTGCTTGAACCATTCTACAGCCTTCATTTTGAGTCTTATAGCCGCCATCCTTTATATAACAGCTCTACAAGCTGCTGCAACCATTCTACCGACGCCATTTTGAGTGTTATAGCCGCTATTGTTTATATAACAGCTATACAAGTTGCTGGAACCATTCTACCGACGCCATTTTGAGTGTTATAGCCGCTATTGTTTATATAACAGCTATACAAGTTGCTGGAACCATTCTACCGACGCCATTTTGAGTGTTATAGCCGCTATTGTTTATATAACAGCTATACAAGTTGCTGAAACCATTCTACAGGCGCCATTTTGAGTCTTATAGCCGCCATCCTTTATATAACAGCTAAACAAGATGCTGGAACCATTCTACCGACGCCATTTTGAGTGTTATAGCCGCTATTGTTTATATAACAGTTATACAAGCTGCTGGAACCATTCTACCGACGCCATTTTGAGTCTTATAGCCGCCATCCTTTATATAACAGCTCTACAAGCTGCTGCAACCATTCTACAGCCGCCATTTTGAGTGTTATAGCCGCCGTTCTTTATATAACAGCTATACAAGTTGCTGGAACCATTCTACAGCCTTCATTTTGAGTCTTATAGCCGCCATCCATTATATAACAGCTATACAAGCTGCTGGAACCATTCTACCGACGCCATTTTGAGTGTTATAGCCGCTATTGTTTATATAACAGCTATACAAGCTGCTGGAACCATTCTACCGACGCCATTTTGAGTGTTATAGCCGCTTTTGTTTATATAACAGCTATAAAAGTTGCTGGAACCATTCTACAGCCGCCATTTTGAGTCTTATAGCCGCCATCCTTTATATAACAGCTGTACAAGTTGGTGGAACCATTCTTCCGACGCCATTTTGAGTGTTATAGCTGCCATCTTTAATATAGTAGCTATACAAACTGCTTGAACCATTCTACAGCCTTCATATTGAGTCTTATAGCCGCCATACTTTATATAGCAGCTCTACAAGCTGCTGGAACCATTCTTCCGACACCATTTTGAGTGTTATAGCCGCTATTGTTTATATAACAGCTATACAAGCTGCTGGAACCATTCTACCGACGCCATTTTGAGTGTTATAGCCGATTTTGTTTACATAACAGCTATACAAGTTGCTGGAACCATTCTACAGCCGCCATTTTGAGTCTTACAGCCGCCATCTTTTATATAACAGCTGTACAAGTTGGTGGAACCATTCTACAGCCTTCATTTTGAGTCTTATAGCCGCCATCCTTTATATAACAGCTATACAAATTGCTGGAACCATTCTTCCGACACCATTTTGAGTGTTATAGCCGCTATTGTTTATATAACAGCTATACAAGCTGCTGGAACCATTCTACCGACGCCATTTTGAGTATTATAGCCGCTATTGTTTACATAACAGCTATACAAGTTGCTGGAACCATTCTACAGCCTTCATTTTGAGTCTTATAGCCGCCATCCTTTATGTAACATCTATACAAGTTGCTGGAACCATTCTACCGACGCCATTTTGAGTCTTATAGCCACCATTCTTCATATAACAGTTATACAAGCTGCTGCAACCATTCTACAGCCTTCATTTTGAGTCTTAAAGCCGCCATCCTTCATATACCAGCTATAAAAGTTGCTGGAACCATTCTACAGCCTTCATTTTGACTCCTATAGCCGCCATCCTTTATATAACAGCTATACAAGCTGCTGGAACCATTCTACCGACGCCATTTTGAGTGTTATAGTCGCTATTGTTTATATAACAGCTATACAAGCTGCTGGAACCATTCTACCGACGCCATTTTGAGTGTTATAGCCGCTATTGTTTATATAACAACTATACAAGCTGCTGGAACCATTCTACCGACGCCATTTTGAGTGTTATAGCCGCTATTGTTTATATAACAGCTATTCAAGTTGCTGGAACCATTCTACAGCCTTCATTTTGAGTCCTATAGCCGCCATCCTTTATATAACAGCTATACAAGCTGCTGGAACCATTCTACAGCCTTCAGTTTGAGTCTTTCATCAGCCATCCTTTATGTAACAGCTATACAAGCTCCTGGAACCATTTTACAGCCGCCATTTTGAGTGTTATAGCCGCCGTTCTTTATATAACAGCCATAAAAGTTGCTGGAACTAATTACAGCCTTCATTTTGAGTCTTATAGCCGCCAATCTTTATATAACAGCTCTACAAGCTGCTGGAACCATTCTACAGCCGCCATTTTTAGTCTTATAGCCGCCATCCTTTATATAGCAGCTATACAAGCTGGTGGAACCATTCTACAGCCGCCATTTTGAGTCTTATAGCCGCCATCCTTTATATAACAGCTCTACAAGCTGCTGGAACCACTCTTCCGACAGCATTTTGAGTGTTATAGCCGCTATTGTTTATATAACAGCTATACAAACTGCTGGAACCATTCTACCGACGCCATTTTGAGTGTTATAGCCGCTTTTGTTTACATAACAGCTATACAAGTTTACATAACAGCTATACAAGCTATACAACCCGCCATCCTTTATATAACAGCTATACAAGTTGCTGGAACCATTCTTCCGACACCATTATGAGTGTTATAGCCGCTATTGTTTATATAACAGCTAAACAAGCTGCTGGAACCTTTCTACAGCCTTCCTTTTGAGTCTTATAGCCGCCATCCTTTATATAACAGCTATACAAGCTGCTGGAACCATTCTACCGACGCCATTTTGAGTGTTATAGCCGCTATTGTTTATATAACAGCTATACAAGTTGCTGGAACCATTTTGAGTCTTATAGCCGCCATCCTTTATATAACAGCTGTACAAGTTGGTGGAACCATTCTACAGCCTTCATTTTGAGTCTTATAGCCGCCATCCTTTATATAACAGCTGTACAAGTTGGTGGAACCATTCTACAGCCTTCATTTTGAGTGTTATAGCCGCTATTGTTTATATAACAGCTAAACAAGCTGCTGTAACCATTCTACCGACGCCATTTTGACTATTATAGCCGCTATTGTTTACATAACAGCTATACAAGTTTCTGGAACCATTCTACAGCCGCCATTTTGAGTCTCATAGCCGCCATCCTTTATATAACAGCTGTACAAGTTGGTGGAACCATTCTACAGCCTTCATTTTGAGTCTTATAGCCGCCATCCTTTATATAACAGCTATACAAGTTGCTGGAACCATTCTACAGCCTTCATTTTGAGTCTTATAGCCGCCATCCTTTATATAACAGCTGTACAAGTTGGTGGAACCATTCTACAGCCTTAATTTTGAGTCTTATAGCCGCCATCCTTTATATAACAGCTATACAAGTTGTTGGAACCATTCTTCCGACGCCATTTTGAGTGTTATAGCCGCTATTGTTTATATAACAGCTATACAAGCTGCTGGAACCATTCTACCGACGCCATTTTGAGTGTTATAGCCGCTATTGTTTATATAACAGCTATACAAGTTGCTGGAACCATCCAGCCGCCATTTTGAGTCTTATAGCCGCCATCCTTTATATAACAGCTGTACAAGTTGGTGGAACCATTCTACAGCCTTCATTTTGAGTCTTATAGCCGCCATCCTTTATGTAACAGCTATACAAGTTGCTGGAACCATTCTACCGACGCCATTTTGAGTCTTATAGCCACCATTCTTCATATAACAGCTATACAAGCTGCTGGAACCATTCTACAGTTGGTGTTCAGTAACAGTTATACAAGCCGCTGGAACCATTCTACAGCCTTCATTTTGAGTCTTATAGCCGCCATCCTTTATATAACAGCTATACAAGCTGCTGGAACCATTCTACCGACGCCATTTTGAGTGTTATAGCCGCTATTGTTTATATAACAGCTATACAAGCTGCTGGAACCATTCTACCGACGCCATTTTGAGTGTTATAGCCGCTATTGTTTATATAACAGCTATACAAGTTGCTGGAAACATTCTACAGCCTTCATTTTGAGTCCTATAGCCGCCATCCTTTATATAACAGCTATACAAGCTGCTGGAACCATTCCACAGCCTTCAGTTTGAATCTTTCATCAGCCATCCTTTATATAACAGCTATACAAGCTCCTGGAACCATTTTACAGCCGCCATTTTGAGTGTTATAGCCGCCGTTCTTTATATAACAGCTATACAAGTTGCTGCAACTAATTACAGCCTTCATTTTGAGTCTTATAGCCGCCATTCTTTATATAACAGCTCTACAAGCTGCTGGAACCATTCTACAGCCGCCATTTTTATACCCTTGCAAAAAGGGTATATTAATTTTGGTCAGAAGTGTGCAACGCATAGAACGAAGCATCTCAGACCATATAAAGTATATATATTCTTGATCAGCACGACGAGACGAGTTCAAATAGCCATGTCCGTCCGTCCGTCCGTCCGTCCGTCCGTCCGTCCGTCCGTCTGGATCAACGCGAACTCCTCCGAGACCGTAAGAGCTACAGAGCTGAATTTTGCACGTATGCTTGTATATACTGCAGGCATTGTATATCTCGGATTCAGCCGGATCGGACCACTATATCATATAGCTCCCATACAAACGTCAAAGTCACGAACAGTGACTTTTCTCAATAACTTCGTCATTTTATCAGCAGCTGTCATAAAAGTTGGTATTTGTCAGTTTGGTGTTCTTATTAATAATTGTGCCAAATTTGATCAAGATCGGGTGACTATATCATATAGCTCCCATACAAACGTCAAAGTCACGAACATTGACTTTTCTCAATAACTTCGTTATTTTATCAGCAATTGTCATAAAAGTTGATATTTGTCAGTTTGGTGTTCCTATTAATAATTGTGCCAAATTTGATCAAGATCGGGTGACTATATCATATAGCTCCTATACAAACGTCAAAGTCACGAACAGTGACTTTTCTCAATAACTTCGTTATTTTATCAGCAATTGTCATAAAAGTTGGTATTTGTCAGTTTGGTGTTCCTATTAATAATTGTGCCAAATTTGATGAAGATCGGGTGACTATATCATATAGCTCCCATACAAACGGCAAAGTCACAAACAGTGACTTTCTCAATAACTTCATTAATTTTATAGCTATTGTCATAAAAGTTTGTATTAGTCAGTTTTGTGCTATTTGTAATAATTGTGCCAAATATGATCAAGATCGGGTGACTATATCATATAGCTCCCATAGAAACGATCGGTGGAAAACAGTGACTTTCATCAAAAAGTTCGTTATATCCTATGCTAAGATTGAAGGCCGTTCTTTCGCAGACATTAGACTTTTTGGATAAAACGTTTTTACACTTTGATGGCTATGGGTAAGGAAAGAATTACCAAAACAGTTGCAAGGGTATACAAACTTCGACGTGGTCGAAGTTAACCCCGGCCCTCTGGTTAGTCTTATAGCCGCCACCTTTAATATAGTAGCTATACAAGCTGCTGGAACCATTTAACAGCCTTCATTTTGAGTCTTATAGCCGCCATCCTTTATATAACAGCTGTACAAGTTGCTGGAACCATTCTACAGGCGACATTTTGAGTCTTATAGCCGCCATCCTTTATATTACAGCTATACAAGCTGCTGGAACCATTCTACAGGCGCCATTTTGAGTCTTATAGCCGCCATCCTTTATATAACAGCTCTACAAGCTGCTGGAACCATTCTACAGCCGCCATTTTGAGTCTAATAGCCGCCATCCTTTATATAACAGCTATACAAGCTGCTGGAACCATTCTACAGCCGCCATTTTGAGTCTAATAGCCGCCATCCTTTATATAACAGCTCTACAAGCTGCTGGAACCATTCTACAGCCGCCATTAAGAGTGTTATAGCCGCCGTACTTTATATAACAGCTGTACATGTTGCTTATAGCCGCCATTCTTTATATAACAGCTATACAAGCTGCTGGAACCATTCCACAGCCTTCATTTTGAGTCTTATAGCCGCCATCCTTTATATAACAGCTATACAAGTTGCTGGAACCATTGTACCGTCGCCATTTTGAGTGTTATAGCCGCTATTGTTTATATAAGTTGCTGGAACCATTCTACCGACGCCATTTTAAGTGTTATAGCCGCTATTTTTTATATAACAGCTATACAAGTTGCTGGAACCATTCTACAGCCTTCATTTTCAGTCTTATAGCCGCCATCCTTTATATAACAGCTATACAAGTTGCTGGAACCATTTTGAGTCTTAAAGCCGCCATCCTTTATATAACAGCTATACCAGTTGCTGGAACCATTCTTCAGGCTACATTTAGAGTCTTATCGCCGCCATCATTTATATAACAGCTATACAAGCTGCTAGAACCATTCTACAGCCGCCATTTTGAGTGTTATAGCCGCCATCTTTAATATAGTAGCTATACAAGCTGCTGGAACCATTCTACAGCCGCCATTTTGAGTCCTATAGCCGCCATCCTTTATATAAGAGCTATACAAACTGCTGGAACCATTCTACAGCTGCCAACATGAGTCTTATAGCCACCATTCTTTATATAACAGCTATACAAGCTGCTGGAACCATTCTCCAAGCGCCATTTTGAGTCCTATATTCGCTATCCTTTATATAAGAGCTATACAAGCTGCTGGAACCATTCTACAGCCACCAACATGAGTCTTAAAGCCACCATTCTTTATATGACAGCTATACAAGCTGCTGGAACCATTCTACAGCCGATATTTTGAGTCTTATAGCCTCCATTCTTTATATAAAAGCCATAAAAGCTGCTAGAACCATTCAACAGCCGCCCTTTTGAGTCTTTATATAACAGCTATACAAGCTGCTAGAACCATTTAACAGCCGCCAACATGAGTGTTATAGCCACCATTCTTTATGTAACAGCTATCCAAGCTGCTGGAACCATTCTCCATCCGCCATTTTGAGTCCTATAGCCGCTATCCTTTATATAAGCTGCTGGAACCATTCTTCAGCCGCCATTGTAAGTCCTATAGCCGCCATCCTTTATATAAGAGCTATACAAGCTGCTGAAACCATTCTTCAGCCGCCATTTTGAGTCCTATATTCGCCATTTTTCATATAAGACCTATACAAGCTGCTGGAACCATTCTACAGCCACCAACATGAGTCTTATAGCCACCATTCTTTATATAACAGCTATACAAGCTGCTGGAACCATTCTCCAAGCGCCATTTTGAGTCCTATATTCGCTAAACTTTATATAAGAGCTATACAAGCTGCTGGAACCATTCTACAGCCACCAACATGAGTCTTAAAGCCACCATTCTTTATATGACAGCTATACAAGCTGCTGGAACCATTCTACAGCCGATATTTTGAGTCTTATAGCCTCCATTCTTTATATAAAAGCCATAAAAGCTGCTAGAACCATTCAACAGCCGCCCTTTTGAGTCTTTATATAACAGCTATACAAGCTGCTAGAACCATTCAACAGCCGCCAACATGAGTGTTATAGCCACCATTCTTTATGTAACAGCTATACAAGCTGCTGGAACCATTCTCCATCCGCCATTTTGAGTCCTATAGCCGCTATCCTTTATATAAGCTGGTGGAACCATTCTTCAGCCGCCATTGTAAGTCCTATAGCCGCCATCCTTTATATAAGAGCTATACAAGCTGCTGAAACCATTCTTCAGCCGCCATTTTGGGTCCTATATTCGCCATTTTTCATATAAGAGCTATACAAGCTGCTGGAACCATTCTACAGCCACCAACATGAGTCTTATAGCCACCATTCTTTATATAACATCTATACAAGCTGTTGGAACCATTCTGCAGCCGCCATTTTGAGTCTTATAGCCGCCATCCTTTACATAAGAGCTATACAAGCTGCTGGAACCATTCTACAGCCACCAACATGAGTCTTAAAGCCACCATTCTTTATATGACAGCTATACAAGCTGCTGGAACCATTCTACAGGCGACATTTTGAGTCTTATAGCCGCCATCCTTTATATAACAGCTGTACATGTTGCTGGAACCATTCCACAGCCTTCATTTTGAGTCTTATAGCCGCCATCCTTTATATAACAGTTATACAAGCTGCTGGAACCATTCTACAGTCTTTATTTTGAGTCTTATAGCCGCCATCCTTTATATAAAAGCTCTACAAGCTGCTGGAACCATTCTACAGCCGCCATTTTGAGTGTTATAGCCGCCATTCTATATCTAACAGCTATACGAGTTTCTGGAACCATTCTACAGCCTTCATTTTGAGTCTTATAGCCGCCATCCTTTATATAACAGCTATACAAGTTGCTGGAACCATTTTGAGTCTTAAAGCCGCCATCCTTTATATAACAGCTATACCAGTTGCTGGAACCATTCTTCAGGCTACATTTTGAGTCTTATCGCCGCCATCATTTATATAACAGCTATACAAGCTGCTAGAACCATTCTACAGCCGCCATTTTGAGTGTTATAGCCGCCATCTTTAATATAGTAGCTATACAAGCTGCTGGAACCATTCTACAGCCGCCATTTTGAGTCCTATAGCCGCCATCCTTTATATAAGAGCTATACAAACTGCTGGCACCATTCTACAGCTGCCAACATGAGTCTTATAGCCACCATTCTTTATATAACAGCTATACAAGCTGCTGGAACCATTCTCCAAGCGCCATTTTGAGTCCTATATTCGCTATCCTTTATATAAGAGCTATACAAGCTGCTGGAACCATTCTACAGCCACCAACATGAGTCTTAAAGCCACCATTCTTTATATGACAGCTATACAAGCTGCTGGAACCATTCTACAGCCGATATTTTGAGTCTTATAGCCTCCATTCTTTATATAAAAGCCATAAAGCTGCTAGAACCATTCAACAGCCGCCCTTTTGAGTCTTTATATAACAGCTATACAAGCTGCTAGAACCATTCTACAGCCGCCAACATGAGTGTTATAGCCACCATTCTTTATGTGACAGCTATACAAGCTGCTGGAACCATTCTCCATCCGCCATTTTGAGTCCTATAGCCGCTATCCTTTATATAAGCTGCTGGAAGCATTCTTCAGCCGCCATTGTAAGTCCTATAGCCGCCATCCTTTATATAAGAGCTATACAAGCTGCTAGAACCATTCTACAGCCGCCATTTTGAGTGTTATAGCCGCCATCTTTAATATAGTAGCTATACAAGCTGCTGGAACCATTCTACAGCCGCCATTTTGAGTCCTATAGCCGCCATCCTTTATATAAGAGCTATACAAGCTGCTGGAACCATTCTACAGCCACCAACATGAGTCTTAAAGCCACCATTCTTTATATGACAGCTATACAAGCTGCTGGAACCATTCTACAGCCACCAACATGAGTCTTATAGCCACCATTCTTTATATGACAGCTATAAGTTAATAATTTCGTTGCTTTCCAATTTATTTATTAAGGTTAGGTTAATTTATAATTATTAGACATCGACCGCTTTCGTTTTGCGTGTAGTGCCTTTTGAGTTCTTTTTGATACTACTTTGGCACACGTGGGTGCGGGCTTCAAGCATATCGAGTTCAAGCTGCTATCAGCTGCAATATATGAGCTTTGTGGGACCAAAGCCTCGAGTGATAACTGTAGAGCTGGATATCACCTGCGAGCTGCGCAAGCTTTGGAGTCTTAAAGCTTTATATGATAACTAATCCCCCCCTCAATCGGGGACGTCCTCGGTGCCGCAAAAGATGATTAACTTCTCTCCGAGATTGGCCATAAGCGTTTGCGCATTGCTGTGCACATGTAGTTTTAGGCAGTTTGGTTGAAGCATGAATTTTTGTTTATCTTTTTTCCTCTTTTACTTTTACTCTTCATTTTCCATTCTTTTTCATTCATTTCATTATTTCATTTCATATCCTTTTTAGTTTTTTTCTTCTTTTTTTTTTTTTGAATTTTTATTTTTTTTTTTTTTTTTTTTATATGTATATTTTTTTATTTGATATTGTCTTTGTGCACAACTCTTCCCTTAACCTTAACCGTTGATCCTAAGTCTTCCTCAATTACCTCTTCTGTATATAGGGGCGTTAGTTTGTTACCAAGTCTCTTGTTGGACTTCACCATAACTTTATCTCCTGTTTTATATTTACGATCAACAGTATTCCTTTTATGATTTATTAATTCAGTTTCTTGAGCTTTCTTTACTTGATTTATAGTCGCATTAATTCTTTCATCGTTCGAATTAAATAAGTCAATTGGTTTCTGCTGTTACAGAATGAATACTTCGATTGTACTCTATAGTGGCTAGCAATATTATGTCTGTTGTGTCCTCGATTCCTCTTTCTAGCTTTAGGCATCTGCCTATTTCGCTCAAGGTGCTGTGAAAGCTCTCAACCTGCCCGTTCAACAATAGTATATGAGTTCAAAGATCGCTCGTTATTACAATAAATTGTTTTTGTTCGAGGGAATACATTTAGCAGCTGCAGAAGGTGTATTTTTACATCCAAAATTGTACGAGAAGCTATCTTTTGTACTATTGCGAATTTAGATAACTTATCCACACATGTTAGAAAATAAGTTGAGTCCGTAGAGTAGATGTCAACATGCAAAAGTTCCCCGACATAAGTTGGAATAGGAGTCTCGCATACCGGGTGTCTCGTTGGATGTCTAGCATACTTGCCCTTTGAACAAATCTTGCAATTTAACGCAACTTCTTTTGCCTTTTTTTCCATTCTAGGAAAAAAATAATCGCGAAGAATTTGTTTGATGTTTTCTTGAGAAGATCTATGAGCTCTATTATGTTCTTGATTAATAATTTCTAGCTGTTCGTTAGGGTCAACAATATCGGTTACCATTACTTCAGTGTGTCGGAAAACTGTCTTAGGAAAAAGCTCCACCAAACGATGCTGAATTTTGCCAAGCACAGACAATTCACACTTAATTGCGTTAACTACACCTAACTTCACGCAATCCTGTACAGTGTTAATTAAGTTTTGAAAATCAGTAAATACGATCATATGTCTTAATTTCTTGCCAAACAAAATAGTGGTTTTCTTAGAGTGAGATTTTCCATGTTCGAGAATTATTTGGTTGGCGTAACAGTTGACTGGTCTAGTAACGTATTCTATAGTATTTGAATACGACTCCTCACTATGAATTGTTGCAGCGTCCGAATTTTGATGTTCCTCAGTATAATTTAAATACTGGCGAGACAAAGCGTCCGCAACCAAATTATCTTTGCCGGGTTTATAGAGAAGTGTTGCATCGAATTCTTCAATAATCGCGTTCCATCTTTGGATTTTAGAATTCGGATTTCGATCCGATATGGCGTAAGTAAGAGGCTTATGATCCGAATAAATCTTAAGACCTTTCACACCGTAAAGGTAATTTCTTAATGATTTGAGAGCCCAAACGATTGCGAGCAACTCTCTCTCGTTGGTCGCATAATGCTCCTCTGCTTTTTGTAGGATTCTCGAAATCATCGTGATGGGACGGCCATCTTGAGATAAAACTGCTCCCAAGGCATTTGAAGAAGCACGAATGGCTTTCGAAAATTTGGATATGAGAGCATTACCTCCTCCGATATCAAAATCTGTTTTAATTTACTGAACGCCTCGCGCTGATTCTCGTCTAACGAAATTACTATTTTTTTTGACTGCGACGCTGGAACACTGCCGTTTTCGCCTCTAAGAATATCTGTTAAGGGTTTAGCTATTTTAATAATCCCTTATAAATCGTCTATAGTATCCGGATAAGCCCAAGAAGGAGCGAAGCGATTTTAGGGTGCGTGGTTCCGGAAAAGCTTTGATTGCTTCCACTTTCTTGGGACAGGTTTTAATCCCACTGCGACTGACTATAAATCCCAAATACTCGACTTCCTCTTCAAAAAATTTAGATTTTTCAAGGGATACTCTCATATTTGAGCCAAAAGGCTTGATAAAATTAACTCTACATGTTTAAGATGTTCCTCCATTGTTTTTGAAAAAATGATAACGTCATCTATATAAACAAAGCAATATTTCCCGATGTGTTTCCGCAGAACATCATCGATGGCACTTTGAAACACACTGGAGGCGTTTTTGAGTCCGAAAGGAAGGCGACAAAATTCAAATTTTCCACCGCTAACAGAAAAAGCTGTTTTTTCTCGATCCCGCTCTGCTAGCTCGATTTGGTGAAATCCAGATTTTAGATCAAGTGTTGAAAAGTAATTAGAACCGCCCAGATTGGATACAATGACTTCGATGTTTGGAATAGGATACGAATCCTCAATTGTTTTTGCATTTAATTTCCTAAAATCTATAACCAACCGTTTCTTCCTAATTCCGTTTTCATCGTATCCTTTCTTATCGACAACCCATATAGGATTGTTGTATGGGGATCTTGATGGCCTTATAATACCATCGTCGAGCAATAATTGTATTTCATTATTGACAAACGACCTAACACTCATAGGGTACGCGTATGATTTAGAATGTGTTGGCTCTTCATCTCGTGTTCGGATTGTTGCAACAATATTAGTATTGTAGGGAAGCTTCTCATTAGGATCGGCGAAGACCCCGAATTTTTGCTTTATCATTTCATGAAAAGGTTCCTTTATGGCAGACGGCACTGCCTCAGCTTGTAACTGCAAATGACTCACATCTTGGCCTACCAAAAACTGAATAAGTTCACTGCCAGAATCATGAGTAATTACTTTGGTTTTGAAATTCAGAGTTGCGTTAACATTTGTTAATAGATCAAGTCCTATAACACCATCAAAAGATGCCAAATTCGGGAGAATAAAAAAGTCTGAAGTTACACGGAACAAGTTAATTTTACATTTATGAGTTACAGAGGTAGTTCCATGAATGGATTTTACAAAAAATACTTTATCGACTAGCCGTATACCCTTTAGCATAGGTAATGGTTTGATATAGGTTCTCGATGCTCCTGTATCGATCAGCAACTTTATTTCTTTCCCCCCTACATATCTACGTATCCATGGCAGGAGGGAACTACCCCTAAAAAATTAATCTCATCTTCTATCCCTTCAACCTCTTTTTCTCCAAGCTCGTTGTATGCTGCGTCAGAGTCGGGCCTCTCCTCCTTAAGATGATTGATTCGATTAGTTCTAGAACTTTGACGATCAGGCGGGCTATTAACCCACTGCTGAGATTCAAGGTTTTGTCTACCTGATTGGCCTCGGCCTAAATGCGCGGTGTTTTGTCTGAAACGTCAAGTGGAAAGGTCAACATCCATTGCTTCGCCCAAAGATTGTATGACACCCGGCGTGCTGTTACTTTTTTGTAATACCCGGTTGTCAGTGACGGTCCTATTGGTCTGTGCTACAGCATTGGCATCGCCACCTAAGTTTGGTTGTCTATTAGAAAAATAAGGATTGCGATGACCTGGAGCTGAATCTGAGTTAACAATTTTTTGTGTTGGTTGCCTGTTCCTTACAGGGGTTTCAGCACTACCCTTTGCAAAATGCGAAGCAAAAGTATAACGCTCATGATTTGCTCCGACTTCTTGTGCTAGTGCCAATGCATATGGTAAATCAGTAGGTCTTGATGCAAACACTATATGGCATAGGGGCTTTTTTAGTCCTGATATAAATACTCTTAAAGCGTCCCCTCTATATTTTTCGTTTATTGCATCAGCAATATCTGTTTCATAGGTCATAATGGTCTTGTTGGTTAACAGAGTCAATTTCTTTTCTATCTCATCATAAAATTCGAGAATTGTCGTTGTTCCTTGTCTTAAAGTAGACAGTTCCTGTTCAATTAGATAAGCAGGGCGCTTATCCGAGTAAGTAAAGTCCAGCCTAGCAATTATGGCATCAAAACTGAGCACTGTACTAAAAGATGATAATACACCGTCAGCAGCACCTCTAATTTTATTTCTAATTATTGTTACCGCCTGAAAATGTCGTGAGCTTCCATCAAATTCTTTGAAAATCTCGTACACATTATGTGCTGCCTCTCGCCAAGACACATATGACCCGGGTTGGCCGGAAAATTCGGGAAGAGTTTTCACAGTATCGAGCGTTTCCTCACATTTTATTCCAGGAACCATTTTTACTTTTTCCCACTTTTTCGCTGTCGGCTTATTAGCAATGCCGTTTATTTGATTTTTTATATTGTTTAATTCGTTTTCAAACTCTCTTCGTGTATTTTCAACTGCTTCCCCTACTAACAATCTAACCTGATCTGTATTCATTTTTAAGCTAATCTCGTTTAAATTTAGTTGTCCGAAAAAATATTCTAGTTCAAGCAAGGAAGAGTCGCACATGAAGAATTATAGTTCATGATTTTTTTACAAAAAAAAAATTGAAATGAAAATTGAAATGATTGTTGGGAAAAAAAATTATTACTTTTTTTTTCTTAGCACGTGTTTGAGAAAATTCATACACTGTGAGCAGAACACTTACAAAAATTTTGATGAATTTTAATTTCTTTATTAAACTTTGCGAAGATTTTTCCGTAGTGTCCAGTTTTCCGTTGTTACAGGTTTTTCCGTTGGTACAGGTTTTTCCGTTGTTACAGGTTTTTTCGTTGGGCACCAGTTAATAATTTCGTTGCTTTCCAATTTATTTATTAAGGTTAGGTTAATTTATAATTATTAGACATCGACCGCTTTCGTTTTGCGTGTAGTGCCTTTTGAGTTCTTTTTGATACTACTTTGGCACACGTGGGTGCGGGCTTCAAGCATATCGAGTTCAAGCTGCTATCAGCTCCAATATATGAGCTTTGTGGGACCAAAGCCTCGAGTGATAACTGTAGAGCTGGATATCACCTGCGAGCTGCGCAAGCTTTGGAGTCTTAAAGCTTTATATGATAACTTATACAAGCTGCTGGAACCATTCTACAGCCACCAACATGAGTCTTATAGCCTCCATTCTTTATATAAAAGCCATAAAAGCTGCTAGAACCATTCAACAGCCGCCCTTTTGAGTCTTTATGTAACAGCTATACAAGCTGCTGGAACCATTCTCCATCCGCCATTTTGAGTCCTATAGCCGCTATCCTTTATATAAGCTGCTGGAACCATTCTTCAGCCGCCATTTTAAGTCCTATGCCGCCATCCTTTATATAAGAGCTATACAAGCTGCTGAAACCATTCTTCAGCCGCCATTTTGAGTCCTATATTCGCCATTTTTTATATAAGAGCAATACAAGCTGCTGGAACCATTCTACAGCCACCAACATGAGTCTTATAGCCACCATTCTTTATGTAACAGCTATACAAGCTGTTGGAACCATTCTCCATCCGCCATTTTGAGTCCTATAGCCGCTATCCTTTATATAAGCTGCTGGAACCATTCTTCAGCCGCCATTTTAAGTCCTATAGCCGCCATCCTTTATATAAGAGCTATACAAGCTGCTGAAACCATTCTTCAGCCGCCATTTTGACTCCTTTATTCGCCATTTTTTATATAAGAGCTATACAAGCTGCTGGAACCATTCTACAGCCACCAACATGAGTCTTATAGCCACCATTGAGTGTTATAGCCGCTATTCTTTATATAACAGCTATACAAGCTGCTGGAACCATTCTACAGCCACCAACATGAGTCTTATAGCCACCATTCTTTATATAACATGTATACAAGCTGCTGGAACCATTCTTCAGCCGCCATTTTAAGTCCTATAGCCGCCATCCTTTATATAAGAGCTATACAAGCTGCTGAAACCATTCTTCAGCCGCCATTTTGAGTCCTATATTCGCCATTTTTTATATAAGAGCTATACAAGCTGCTGGAACCATTCTACAGCCACCAACATGAGTCTTATAGCCTCCATTCTTTATATAAAAGCCATAAAAGCTGCTAGAACCATTCAACAGCCGCCCTTTTGAGTCTTTATATAACAGCTATACAAGCTGCTGGAACCATTCTACAGCCACCAACATGAGTCTTATAGCCACCATTCTTTATATAACATCTATACAAGCTGCTGGAACCATTCAACAGCCGCCATTTTGAGTCCTATAGCCGCGATCCTTTATATAAAGCTATACAAGCTGCTGGAACCATTCTACAGCCGCCAACATGAGTCTTATTGCCACCATTCTTTATATAACATCTATACAAGCTGCTGGAACCATTCTCCAGCCGCCATTTTGAGTCCTATAGCCGCCATTCTTTATGTAAGAGCTATACAAGCTGCTGGAACCATTCTACAGCCGCCATTTTGAGTCCTATAGCCGCCATCCTTTATATAAGAGCTATACAAGCTGCTGGAACCATTCTACAGCCTTCATTTTGAGTCTTATAGCCGCCATCCTTTATATAACAGCTATACAAGCTGCTGGAACCATTCTACAGGCTTAATTTTGAGTCTTATAGCCGCCATTCTTTATATAAAAGCTCTACAAGCTGCTGGAACCATTCTACATCCGCCATTTTGAGTGTTATAGCCGCCATTCTATATCTAACAGCTATTAAGTTTCTGGAACCATTCTACAGCCTTCATTTTGAGTCCTATAGCCGCCATCCTTTATATAACAGCTATACAAGTTGCTGGAACCATTCTACAAGCTACATTTTGAGTCTTATAGCCTCAATTCTTTACATAACAGCTATACAAGCTGCTGAAATCATTCTACAGGCGCCATTTTGAGTCTTATGGCCGCCATCCTTTATATAACAGCTATACAAGCTCCTGGAACTATTCTACAGCCACCATTTTGAGTGTTATAGCCGCTATTCTTTATATAACAGCTATACAAAATGCTGGAACCATACTACAGCCTTTATTTGGAGTCTTATAGCCGCCATCCTTTACATAATAGCTCTACAAGCTGCTGGAACCATTCTACAGACGCCATTTTGAGTCTTATAGCCGCCATCTTTAATACAGTAGGTATACAAGCTGCTGGAACCATTTACAGTCTTCATTTTGAGTCTTATAGCCGCCATCCTTTATATAACAGCTATACAAGCTGCTGGAACCATTCTACAGCCGCCAACATGAGTCTTATTGCCACCATTCTTTATATAACATCTATACAAGCTGCTGGAACCATTCTCCAGCCGCCATTTTGAGTCCTATAGCCGCCATTCTTTATGTAAGAGCTATACAAGCTGCTGGAACCATTCTACAGCCGCCATTTTGAGTCCTATAGCCGCCATCCTTTATATAACAGCTATACAAGTTGCTGAAACCATTCTACAGCCTTCATTTTGAGTCTTATAGCCGCCATCCTTTATATAACAGCTATACAAGCTGCTGGAACCATTCTACAGGCTTTATTTTGAGTCTTATAGCCGCCATCTTTTATATAACAGCTCTACAAGCTGCTGGAACCATTTTACAGCCGCCATTTTGAGTGTTATAGCCGCCGTTCTATATCTAACAGCTGTACAAGTTTCTGGAACCATTCTACAGCCTTCATTTTGAGTTTTATTGCCGCCATCCTTTATATAACAGCTATACAAGCTCCTGGAATCATTCTGCAGCCACCATTTTGTGTGTTATAGCCGCTATTCTTTATATAACAGCTATACAAAATGCTGGAACCATTCTACAGGCTTAATTTTGAGTCTTATAGCCGCCATCCTTTACATAACAGCTCTACAAGTTGCTGGAACAATTGTACAGCCTTCGTTTTGAGTCTTATAGCCGCCATCCTTTATATAACAGCTATACAAGTTGCTGGAACCATTCTACAAGCTACATTTTGAGTCTTATAGCCGCCATCTTTAATATAGTGCTATACAAGCTGCTTGAAACATTCTACAGCCGCCATTTTGAGTGTTATAGCCGCTCTTTTTTTATTTAACAGCTATACAAGTTGCTGGAACCATTCTACAGCCACCATTTTGAGTGTTATAGCCGCTATTCTTTACAGCCGCCAACATGAGTCTTATAGCCGCCATCCTTTATTTAAGAGCTGTACAAGTTGCTGGAACCATTCTCCAGCCGCCATTTTGAGTCCTATAGCCGCCATCCTTTATATAACAGCTATACAAGTTGCTGGAACCATTCTACAAGCTACATTTTGAGTCTTATAGCCTCAATTCTTTACATAACAGCTATACAAGCTGCTGAAATCATTCTACAGGCGCCATTTTGAGTCTTATGGCCGCCATCCTTTATATAACAGCTATACAAGCTGCTGGAACCATTCTCCATCCGCCATATTGAGTCCTATAGCCGCTATCCTTTATATAAGAGCTATACAAGCTGCTGGAACCATTCTACAGCCACCAACATGAGTCATATAGCCGCCATTCTTTATATAACAGCTATACAAGCTGCTGGAACCATTCTCCAAGCGCCATTTTGAGTCCTATATTCGCTATCCTTTATATAAGAGCTATACAAGCTGCTGGAACCATTCTACAGCCACCAACATGAGTCTTATAGCCACCATTCTTTATATGACAGCTATACAAGCTGCTGGAACCATTCTACCGCCGATATTTTGAGTCTTATAGCCGCCATCCTTTAGTAACAGCTATACAAGCTGCTAGAACCATTCTCCATCCGCCATTTTGAGTCCTATAGCCGCTATCCTTTATATAAGAGCTATACAAGCTGCTGGAACCATTCTACAGCCACCAACATGAGTCATATAGCCACCATTCTTTATATAACTTGTATACAAGCTGCTGGAACCATTCTTCAGCCGCCATTTTAAGTCCTATAGCCGCCATCCTTTATATAAGAGCTATACAAGCTGCTGAAACTATTCTTCAGCCGCCATTTTGAGTCCTATATTCGCCATTTTTTATATAAGAGCTGTACAAGCTGCTGGAACCATTCTACAGGCTTAATTTTGAGTCTTATAGCCACCATTGAGTGTTATAGCCGCTATTCTTTATATAACAGCTATACAAAATGCTGGAACCATACTACAGCCTTTATTTGGAGTCTTATAGCCGCCATCTTTTACATAATAGCTCTACAAGCTGCTGGAACCATTCTACAGACGCCATTTTGAGTCTTATAGCCGCCATCTTTAATACAGTAGGTATACAAGCTGCTGGAACCATTTACAGTCTTCATTTTGAGTCTTATAGCCGCCATTCTTTTATAACAGCTATACAAGTTGCTGGAACCATTGTACAGCCTTCATTTTGAGTCTTATAGCCGCCATCCTTTATATAACAGCCATACAAGTTGCTGGAACCATTCTACAAGCTACATTTTGAGTCTTATAGCCTCAGTTCTTTACATAACAGCTATACAAGCTGCTGGAATCATTCTACAGCCGCCATTTTGAGTCCTATAGCCGCCATCCTTTATATAAGAGCTATACAAACTGCTGGAACCATTCTACAGCCGCCAACATGAGTCTTATAGCCACCATTCTTTATATAACAGCTATACAAGCTGCTGGAACCATTCTACAGCCTTCATTTTGAGTCCTATAGCCGCCATCCTTTATATAAAAGCTATACAAGCTGCTGGAACCATTCTACAGCCACCAACATGAGTCTTATAGCCACCATTCTTTATATGACAGCTATACAAGCTGCTGGAACCATTCTACAGCCGATATTTTGAGTCTTATAGCCTCCATTCTTTATATAAAAGCCATAAAAGCTGCTAGAACCATTCAACAGCCGCCCTGTTATATAATGTATAACATCTATACAAGCTGCTGGAACCATTCAACAGCCGCCATTTTGAGTCCTATAGCCGCCATCCTTTATATAAAGCTATACAAGCTGCTGGAACCATTCTACAGCCGCCAACATGAGTCTGATTGCCACCATTCTTTATATAACATCTATACAAGCTGCTGGAAACATTCTCCAGCCGCCATTTTGAGTCCTATAGCCGCCATTCTTTATGTAAGAGCTATGCAAGCTGCTGGAACCATTCTACAGCCGCCATTTTGAGTTCTATAGCCGCCATCCTTTATATAAGAGCTATACAAGCTGCTGGAACCATTCTCCAGCCGCCAGTGTGAGTCCTATAGCCGCCATCCTTTATATAACATCTATACAAGCTGCTGGAACCAATCTCCAGCCGCCATTTTGAGTCCTACAGCCGCCATTTTTTATGTAACAGCTATATAAGCTGCTAGAACCATTCTACAGCCGCCATTTTGGGTTTTATAGCCGCCATCCTTTATATTACAGCCATCAAAGCTGCTGGAGTTATCCTAAAGCCGCCATTATGAGTGTTATAGCCGCCATCCTTTATATAACATCTATACAAGCTGCTGGAACCATTGTACAGCCGCCATTTTTAGTCTTGTTGCCACCATCCTTTATATAACAGATATATAAGCTGCTGAAATCATTGTACAGCCACCATTTTGAATTTTATAGCACCCACCATTTACATAACAGCTGTACAAGCTGCTGGAACTATTCTACAGGCTTAATTTTGAGTCTTATAGCCGCTCTACAAGCTGCTGGAACCATTCTACATCCGCCATTTTGAGTGTTATAGCCGCCATTCTATATCTAACAGCCATTAAGTTTCTGGAACCATTCTACAGCCTTCGTTTTGAGTTTTATTGCCGCCATCCTTTATATAACAGCTATACAAGCTCCTGGAACTAATCTACAGCCACCATTTTGAGTGTTATAGCCGCTATTCTTTATATAACAGCTATACAAAATGCTGGAACCATACTACAGCCTTTATTTGGAGTCTTATAGCCGCCATCCTTTACATAATAGCTCTATAAGCTGCTGGAACCATTCTACAGACGCCATTTTGAGTCTTATAGCCGCCATCTTTAATATAGTAGGTATACAAGCTGCTGGAACCATTTACAGTCTTCATTTTGAGTCTTATAGCCGCCATTCTTTTATAACAGCTATACAAGCTGCTGGAACCATTCTACAGCCTTCATTTTGAGTCTTATAGCAGCCATCCATTATATAACAGCTATACAAGTTGCTGGAACCATTGTACAGCCTTCATTTTGAGTCTTATAGCCGCCATCCTTTATATAACAGCTATACAAGTTGCTGGAACCATTCTACAAGCTACATTTTGAGTCTTATAGCATCAATTCTTTACATAAAAGCTATACAAGCTGCTGAAATCATTCTACAGCCGCCATTTTGAGTCCTATAGCCGCCATTCTTTATATACCAGCTATACAAGCTGCTGGAACCATTCTCCAAGCGCCATTTTGAGTCCTATATTCGCTATCCTTTATATAAGAGCTATACAAGCTGCTGGAACCATTCTACAGCCACCAACATGAGTCTTAAAGCCACCATTCTTTATATGACAGCTATACAAGCTGCTGGAACCATTCTACAGCCGATATTTTGAGTCTTATAGCCTCCATTCTTTATATAAAAGCCATAAAAGCTGCTAGAACCATTCAACAGCCGCCCTTTTGAGTCTTTATATAACAGCTATACAAGCTGCTAGAACCATTCTACAGCCGCCAACATGAGTCTTATAGCCACCATTCTTTATATAACATGTATACAAGCTGCTGGAACCATTCTTCAGCCGCCATTTTAAGTCCTATAGCCGCCATCCTTTATATAAGAGCTATACAAGCTGCTGAAACCATTTTTCAGCCGCCATTTTGAGTCCTATATTCGCCATTTTTTATATAAGAGCTATACAAGCTGCTGGAACCATTCTACAGCCACCAACATGAGTCTTATAGCCACCATTGAGTGTTATAGCCGCTATTCTTTATATAACAGCTATACAAGCTGCTGGAACCATTCTACAGCCACCAACATGAGTCTTATAGCCACCATTCTTTATATAACATGTATACAAGCTGCTGGAACCATTCTTCAGCCGCCATTTTAAGTCCTATAGCCGCCATCCTTTATATAAGAGCTATACAAGCTGCTGAAACCATTCTTCAGCCGCCATTTTGAGTCCTATATTCGCCATTTTTTATATAAGAGCTATACAAGCTGCTGGAACCATTCTACAGCCACCAACATGAGTCTTATAGCCACCATTGAGTGTTATAGCCGCTATTCTTTATATAACAGCTATACAAAATGCTGGAACCATACTACAGCCTTTATTTGGAGTCTTATAGCCGCCATCCTTTACATAATAGCTCTACAAGCTGCTGGAACCATTCTACAGACGCCATTTTGAGTCTTATAGCCGCCATCTTTAATATAGTAGGTATACAATCTGCTGGAACCATTTACAGTCTTCATTTTGAGTCTTACAGCCGCCATTCTTTTATAACAGCTATACAAGTTGCTGGAACCATTCTACAGCCTTCATTTTGAGTCTTATAGCAGCCATCCTTTATATAACAGCTGTACAAGTTGCTGGAACCATTGTACAGCCTTCATTTTAAGTCTTATAGCCGCCATCCTTTATATAACAGCTATACAAGTTGCTGGAACCATTCTACAAGCTACATTTTGAGTCTTATAGCCTCAATTCTTTACATAACAGCTATACAAGCTGCTGCTATAGCCGCCATCCGTTATATAAGAACTATACAAACTGCTGGAACCATTCTACAGCCGCCAACATGAGTCTTATAGCCACCATTCTTTATATAACAGCTATACAAGCTGCTGGAACCATTCTCCAAGCGCCATTTTGAGTCCTATATACGCTATCCTTTATATAAGAGCTATACAAGCTGCTGGAACCATTCTACAGCCACCAACATGAGTCTTATAGCCACCATTCTTTATATGACAGCTATACAAGCTGCTGGAACCATTCTACAGCCGATATTTTGAGTCTTATAGCCTCCATTCTTTATATAAAAGCCATAAAAGCTGCTAGAACCATTCAACAGCCGCCCTGTTATATAATGTATAACATCTATACAAGCTGCTGGAACCATTCAACAGCCGCCATTTTGAGTCCTATAGCCGCCATCCTTTATATAAAGCTATACAAGCTGCTGGAACCATTCTACAGCCGCCAACATGAGTCTTATTGCCACCATTCTTTATATAACATCTAAACAAGCTGCTGGAAACATTCTCCAGCCGCCATTTTGAGTCCTATAGCCGCCATTCTTTATGTAAGAGCTGTACAAGCTGCTGGAACCATTCTACAGCCGCCATTTTGAGTCCTATAGCCGCCATCCTTTATATAAGAGCTATACAAGCTGCTGGAACCATTCTCCAGCCGCCATTTTGAGTCCTATAGCCGCCATCCTTTATATAAGAGATATACAAGCTGCTGGAACCAATCTCCAGCCGCCATTTTGAGTCCTACAGCCGCCATTTTTTATGTAACAGCTCTACAAGCTGCTGGAACCATTTTACAGCCGCCATTATTAGTCTTGTTGCCACCATCCCTTATATAACAGATATATAAGCTGCTGAAATCATTGTACAGCCGCCATTTTGAGTCTTATAGCACCCACCATTTACATAACAGCTGTACAAGCTGCTGGAACCATTCTACAGCCGTCATTTTGAGTGTTATTGCCGCCATTCTATATCTAACAGCTATACAAGTTGCTGAAACCATTCTACAGCCTTCATTTTGAGTCTTATAGCCGCCATTCTATATCTAACAGCTGTACAAGTTTCTGGAACCATTCTACAGCCTTCATTTTGGGTTTTATAGCCGCCATCCTTTATATTACAGCCATCAAAGCTGCTGGAGTTATACTTAAGCCGCCATTATGAGTGTTATAGACGCCATCCTTTATATAACAGCTGTACAAGCTGCTGGAACCATTGTACAGCCGCCATTATTAGTCTTGTTGCCACCATCCCTTATATAACAGATATATAAGCTGCTGAAATCATTGTACAGCCGCCATTTTGAGTCTTATAGCACCCACCATTTACATAACAGCTGTACAAGCTGCTGGAACCATTCTACAGCCGTCATTTTGAGTGTTATTGCCGCCATTCTATATCTAACAGCTATACAAGTTGCTGAAACCATTCTACAGCCTTCATTTTGAGTCTTATAGCCGCCATCCTTTATATAACAGCTATACAAGCTGCTGGAACCATTCTACAGGCTTAATTTTGAGTCTTATAGCCGCCATCCTTTATGTAAAAGCTCTACAAGCTGCTGGAACCATTCTACATCCGCCATTTTGAGTCTTATATCCGCCATCTTTAATATAGTAGGAATACAA
Organism: Drosophila paulistorum; assembly: GCA_018152135.1. NCBI lineage: Eukaryota > Metazoa > Arthropoda > Insecta > Diptera > Drosophilidae > Drosophila > Drosophila paulistorum. The sequence goes on along the minus strand of JAECXG010000654.1, from coordinate 74,536 downwards.
GACGCCATTTTAAGTGTTATAACCGCTATTTTTTATATAACAGCTATACAAGTTGCTGGAACCATTCTACAGCCTTCATTTTGAGTCTTATAGCCGCCATCCTTTATAAAACAGTTATACAAGCTGCTGGAACCATTCTACAGACTTTATTTTGAGTCTTATAGCCGCCACCATTTACATAACAGCTGTACAAGCTGCTGGAACCATTCTACAGGCTTAATTTTGAGTCTTATAGCCGCCATCCTTTATATAACAGCTATACAAGCTGCTGGAACCATTCTACAGGCTTAATTTTGAGTCTTATAGCCGCCATCCTTTATATAACAGCACTACAAGCTGCTGGAACCATTTTACAGCCGCCATTTTGAGTGTTATAGCCGCCATTCTATATCTAACAGCTTTACAAGTTTCTGGAACCATTCTACAGCCTTCATTTTGAGTTTTATTGCCGCCATCCTTTATATAACAGCTATACAAGCTCCTGGAACCATTCTACAGCCACCATTTTGAGTGTTATAGCCGCTATTTTTTATATAACAGCTATACAAAATGCTGGAACCATTCTACAGCCTTTATTTGGAGTCTTATAGCCGCCATCCTTTACATAACAGCTCTACAAGCTGCTGGAACCATTTTAAAGCCTTCATTTTGAGTCTTATAGCCGCCATCCTTTATATAACAGCTATACAAGCTGCTGGAACCATTTTACAGCCGCCATTTTGAGTGTTATAGCCGCCATTCTATATCTAACAGCTATACAAGTTGCTGAAACCATTCTACAGCCTTCATTTTGAGTCTTATAGCCGCCATCCTTTATATAACAGCTATACAAGCTGCTGGAACCATTCTACAGGCTTTATTTTGAGTCTTATAGCCGCCATCTTTTATATAACAGCTCTACAAGCTGCTGGAACCATTTTACAGCCGCCATTTTGAGTGTTATAGCCGCCGTTCTATATCTAACAGCTGTACAAGTTTCTGGAACCATTCTACAGCCTTCATTTTGAGTTTTATTGCCGCCATCCTTTATATAACAGCTATACAAGCTCCTGGAATCATTCTGCAGCCACCATTTTGTGTGTTATAGCCGCTATTCTTTATATAACAGCTATACAAAATGCTGGAACCATTCTACAGGCTTAATTTTGAGTCTTATAGCCGCCATCCTTTACATAACAGCTCTACAAGTTGCTGGAACAATTGTACAGCCTTCGTTTTGAGTCTTATAGCCGCCATCCTTTATATAACAGCTATACAAGTTGCTGGAACCATTCTACAAGCTACATTTTGAGTCTTATAGCCGCCATCTTTAATATAGTGCTATACAAGCTGCTTGAAACATTCTACAGCCGCCATTTTGAGTGTTATAGCCGCTCTTTTTTTATTTAACAGCTATACAAGTTGCTGGAACCATTCTACAGCCACCATTTTGAGTGTTATAGCCGCTATTCTTTACAGCCGCCAACATGAGTCTTATAGCCGCCATCCTTTATTTAAGAGCTGTACAAGTTGCTGGAACCATTCTCCAGCCGCCATTTTGAGTCCTCTAGCCACCATCCTTTATATAAGACCTGTACAAGCTGCTGGAACCATTCTACAGCCGCCAACATGAGTCTTATAGACACCATTCTTTATATAACATCTATACAAGCCGCTGGAACCATTCTCCAGCCGCCATTTTGAGTTCTACAGCCGCCATCATTTATATAACAGCTGTACAAGCTGCTGGAACCATTCTCCAGCCGCCATTTTGTGTCCTATAGCCGCCATCCTTAATATAAGAGCTATTCAAGCTGCTGGAACCATTCTATAGCCGCCAGCATGAGGATTACAGCTACCATTCTTTATATAACATCTATACAACCTGCTGGAACCATTTTGAGTCCTATACCTGGCATCCTTTATATAACAGCTGTACAAGCTGCTGGAACCATTCTACCGACGCCATTTTGAGTCCTATACCTGCCATCCTTTGTATTACAGCTATATAAGCTGCTGGAACCATTCTCCAGCCGCCATTTTGAGTCCTATAGCCGCCATCCTTTATATAAGAGCTGTACAAGCTGCTGGAACCATTCTCCAGCCGCCATTTTGAGTCCTATAGCCACCATCTTTTATATAACAGCTATACAAGCTGCTGGCCCCATTCTACAGCCGCCAACATGAGCTGCTGGAACCATTCAACAGCCGCCCTTTTGAGTCTTATAGCCGCCATCCTTTATATAGCAGCTTTGGAAGCTGCTGGAACCATTCTCCAGCCGCCATTTTGAGTCCTATAGCCGCCATCCTTTATATAAGAGCTGTACAAGCTGCTGGAACCATTCTATAGCCGCCAACATGAGCTTCTGGAACCATTCAAAAGCCGCCCTTTTGAGTCTTATAGCCGCCATCCTTCATGTAGCAGCTTTGGAAGCTGCTGGAACCATTCTACAGCCGCCATTTTGAGTCTTTTAGCCTCCATTTTTTATATAACAACCATAAAAGCTGCTAGAACCATTCTAAAGCAGCCCTTTTGAGTCTTATAGCAGCCATCCTTCATATAACAGGTTTGGAAGCTGCTGGACCCATTCCACAGCCGCCGCTTTGAGTCTTTGAGCAGCCGCCCTTTATATAACAGCTGTACAAGCTGCTGGAACCATTCTCCAGCCGCCATTTTGAGTTCTACAGCCGCCATCATTGATATAACAGCTGTACAAGCTGCTGGAACCATTCTCCAGCCGCCATTTTGTGTCCTATAGCCGCCATCCTTAATATAAGAGCTATTAAAGCTGCTGGAACCATTCTATAGTCGCCAGCATGAGGATTACAGCTACCATTCTTTATATAACATCTAAACAACGTGCTGGAACCATTTTTGAGTCCTATACCTGCCATACCTTATATAACAGCTGTACAAGCTGCTGGAACCATTCAGCAGCCGCCATTTTGAGTTCTACAGCCGCCGTCATATATATAACAATTGTAAAAGCTGCTGGAACCATTCTCCAGCCGCCATTTTGAAACCTATAGCCGCCATCCTTAATATAAGAGCTATTCAAGCCGCTGGAACCATTCTACAGCCGCCCTTTTGAGTCTTATAGCCGCCATCCTTTATATAACAGCTTTGGAAGCTTCGGAAACCATTCTCCAGCCGCAATTTTGTGTCCTATAGCCGCCATCCTTTATATAAGAGCTATTCAAGCTGCTGGAACCATTCTATAGCCGCTATGAGGATTATAGCCACCATTCTTTATATAACATCTATACAAGCATTCTACAGCCGCCATTTTAAGTCTAATAGCCTTCATTCTTTATATAACAGCCATAAAAGCTGCTGGAGCCATTCTAATGCTGCTATTTTGAGTCTTATAGCAGCCATCTTTTATATAACAGCTTTCGAAGCTGCTGGAACCATTCAACAGCTGCTTTTTTGAGTCTTATAGACGCTATCCTTTATATAACAGCTTTGAAAGCTGCTGGAACCATTCTACAGCCGCCATTTTGAGTCTTATAGCCTCCATTTTTTATATAACAACCATAAAAGCTGCTAGAACCATTCTAAATCCGCCCTTTTGAGTCTTATAGCAGCCATCCTTCATATAACAGGTTTGGAAGCTGCTGGACCCATTCTGCAGCCGCCGCTTGGGTCTTAGAGCAGCCGCCCTTTATATAACAGCTGTACTAGCTGCTGGAACCATTCAGCAGCCGCCCTTTTGAGTCTTATAGCCGCCATCCTTTATATAAGAGCTATTCAAGCTGCTGGAACCATTCTATAGCCACCAGCATGAGGATTACAGCTACCATCCTTTATATAACATCTATACAAGCTGCTGGAACCATTTTTGAGTCCTATACCTGCCATACCTTATATAACAGCTGTACAAGCTGCTGGAACCATTCAGCAGCCGCCATTTCGAGTCTAATTAGCCGCCATCTTTTATATAAAAGCTTTGGAAGCTGCTGGAACCATTCTCCAGCCGCCATTTTGAGTCATATAGCCGCCATCCTTCATATAAGAGCTATTCAAGCTGCTGGAACCATTCTACAGCCGCCAACATGAGTCTTATAGCCATCATTCTTTATATAACAGCTATATAAGCTGCTGGAACCATTCTACAGCCGCCATTTTGAGTCCTATGCCTGCCATCCTTTATATATCTGCTGCACAAGCTGCTGGAACCATTCAGCAGCCGCCTTTTTGAGTCTTATAGCCGCCATCTTTTATATAACAGCTTTGGAAGCTGCTTGAACCATTCTCCAGCCGCCATTTTGAGTCCTATAGCCGCCATCCTTTATATAAGAGCCATATAAGCTGCTGGCACCATTCTCCAGCCGCCATTTTGAGTCCTATTGCCGCCATCCTTTATATAAGAGCTATTCAAGCTGCAGGAACCATTCTACAGCCGCCAACATGAGTCTTATAGCCAACATTCTTTATATAACAGCTATACAAGCTGCTGGATTCATTCTACAGCCGCCATTTTGAGTCCTATAGCCGCCATCCTTTATATAAGAGCTATTCAAGCTGCTGGAACCATTCTACAGCCGCCAACATGAGTCTTATAGCCGCCATTCTTTATATAACAGCTATACAAGCTTCTGGAACATTCTACAGCCACCATTTTAAGTTTTATACCTGCCATCCTTTATATAACAGCTGTACAAGCTGCTGGAACCATTCAGCAGAAACCCTTTTGAGTCTTATAGCCGCCATCTTTTATATAAAAGCTTTGGAAGCTGCTGGAACCATTCTCCAGCCGCCAACATGAGTCTTATAGCCACCATTCGTTATATAACAGCTATATAAGCTGCTGGAACCATTCAACAGCCGCCCTTTTGAGCCTTATAGCCACCATCCTTTATATAGCAGCTTTGGAAGCTGCTAGAACCATTCTCCAGCCGCCATTTTGAGTCCTATAGGCGCCATCCTTTATATAAGAGCTATACAAGCTGCTGGAACCATTCTCCAGCCGCCATTTTGAGTCCTATAGCCGCCATCCTTTATATAAGAGCTTTACAAGCTGCTGGATCCATTCTACAGCCGCCAACATGAGTCTTATAGCCGCCATCCTTTATTTAAGAGCTGTACAAGTTGCTGGAACCATTCTCCAGCCGCCATTTTGAGTCCTCTAGCCACCATCCTTTATATAAGAGCTGTACAAGCTGCTGGAACCATTCTATAGCCGCCAACATGAGTCTTATAGACACTATTCTTTATATAACATGTATACAAGCTGCTGGAACCATTCTACAGCCGCCCTTTTGAGTCCTATACCTGGCATCCTTTATATTACAGTTGTACAAGCTGCTGGAACCATTCTCCAGCCTACCATCCTATATATAACAGCTGTACAAGCTGCTGGAACCATTCTCCAGCCGCCATTTTGAGTCCTATAGCCGCCATCCTTTATATAAGAGCTAAACAAGCTGCTGGAACTATTCAGCAGCCGCCCATTTGAGTCTTATAGCCGCCATCTTTTATATAAAAGCTTTGGAAGCTGCTGGAACCATTCTCCAGCCGCCATTTTGAGTCCTATAGCCGCCATCCTTTATATAAGAGCTATACAAGCTGCTGGAACCATTCTACAGCCGCCAATATGAGTCTTATAGACACCATCCTTTATATAACAGCTGTACAAACTGCTGGAACCATTCAGCAGCCGCCTATTTGAGTCTTACAGCCACCATCTTTTATATAACAGCTATATAAGCTGCTGGAACCATTCTACAGCCGCCAACATGAGTCTTATAGCCACCATTCTTTATATAACAGCTATACAAGCTGCTGGAACAATTCTACAGCCGCCATTTTGATTCCTATACCTGCCATCCTTTATATAACAGCTGTACAAGCTGCTGGAACCATTCAGCAGCCGCCCATTTGAGTCTTATAGCCGCCATCTTTTATATAAAAGCTTTGGAAGCTGCTGGAACCATTCTCCAGCCGCCATTTTGAGTCCTATAGCCGCCATCCTTTATATAAGAGCTATACAAGCTGCTGGAACCATTCTACAGCCGCCAATATGAGTCTTATAGACACCATCCTTTATATAACAGCTGTACAAACTGCTGGAACCATTCAGCAGCCGCCTATTTGAGTCTTACAGCCGCCATCCTTTATATAAGAGCTGTACAAGCTGCTGGAACCATTCTACAGCCGCCAACATGAGTCTTATAGCCACCATTCTTTATATAACAGCTATACAAGCTGCTGGAACCATTCTACAGCCGCCATTTTAAGTTTTATATCTGCCTTCCTTTATATAACAGCTGTACAAGCTGCTGGAACCATTCAGCAGCCGCCATTTTAAGTCTTATAGCCGCCATCTTTTAAACAAAAGGTTTGGAAGCTGCTGGAACCATTCTCCCGCCGCCATTTTGAGTCCTATAGCCGCCATCCTTTATATAAGAGCTATACAAGCTGCTGGAACCATTCTCCAGCCGCCATTTTGAGTCCTATAGCCGCCATCCTTTATATAAGAGCTGTACAAGCTGCTGGAACCATTCTACAGACGCCCTTTTGAGTCTTATAGCCGCCATCTTTTATATAAAAGCTTTGGAAGCTGCTGGAACCATTCTTCAGCCGCCATTTTGAGTCCTATAGCCGACATCCTTTATATAAGAGCTATAAAAGCTGCTAGAACCATTCTAAAGCCTGCCATCCTTTATATAACAGCTGTACAAGCTGCTGGAACCATTCTCCAGCCGCCATTTTGAGTCCTATAGCCACCATCTATTATATAACAGCTATATAAGCTGCTGGTACCATTCTCCAGCCGCCATTTTGAGTCCTATAGCCGCCATCCTATATATAAGAGCTGTACAAGCTGGTGGAACCATTCTACAGCCGCCAACACGAGTCTTATAGACACCATTGTTTATATAACATCTATACAAGCTGCTGGAACCCTTCTACAGCCGCCATTTTGAGTCCTATACCTACCATCCTTTATATAAGAGCTGTACAACCTGCTGGAACCATATTTCAGCCTGCCATCCTTTATATAACAGCTGTACAAGCTGCTGGAACAATTCTCCAGCCGCCATTTTGAGTCCTATACCTGCCATCCTTTTTATTACAGCTGTACAAGCTGCTGGAACCATTCTCCGGCCGCCATTTTGAGTCCTATAGCCACCATCCTTTACATAAGAGCTGTACAAGCTGCTGGAACCATTCTACAGCCGCCAACATGAGTCTTATAGACACCATCCTTTACATAACAGCTGTACAAGCTGCTGGAACCATTCAGCAGCCGCCTATTTGAGTCTTACAGCCACCATCTTTTATATAACAGCTATATAAGCTGCTGCTACCATTCTCCAGCCGCCATTTTGAGTCCTATAGCCGCCATACTTTATATAAGAGCTGTACAAGCTGCTGGAACCATTCTCCAGCCGCCATTTTGAGTCCTATAGCCACCATCTTTTATATAACAGCTATACAAGCTGCTGGAACCATTGTCCAGCCTGCCATCCTTTATATAACAGCTGTACAAGCTGCTGGAACCATTCTCCAGCCGCCATTTTGAGTCCTATAGCCGCCGCTATGAGTCTTAGAGCAGCCGCCCTTTATATAACAGCTGTACAACCTGCTGGAACCATTTTTCAGCCGCCATTTTGAGTCCTATAACCACCATCCTTTATATAAGAGATGAACAAGCTGCTGGAACCATTCTGCAGGCGCCATTTTGAGTCCTATACATGCCATCTTTAATATAACAGCTATACAAGCTGCTGGAACCACTCTAAAGCAGCCACTTTTTTTATAACATCTATACAAGCTGCTGGAACCATTCTCCAGCCGCCATTTTGAGTCCTATAGCCACCATCTTTTATATAAAAGCTTTGGAAGCTGCTGGAACCACTCTCCAGCCGCCATTTTGAGTCCTATAGCCGCCATCCTTTATATAAGAGCTATATAAGCTACTGGAACCATTCTCCAGCCGCCATTTTGAGTCCTATAGCCGCCATCCTTTATATAAGAGCTGTACAAGCTGCTGGAACCATTCTCCAGCCGCCATTTTGAGTCCTATAGCCACTATTCTTTATATAACATCTATACAAGCTGCTGGAACCATTCTACAGCCGCCCTTTTGAGTCCTATACCTGGCATCCTTTATATTACAGTTGTACAAGCTGCTGGAACCATTCTCCAGCCTACCATCCTATATATAACAGCTGTACAAGCTGCTGGAACCATTCTCCAGCCGCCATTTTGAGTCCTATAGCCGCCATCCTTTATATAAGAGCTATACAAGCTGCTGGAACCATTCAGCAGCCGCCCATTTGAGTCTTATAGCCGCCATCTTTTATATAAAAGCTTTGGAAGCTGCTGGAACCATTCTCCAGCCGCCATTTTGAGTCCTATAGCCGCCATCCTTTATATAAGAGCTATACAAGCTGCTGGAACCATTCTACAGCCGCCAATATGAGTCTTATAGACACCATCCTTTATATAACAGCTGTACAAACTGCTGGAACCATTCAGCAGCCGCCTATTCGAGTCTTACAGCCACCATCTTTTATATAACAGCTATAAAAGCTGCTGGAACCATTCTCCAGCCGCCATTTTGAGTCCTATAGCCACCATCTTTTATATAAAAGCTTTGGAAGCTGCTGGAACCACTCTCCAGCCGCCATTTTGAGTCCTATAGCCGCCATTCTTTATATATTAGCTATATAAGCTACTGGAACCATTCTCCAGCCGCCATTTTGAGTCCTATAGCCGCCATCCTTTATATAAGAGCTGTACAAGCTGCTGGAACCATTCTCTAGCCGCCATTTTGAGTCCTATAGCCACCATCTTTTATATAAAAGCTTTATAAGCTGCTGGAACTATTCTCTAGACGCCATTTTGAGTCCTATAGCTGCCATCCTTTATATAAGAGCTGTACAAGCTGCTGGAACCATTCTCCAGCCATCATTTTGAGTCCTATAGCCACCATCTTTTATATAACAGCTATATAAGCTGCTGGAACCATTCTCCAGCCGCCATTTTGAGTCCTATAGCCGCCATTCTTTATATAAGAGCTATACAAGCTGCAGGAACCATTCTACAGCCGCCAACATGAGTCTTATAGCCACCATTTTAAGTCCTATACCTGCCATCCTTTATATAACAGCTTTACAAGCTGCTGGCACCATTCAGCAGCCGCCCATTTGAGTCTTATAGCCGCCATCCTTTATACAAGAGCTATACAAGCTGCTGGAACCTTTCTACAGCCGCTCACATGAGTCTTATAGCCGCCATCCTTTATATAACAGCTGTACAAGCTGCTGGAACCATTCAGCAGCCGCCCATTTGAGTCTTAAAGCCGCCATCTTTTATATAACATCTTTGGAAGCTGCTGGAACCATTCTCCATTTCGCCACTTTGAGTCCTATAGCCACCATCTTTTATATAAAAGCTTTGGAAGCTGCTGGAACCACTCTCCAGCCGCCATTTTGAGTCCTATAGCCGCCATCCTTTATATAATAGCTGTACAAGCTGCTGAAACCATTCTCCAGCCGCCATTTTGAGTCCTATAGCCACCATCTTTTATATAACAGCTATATAAGCTGCTGGAACCATTCTCCAGCCGCCATTTTGAGTCCTATAGCCGCCATCCTTTTTATAAGAGCTATACAAGCTGCAGGAACCATTCTACAGCCGCCAACATGAGTCTTATAGCCACCATTCTTTATATAACAGCTATACAAGCTGCTGGAACCATTCTACAGCCGCCATTTTGAGTCCTATGCCTGCCATCCTTTATATAACAGCTTTACAAGCTGCTGGCACCATTCAGCAGCCGCCCATTTGAGTCTTATAGCCGCCATCCTTTTTATAAGAGCTATACAAGCTGCAGGAACCATTCTACAGCCGCCAACATGAGTCTTATAGCCACCATTCTTTATATAACAGCTATACAAGCTGCTGGAACCATTCTACAGCCGCCATTTTGAGTCCTATGCCTGCCATCCTTTATATAACAGCTTTACAAGCTGCTGGCACCATTCAGCAGCCGCCCATTTGAGTCTTATAGCCGCCATCCTTTATATAAGAGCTACACAAGCTGCTGGAACCTTTCTACAGCCGCTCACATGAGTCTTATAGCCGCCATCCTTTATATAACAGCTGTACAAGCAGCTGGAACCATTCAGCAGCCGCCCATTTGAGTCTTAAAGCCGCCATCTTTTATATAACATCTTTGGAAGCTGCTGGAACCATTCTCCAGCCGCCATTTGGAGTCCTATAGCCGCCATCCTTTATATAAGAGCTATACAAGCTGCTGGAACCATTCTAAAGCAGCCACTCTTTATATAACAACTCTACAAGCAGCTGGAACCATTGTGCAGCCGCCAATTTAAGGGTTAATGGCGCAATGCTTTATATGACAGCCTTATAGCCGCCATTCTTTATATACCAGCCATAAAAGCTGCTGGGGTTATCCTACAGCCGCCATTTTGAGTCTTATAGCAGCCACTTTCTACAGAACAGCTGTACAAGCTGCTGGAACCTTTCTACAGCCGCCAACTTGAGACTTATAGCCACCTTTCTTTATATAACAGCTATACAAGCTGCTGGAACCATTCTACAGCCGCCAACATGAGTCCTATAGCCGCCATCCTTTATTTAAGAGCTATACAAGCTGCTGGAACCATTCTACAGCCGCCAACATGAGTCTTATAGCCACCATTCTTTAAATAACAGCTATACAAGCTGCTGGAACCATTCTCCAGTCTCAATTTTGAGTCCTATAGCCGCCATCCTTCATATAAGAGCTATACAAGCTGCTGGAACCAATCTACAGCCGTCATTTTGAGTGTTATTGCCGCCGTCCATTATATGTTATCTATACAAGCTGCTGGAACCATTCTACAGCCGCCATTTTGAGTCCTATACTCTCGGTCCTTTATATAACAGCTATACAAGCTGCTGGAACTATTGTACAGTATCCAATTTAAGTGCTTCAGGTGCCATCTGTTATATGACAGCCTGATATCCGCCATCCTTTATATAACAGCCATAAAAGCTGTTGGAACCATTATACAGCCGCCATTTTGCGTTTTTTAGCCGCCATCCTTTATATAACAGCCATAAAAGCTGCTGGAATTATCCTACAGCCGCCTTTTTCAGTGTTCTTGCCGCCATCCTTTACATAACAGCTATACAAGCTGCTGGAACCATTCTAAAGCAGCCACTCTTTATATAACAACTATACAAGCAGATGGAACCATTGTACAGCCGCCAATTTAAGTGTTATAGCCGCCATTCCTTATATAACAGCCATAAAAGCTGCTGGAGTTATCCTACAGCCGGCATTTTGAGTCTTAGAGCAGCCATCCTTTATATAACAGCTTTAGAAGCTGCTTGAACCATTCTACAGCCGCCATTATGAGTCTTATGGCAGCCATCCTTAATATAACAGCTTTGGAAGCTGCGGGAACCATTCTACAGCCGCCATTATGAGTCTTATGTCCACCATGCTTTATATAACGGTTATATAAGCTGCTGAAACCATTATACAGCCGAAATTTTGAGGTTTATAGCAGCCATCCTTTATATAACAGCTTTAGAAGCTGCTTGAACCGTTCTACAGCCGCCATTATGAGTCTTATAGCAGCCATCCTTAATATAGCAGCTTTGGAAGCTGCTGGAACCATTCTACAGCCGCCATTTTGAGTCCTATAGCCGCCATTCTTTATGTGACGGCTATAAAAGCTGCTTGAACCATTCTACAGCCGCCATTATGAGTCTATGGCCACCATGCTTTATATAGCAGATGTACAAGCTACTGAAACCATTCTGCAGGCGCTAGTTTGAGTCTTATAGCAGCCACCTTTTATATAACAGCTATACAGGCTGCTGGAACCATTGTACAGCCGCCAATTTAAGTGTTATAGGCGCCATCCTTTATATGACAGCTTTAGAAGCTGCTTGAACCGTTCTACAGCCGCCATTATGAGTCTTATAGCAGCCATCCTTAATATAGCAGCTTTGGAAGCTGCTGGAACCATTCTACAGCCGCCATTCTTTATGTGACGGCTGTAAAAGCTGCTGAAACCATTATACAGCCGAAATTTTGAGGATTATAGCAGCCATCCTTTATATAACAGCTTTAGAAGCTGCTTGAACCGTTCTACAGCCGCCATTATGAGTCTTATAGCAGCCATCCTTAATATAGCAGCTTTGGAAGCTGCTGGAACCATTCTACAGCCGCCATTTTGAGTCCTATAGCCGCCATTCTTTATGTGACGGCTATAAAAGCTGCTTGAACCATTCTACATCCGCCATTATGAGTCTATGGCCACCATGCTTTATATAGCAGATGTACAAGCTACTGAAACCATTCTGCAGGCGCTAGTTTGAGTCTTATAGCAGCCACCTTTTATATAACAGCTATACAGGCTGCTGGAACCATTGTACAGCCGCCAATTTAAGTGTTATAGGCGCCATCCTTTATGTGACAGCCTTATAGCCGCCATCCTTTATATAACAGCCATAAAAGCTGCTGGAGTTATCCTACAGCCGCCATTTTGAGTCTTATAGCAGCCACCTTTTACAGAACAGCTGTACAAGCTGCTGGAGCCTTTCTACAGCCGCTCACATGAGTCTTATAGCCGCCATCCTTTATATAACAGCTGTACAAGCTGCTGGAACCATTCAGCAGCCGCCCATTTGAGTCTTAAAGCCGCCATCTTTTATATAACATCTTTGCAAGCTGCTGGAACCATTCTCCAGCCGCCATTTGGAGTCCTATAGCCGCCATCCTTTATATAAGAGCTATACAAGCTGCTGGAACCATTCTAAAGCAGCCACTCTTTATATAACAACTATACTAGCTGCTGGAACCATTGTGCAGCCGCCAATTTAAGGGTTAAAGGCGCCATCCTTTATATGACAGCCTTATAGCCGCCATTCCTTATATAACAGCCATAAAAGCTGCTGGAGTTATCCTACAGCCGCCATTTTGAGTCTTATAGCAGCCACCTTTTACAGAACAGCTGTACAAGCTGCTGGAGCCTTTCTACAGCCGCTCACATGAGTCTTATAGCCGCCATCCTTTATATAACAGCTGTACAAGCTGCTGGAACCATTCAGCAGCCGCCCATTTGAGTCTTAAAGCCGCCATCTTTTATATAACATCTTTGCAAGCTGCTGGAACCATTCTCCAGCCGCCATTTGGAGTCCTATTGCCGCCATCCTTTATATAAGAGCTATACAAGCTGCTGGAACCATTCTAAAGCAGCCACTCTTTATATAACAACTATACTAGCTGCTGGAACCATTGTGCAGCCGCCAATTTAAGGGTTAAAGGCGCAATGCTTTATATGACAGCCTTATAGCCGCCATTCTTTATATAACAGCCATAAAAGCTGCTGGAGTTATCCTACAGCCGCCATTTTGAGTCTTATAGCAGCCACCTTTTACAGAACAGCTGTACAAGCTGCTGGAACCTTTCTACAGCCGCCAACATGAGACTTATAGCCGCCATACTTTATTTAAGAGCTATACAAGCTGCTGGAACCATTCTTCAGCCGCCAACATGAGTCTTATAGCCACCATTCTTTATATAATAGCTATACAAGCTGCTGGAACCATTCTAAAGCAGCCACTCTTTATATAACAACTATACAAGCAGCTGGAACCATTGTACAGCCGCCAATTTAAGTGTTATAGGCGCCATCCTTTATATGACAGCCTTATAGCCGCCATCCTTTATATAACAGCCATAAAAGCTGCTGGAGTTATCCTACAGCCGCCATTTTGAGTCTTATAGCAGCCACCTTTTACAGAAGAGCTGTACAAGCTGCTGGAACCTATCTACAGCCGCCAACATGAGACTTATAGCCACCATTCTTTATATAACAGCTATACAAGCTGCTGGAACCATTCTACAGCCGCCAACATGAGTCCTATAGCCGCCATCCTTTATTTAAGAGCTATACAAGCTGCTGGAACCATTCTTCAGCCGCCAACATGAGTCTTATAGCCACCATTCTTTATATAACAGATAAACAAGCTGTGGGAACCATTCTACAGCCGCCACTCTGAGTCTTATACAATCCATCCATTAAATAACAGCCATAAAAGCTGCTGGAACCATTCTATATCCGCCATTTTGAGTCTTATAGCAGCCATCCTTTATATAACAGCTTTGAAAGCTGCTGGAACCATTCTACAGCCGCCATTATGAGTCTTATAGCAGCCACCCATTATATAACAGCTGTACAAGCTGCTGGAACCATTCTCTAGCCGCCGTTTTGAGTCCTATAGCTGCCATCCTTTATATAACAGCTATACAAGCTGCTGGAACCATTCTCCAGTTTCTATTTTGAGTCCTGTAGCCGCCATCCTTTATATAGGTGCAATACAAGCTGCTGGAACCATTCCTCTTATATATAACAGCTTTGAAAGCTGCTGGAACCATTAGACAGCCGCCATTTTGAGTCCTATACCTGCCATCCTTCGTATAACAGCTATACAAGCTGCTTGAACCATTCTACAGCCGCCATTATGAGTCTTATGGCCACCATGCTTTAAATAACGTATATATAAGCTGCCGAAACCATTATACAGCCGAAATTTTGAGGTTTATAGCAGCCATCCATTAAATAACAGCCATAAAAGCTGCTGGGACCATTCTATAGCCGTTATTTTGAGTCCTATAGCCGCCATCCTTTATATAACAGCTACAGAAGCTGCTGGAACCATTCTCCAGTCGCCTTATTGAGTCCTTTAGCCGCCATCCTTTATATAAGAGCTATACAAGCTGCTGGAACCATTCTACAGCCGCCAACATGAGTCTTATAGCAGCCATCTTTATATAACAGATAAACAAGCTGTGGGAACCATTCTACAGCCGCCACTTTGAGTCTTATAGCATCCATCCATTAAATAACAGCTATAAAAGCTGCTGGAACCATTCTATATCCGCCATTTTGAGTCTTATAACAGCCATCCTTTATATAACAGCTTTGGAAGCTGCTGGAACCATTCTACAGCCGCCATTATGAGTCTTATAGCAGCCACCCTTTATATAACAGCTGTACAAGCTGCTGGAACCATTCTCCAGCCGCCATTTTGAGTCCTATAGCCACCATCTTTTATATAAAAGCTTTATAAGCTGCTGGAACTATTCTCCAGACGCCATTTTGAGTCCTATAGCCGCCATCCTTTATATAAGAGCTGTACAAGCTGCTGGAACCATTCTCCAGCCGCCATTTTGAGTCCTATAGCCACCATCTTTTATATAACAGCTATATAAGCTGCTGGAACCATTGTCCAGCCGCCATTTTGAGTCCTATAGCCGCCATCCTTTATATAAGAGCTATACAAGCTGCAGGAACCATTCTACAGCCGCCAACATGAGTCTTATAGCCACCATTCTTTATATAACAACTATACAGGCTGCTGGAACCATTCAGCAGCCGCCCATTTGAGTCTTAAAGCCGCCATCTTTTATATAACATCTTTGGAAGCTGCTGGAACCATTCTCCAGCCGCCATTTGGAGTCCTATAGCCGCCATCCTTTATATAAGAGCTATACAAGCTGCTGGAACCATTCTAAAGCAGCCACTCTTTATATAACAACTATACAAGCTGCTGGAACCATTATGCAGCCGCGCAATGCTTTGTATGACAGCCTTATAGCCGCCATTCTTTATATAACAGCCATGAAAGCTGCTGGAGTTATACTACAGCCGCCATTTTGAGTCTTATAGCAGCCACCTTTTACAGAACAGCTGTACAAGCTGCTGGAACCTTTCTACAGCCGCCAACATGAGACTTATAGCCACCATTCTTTATATAACAGCTATACAAGCTGCTGGAACCATTCTAAAGCAGCCACTTTTTATATAACAACTATACAAGCTGCTGGAACCATTATGCAGCCGCGCAATGCTTTGTATGACAGCCTTATAGCCGCCATTCTTTATATAACAGCCATGAAAGCTGCTGGAGTTATACTACAGCCGCCATTTTGAGTCTTATAGCAGCCACCTTTTACAGAACAGCTGTACAAGCTGCTGGAACCTTTCTACAGCCGCCAACATGAGACTTATAGCCACCATTCTTTATATAACAGCTATACAAGCTGCTGGAACCATTCTACAGCCGCCAACATGAGTCCTATAGCCGCCATCCTTTATTTAAGAGCTATACAAGCTGCTGGAACCATTCTTCAGCCGCCAACATGAGTCTTATAGCCACCATTCTTTATATAACAGCTATACAAGCTGCTGGAACCATTCTCCAGCCGCCATTTTGAGTCCTATAGCCGCCATCCTTTATTTAAAAGCTATACAAGCTGCTGGAACCATTCTACAGCCGCCAACATGAGTATTATAGCCACCATCTTTTATATAAAAGCTTTATAAGCTGCTGGAACTATTCTCCAGACGCCATTTTGAGTCCTATAGCCGCCATCCTTTATATAAGAGCTGTTCAAGCTGCTGGAACCATTCTCCAGCCGCCATTTTGAGTCCTATAGCCACCATCTTTTATATAACAGCTATATAAGCTGCTGGAACCATTCTCCAGCCGCCATTTGGAGTCCTATAGCCGCCATCCTTTATATAAGATCTATACAAGCTGCAGGAACTATTCTACAGCCGCCAACATGAGTCTTATAGCCACCATTCTTTATATAACAGCTATACAAGCTGCTGGAACCATTCTTCAGCCGCCATTTTAAGTCCTATACCTGCCATCCTTTATATAACAGCTTTACAAGCTGCTGGCACCATTCAGCAGCCGCCCATTTGAGTCTTATAGCCGCCATCCTTTATATAAGAGCTATATAAGCTGCTGGAACCATTCTCCGGCCGCCATTTTGAGTCCTATAACCGCCATCCTTTATATAAGAGCTGTACAAGCTGCTGGAACCATTCTCCAGCCGCCATTTTGAGTCCTATAGCCACCATCTTTTATATAAAAGCTTTATAAGCTTCTGGAACTATTCTCCAGACGCCATTTTGAGTCCTATAGCCGCCATCCTTTATATAAGAGCTATATAAGCTGCTGGAACCATTCTCCAGCCGCCATTTTGAGTCCTATAGCCGCCATCCTTTATATAAGAGCTGTACAAGCTGCTGGAACCATTCTCCAGCCGCCATTTTGAGTCCTATAGCCACCATCTTTTATATAAAAGCTTTATAAGCTGCTGGAACTATTCTCCAGACGCCATTTTGAGTCCTATAGCCGCCATCCTTTATATAAGAGCTGTACAAGCAGCTGGAACCATTCTCCAGCCGCCATTTTGAGTCCTATAGCCACCATCTTTTATATAACAGCTATATAAGCTGCTGGAACCATTCTCCAGCCGCCATTTTGAGTCCTATAGCCGCCATCCTTTATATAAGAGCTATACAAACTGCAGGAACCATTCTACAGCCGCCAACATGAGTCTTATAGCCACCATTCTTTATATAACAGCTATACAAGCTGCTGGAACCATTCTACAGCCGCCATTTTAAGTCCTATACCTGCCATCCTTTATATAACAGCTATACAAGCTGCTGGAACCATTCTAAAGCAGCCACTCTTTATATAACAACTATACAAGCAGCTGGAACCATTGTACAGCCGCCAATTTAAGTGTTATAGGCGCCATCCTTTATATGACAGCCTTATAGCCGCCATTCCTTATATAACAGCCTTAAAAGCTGCTGGAGTTATCCTACAGCCGCCATTTTGAGTCTTATAGCAGCCACCTTTTACAGAACAGCTGTACAAGCTGCTGGAACCTTTCTACAGCCGCTCACATGATTCTTATAGCCGCCATCCTCTATATAACAGCTGTACAAGCTGCTGGAACCATTCAGCAGCCGCCCATTTGAGTCTTAAAGCCGCCATCTTTTATATAACATCTTTGGAAGCTGCTGGAACCATTCTCCAGCCGCCATTTGGAGTCCTATAGCCGCCATCCTTTATATAAGAGCTATACAAGCTGCTGGAACCATTCTAAAGCAGCCACTCTTTATATAACAACTATACAAGCTGCTGGAACCATTGTGCAGCCGCCAATTTAAGGGTTAAAGGCGCAATGCTTTATATGACAGCCTTATAGCCGCCATTCTTTATATAACAGCTATAAAAGCTGCTGGAGTTATCCTACAGCCGCCATTTTGAGTCTTATAGCAGCCACCTTTTACAGAACAGCTGTACAAGCTGCTGGAACCTTTCTACAGCCGCCAACATGAGACTTATAGCCACCATTCTTTGTATAACAGCTATACAAGCTGCTGGAACCATTCTACAGCCGCCAACATGAGTCATATAGCCGCCATACTTTATTTAAGAGCTATACAAGCTGCTGGAACCATTCTTCAGCCGCCAACATGAGTCTTATAGCCACCATTCTTTATATAATAGCTATACAAGCTGCTGGAACCATTTTAAAGCAGCCACTCTTTACATAACAACTATACAAGCAGCTGGAACCATTGTACAGCCGCCAATTTAAGTGTTATAGGCGCCATCCTTTATATGACAGCCTTATAGCCGCCATCCTTTATATAACAGCCATAAAAGCTGCTGGAGTTATCCTACAGCCGCCATTTTGAGTCTTATAGCAGCCACCTTTTACAGAAGAGCTGTACAAGCTGCTGGAACCTTTCTACAGCCGCCAACATGAGACTTATAGCCACCATTCTTTATATAATAGCTATACAAGCTGCTGGAACCATTCTACAGCCGCCAACATGAGTCCTATAGCCGCCATCCTTTATTTAAAAGCTTTACAAGCTGCTGGAACCATTCTTCAGCCGCCAACATGAGTCTTATAGCCACCATTTTTTATATAACAGCTATACAAGCTGCTGGAACCATTCTACGACCGCCAACATGAGTCTTATAGCAACAATCCTTTATATAACAGATAAACAAGCTGTGGGAACCATTCTACAGCCGCCACTCTGAGTCTTATACAATCCATCCATTAAATAACAGCCATAAAAGCTGCTGGAACCATTCTATATCCGCCATTTTGAGTCTCATAGCAGCCATCCTTTATATAACAGCTTTGAAAGCTGCTGGAACCATTCTCTAGCCGCCGTTTTGAGTCCTATAGCTGCCATCCTTTATATAACAGCTATACAAGCTGCTGGAACCATTCTCCAGTTTCTATTTTGAGTCCTGTAGCCGCCATCCTTTATATAGGTGCAATACAAGCTGCTGGAACCATTCCTCTTATATATAACAGCTTTGAAAGCTGCTGGAACCATTAGACAGCCGCCATTTTGAGTCCTATACCTGCCATCCTTCGTATAACAGCTATACAAGCTGCTTGAACCATTCTACAGCCGCCATTATGAGTCTTATGGCCACCATGCTTTAAATAACGTATATATAAGCTGCCGAAACCATTATACAGCCGAAATTTTGAGGTTTATAGCAGCCATCCATTAAATAACAGCCATAAAAGCTGCTGGGACCATTCTATAGCCGCCATTTTGAGTCCTATAGCCGCCATCCTTTATATAACAGCCATAAAAGCTGCTGGAGTTATCCTACAGCCGCCATTTTGAGTCTTATAGCAGACACCTTTTACAGAAGAGCTGTACAAGCTGCTGGAACCTTTCTACAGCCGCCAACATGAAACTTATAGCCACCATTCTTTATATAACAGCTATACAAGCTGCTGGAACCATTCTACAGCCGCCATTATGAGTGCTATAGCAGCCATCCTTAATATAACAACTTGGAAGCTGCTGGAACCATTCTACAGCCGCCATTTTGAGTGTTATAGCCGCTATTGTTTATATAAGAGCTATACAAGCTGCTGGAACCATTCTACCGACGCCATTTTGAGTGCTATAGCAGCCAGCATTTATATAACAGCTATACAAGCTGCTGGAACCATTCTACAGCCGCCATTTTGAGTCTTATAGCCGCCATCCTTTATATAACAGCTATACAAGCTGCTGGAACCATTCTACCGACGCCATTTTGAGTGTTATAGCCGCTATTGCTTATATAACAGCTATACATGTTGCTGGAACCATTCTACAGCCGCCATTTTGAGTCTTATATCCGCCATTCTTTATATAACAGCTGTACAAGTTGGTGGAACCATTCTACAGCCTTCATTTTGAGTCTTATAGCCGCCATCCTTTATATAACAGCTATACAAGTTGCTGGAACCATTCTACCGACGCCATTTTGAGTCTTATAGCCGCCATTCTTTATATAACAGCTATAGAAGTTGCTGGAACCATTTAACAGCCTTCATTTTGAGTCCTATAGCCGCCATTCTTTATATACAATCTGCTGGAACCATTCTACAGCCGCCATTTTGAGTGTTATAGCCGCCATCCTTTATGTAACAGTTATACAAGCTGCTGGGACCATTTTACAGCCTTTATTTTGAGTGTTATAGCCGCCGTTATTTATGTAACAGTTATACAAGCTGCTGGTACCATTTTACAGCCGTCATTTTGAGTGTTGTAGCCGCCATTTTGAGTGTTATAGCTGCCATCTTTAATATAGTAGCTACACAAACTGCTGGAACCATTCTACAGCCTTCATTTTGAGTCTTATAGCCGCCATACTTTATATAACAGCTCTACAAGCTGCTGCAACCATTCTACAGCCGCCATTTTGAGTGTTATAGCCGCCATCCTTTATATAACAGCTCTACAAGCTGCTGGAACCATTCTACAGCCGTTATTTTGAGTGTTATAGCAGCCAGCATTTATATAGGACCTCTACAAGCTTCTGGAACCATTATACAGCCGCCATTTTGAGTGTTATAGCAGCCAGCATTAATATGACAGCTCTACAAGCTGCTGGAACCATTCTTCAGCAGTTATTTTGAGTGTTATAGCCGCCAGCTTTTATATAAAAGCTCTACAAGCTGCTGGAATCATTCTACAGGCGTTATTTTGAGTGTTATAGCAGCCAGCTTTCATATAAAAGCTCTACAAGCTGCTGGAACCATTCTACAGCCGTTATTTTGAGTGTTATAGCAGCCAGCATTTATATAACAGCTCTACAAGCTGCTGGAACCATTCTACAGGCGTTATTTTGAGTGTTATAGCAGCCAGCATTTATATACTACCTCTACAAGCTGCTGGAACCATTATACAGCCGCCATTTTGAGTGTTATAGCAGCCAGCATTAATATAACAGCTCTACAAGCTGCTGAAACCATTCTTCAGCCGTTATTTTGAGTGTTATAGCCGCCAGCTTTTATATAAAAGCTCTACAAGCTGCTGGAACCATTCTACAGCTGTTATTTTGAGTGTTATAGCAGCCAGCATTTATATAACAGCTCTACAAGCTGCTGGAACCATTCTACAACCGTTATTTTGAGTGTTATAGCAGCCAGCTTTCATATAAAAGCTCCACAAGCTGCTGGAACCATTCTACAGCCGTTAAGTTGAGTGTTATAGTAGCCAGCATTTATATAACAGCTCTACAAGCTGCTGGAACCATATAACAGCCGTTATTTTGAGTGTTATAGCAGCCAGCTTTTATATAAAAGCTCTACAAGCTGCTGGAACCATTCTACAGCCGTTATTTTGAGTGTTATAGCCGCCAGCTTTTATATAACAGATCTACAAGCTGCTGGAACCATTCTACAGCCGTTATTTTGCGTGTTATAGCCGCCAGCTTTTATATAACAGCTCTACAAGCTGCTGGAACCATTCTACAGCCGTTATTTTGAGTGTTATAGCCGCCAGCTTTCATATAAAAGCTCTACAAGCTGCTGGAACCATTCTACAGCCGTTATTTTGAGTGTTATTGCCGCCAGCTTTTATATAACAGCTCTACAAGCTGCTGGAACCATTCTACAGCCGTTATTTTGAGTGTTATAGCAGCCAGCTTTTATATAGGACCTCGACAAGCTGCTGGAACTATTAAACAGCCGCCATTTTGAGTGTTATAGCAGCCAGCTTTTATATAACAGATCTACAAGCTGCTGGAACCATTCTACAGCCGCCATTTTGAGTGTTATAGCCGCCAGCTTTTATATAACAGCTCTACAAGCTGCTGGAACCATTCTACAGCCGTTATTTTGAGTGTTATAGCAGCCAGCTTTTATATAACAGCTCTACAAGCTGCTGGAACCATTCTACAGCTGTTATTTTGAGGGTTATAACAGCCAGTTGCTGGAACCGTTCCACAGCCTTCATTTTGAGTCTTATAGCCGCCATCCTTTATATAACAGCTTTACAAGTTGCTGGAACCGTTCCACAACCTTCATTTTGAGTCTTATAGCCGCCATCCTTTATATAACAGCTCTACAAGCTGCTGGAACCATTCTACAGCCGCCATTTTGAGTCTTTTAGCCGCCATCCTTTATATAACACCTATACAAGTTTCTGGAACAATTCTACTGCCTTCATTTTGACTCTTATAGCCGCCATCCCTTACATAACAGCTGTACAAGTTGGTGGAACCATTCTACAGCCTTCATTTTGAGTCTTATAGCCGCCATCCTTTATATAACAGCTATACAAGTTGCTGGAACCATTTAACAGCCTTCATTTTAAGTCTTGTAGCCGCCATCTTTTATATAACAGCTATTCAAGCTGCTGGAACCATTCTACCGACGCCATTTTGAGTCTTATGGCCGCCATCCTTTATATAACACCTATACAAGTTTCTGGAACAATTCTACTGCCTTCATTTTGACTCTTATAGCCGCCATCCCTTACATAACAGCTGTACAAGTTGGTGGAACCATTTTACAGCCTTTATTTTGAGTGTTATAGCCGCCGTTATTTATATAACAGTTATACAAGCTGCTGGAACCATTTTAGAGCCGTCATTTTGAGTGTTATAGCTGCCATCTTTTAATATAGTAGCTATACAAACTGCTGGAACCATTCTACCGACGCCATTTTGAGTGTTATAGCCGCTTTTGTTTATATAACAGCTATACAAGTTGCTGGAACCATTCTACAGCCGCCATTTTGAGTCTTATAGCCGCCATCCTTTATATAACAGCTCTACAAGCTGCTGCAACCATTCTACCGACGCCATTTTGAGTGCTATAGCCGCTATTGTTTATATAACAGCTATACAAGTTGCTGGAACCATTCTACCGACGCCATTTTGAGTGTTATAGCCGCTATTGTTTATATAACAGCTATACAAGTTGCTGGAACCATTCTACCGACGCCATTTTGAGTGTTATAGCCGCTATTGTTTATATAACAGCTATACAAGTTGCTGGAACCATTCTACAGGCGCCATTTTGAGTCTTATAGCCGCCATCCTTTATATAACAGCTATACAAGTTGCTGGAACCATTCTACCGACGCTATTTTGAGTGTTATAGCCGCTATTGTTTATATAACAGCTATACAAGCTGCTGGAAGCATTCTACCGACGCCATTTTGAGTGTTATAGCCGCTATTGTTTATATAACAGCTATACAAGTTGCTGGAACCATTCTACAGCCGCCATTTTGAGTCTTATAGCCGCCATCCTTTATATAACAGCTCTACAAGCTGCTGAAACTATTCTTCAGCCGCCATTTTGAGTGTTATAGCCGCCGTTCTTTATATAACAGCTATACAAGCTGCTGGAACCAATCTACCGACGCCATTTTGAGTGTTATAGCCGCTATTGTTTATATAACAGCTATACAAGTTGCTGGAACCATTCTACAGGCGCCATTTTGAGTCTTATAGCCGACATCCTTTATATAACAGCTGTACAAGTTGGTGGAACCATTCTACAGCCTTCATTTTGAGTCTTATAGCCGCCATCTTTTATGTAACAGCTATACAAGTTGCTGGAACCATTCTACCGACGCCATTTTGAGTCTTATAGCCACCATTCTTCATATAACAGTTATACAAGTTGCTGGAACCATTTAACAGCCTTCATTTTGAGTCTTATAGCCGCCATCCTTTATATAACAGCTATACAAGCTGCTGGAACCAATCTACCGACGCCATTTTGAGTGTTATAGCCGCTATTGTTTATAAAACAGCTATACAAGTTGCTGGAACCATTCTACAGCCGCCATTTGGAGTCTTATAGCCGCCATCCTTTATATAACAGCTGTACAAGTTGCTGGAACCATTCTACAGCCTTCATTTTGAGTCTTATAGCCGCCATCTTTTATGTAACAGCTATACAAGTTGCTGGAACCATTCTACCGACGCCATTTTGAGTCTTATAGCCACCATTCTTCATATAACAGTTATACAAGTTGCTGGAACCATTTAACAGCCTTCATTTTGAGTCTTATAGCCGCCATCCTTTATATAACAGCTATACAAGCTGCTGGAACCAATCTACCGACGCCATTTTGAGTGTTATAGCCGCTATTGTTTATAAAACAGCTATACAAGTTGCTGGAACCATTCTACAACCGCCATTTGGAGTCTTATAGCCGCCATCCTTTATATAACAGCTGTACAAGTTGCTGGAACCATTTAACAGCCTTCATTTAGAGTCTTATAGCCGCCATCCTTTATATAACAGCTATACAAGCTGCTGGAACCAATCTACCGACGCCATTTTGAGTGTTATAGCCGCTATTGTTTATAAAACAGCTATACAAGTTGCTGGAACCATTCTACAGGCCCCATTTTGAGTCTTATAGCCGCCATCCTTTATATAACAGCTGTACAAGTTGGTGGAATCATTCTACAGCCTTCATTTTGAGTCTTATAGCCGCCATCCTTTATATAACAGCTATACAAGTTGCTGGAACCATTCTACAGCCGCCATTTTGAGTCTTATAGCCGCCATCCTTTATATAACAGCTGTACAAGTTGGTGGAACCATTCTTCCGACGCCATTTTGAGTGTTATAGCTGCCATCTTTAATATAGTAGCTATACAAACTGCTTGAACAATTCTACAGCCTTCATATTGAGTCTTATAGCCGCCATACTTTATATAGCAGCTCTACAAGCTGCTGGAACCATTCTTCCGACACCATTTTGAGTGTTATAGCCGCTATTCTTTACAGCCGCCAACATGAGTCTTATAGCCGCCATCCTTTATTTAAGAGCTGTACAAGTTGCTGGAACCATTCTCCAGCCGCCATTTTGAGTCCTATAGCCGCCATCCTTTATATAACAGCTATACAAGTTGCTGGAACCATTCTACAGGCGCCATTTTGAGTCTTATAGCCGCCATCCTTTATATAACAGCTGTACAAGTTGGTGGAACCATTCTACAGCCTTCATTTTGAGTCTTATAGCCGCCATCCTTTATATAACAGCTATACAAGCTGCTGGAACCAATCTACCGACGCCATTTTGAGTGTTATAGCCGCTATTGTTTATATACCAGCTATACAAGTTGCTGGAACCATTCTACAGGCGCCATTTTGAGTCTTATAGCCGCCATCCTTTATATAACAGCTGTACAAGTTGGTGGAACCATTCTACAGCCTTAATTTTGAGTCTTATAGCCGCCATCTTTTATGTAACAGCTATACAAGTTGCTGGAACCATTCTACCGACGCCATTTTGAGTCTTATAGCCACCATTCTTCATATAACAGTTATACAAGTTGCTGGAACCATTTAACAGCCTTCATTTTGAGTCTTATAGCCGCCATCCTTTATATAACAGCTATACAAGCTGCTGGAACCAATCTACCGACGCCATTTTGAGTGTTATAGCCGCTATTGTTTATAAAACAGCTATACAAGTTGCTGGAACCATTCTACAGCCGCCATTTTGAGTCTTATAGCCGCCATCCTTTATATAACAGCTGTACAAGTTGGTGGAACCATTCTACAGCCTTCATTTTGAGTCTTATAGCCGCCATCCTTTATATAACAGCTATACAAGTTGCTGGAACCATTCTACAGCCGCCATTTTGAGTCTTATAGCCGCCATCCTTTATATAACAGCTGTACAAGTTGGTGGAACCATTCTACAGCCTTCATATTGAGTCTTATAGCCGCCATACTTTATATAGCAGCTCTACAAGCTGCTGGAACCATTCTTCCGACACCATTTTGAGTGTTATAGCCGCTATTGTTTATATAGCAGCTATACAAGTTGCTGGAACCATTCTACAGGCGCCATTTTGAGTCTTATAGCCGCCATCCTTTATATAACAGCTGTACAAGTTGGTGGAACCATTCTACAGCCTTCATTTTGAGTCTTACAGCCGCTATCTTTTATGTAACAGCTATACAAGTTGCTGGAACCATTCTACCGACGCCATTTTGAGTCTTATAGACACCATTCTTCATATAACAGTTATACAAGTTGCTGGAACCATTCTACAGCCTTCATTTTGAGTCTTATAGCCGCCATCCTTTATATAACAGCTATACAAGCTGCTGGAACCATTCTACCGACGCCATTTTGAGTGTTATAGCCGCTATTGTTTATATAACAGCTATACAAGCTGCTGGAACCATTCTACCGACGCCATTTTGAGTGTTATAGCCGCTATTGTTTATATAACAGCTATACAAGTTGCTGGAACCATTCTACAGCCGCCATTTTGAGTCTTATAGCCGCCATCCTTTATATAACAGCTGTACAAGTTGGTGGAACCATTCTACAGCCTTCATTTTGTGTCTTATAGCCGCCATCCTTTATATAACAGCTATACAAGTTGCTGGAACCATTCTACAGCCGCCATTTTGAGTCTTATAGCCGCCATCCTTTATATAACAGCTGTACAAGTTGGTGGAACCATTCTACAGCCCTCATATTGAGTCTTATAGCCGCCATCCTTTATATAGCAGCTCTACAAGCTGCTGGAACCATTCTTCCGACACCATTTTGAGTGTTATAGCCGCTATTGTTTATATAACAGCTATACAAGTTGCTGGAACCATTCTACAGGCGCCATTTTGAGTCTTATAGCCGCCATCCTTTATATAACAGCTGTACAAGTTGGTGGAACCATTCTACAGCCTTCATTTTGAGTCTTATAGCCGCCATCTTTTATGTAACAGCTATACAAGTTGCTGGAACCATTCTACCGACGCCATTTTGAGTCTTATAGCCGCCATCCTTTATATAACAGCTGTACAAGTTGGTGGAACCATTCTACAGCCTTCATTTTGAGTCTTATAGCCGCCATCCTTTATATAACAGCTATACAAGTTGCTGGAACCATTCTACAGCCGCCATTTTGAGTCTTATAGCCGCCATCCTTTATATAACAGCTGTACAAGTTGGTGGAACCATTCTTCCGACGCCATTTTGAGTGTTATAGCTGCCATCTTTAATATAGTAGCTATACAAACTGCTTGAACAATTCTACAGCCTTCATATTGAGTCTTATAGCCGCCATACTTTATATAGCAGCTATACAAGCTGCTGGAACCATTCTTCCGACACCATTTTGAGTGTTATAGCCGCTATTGTTTATATAACAGCTATACAAGTTGCTGGAACCATTCTACAGGCGCCATTTTGCGTCTTATAGCCGCCATCCTTTATATAACAGCTGTACAAGTTGGTGGAACCATTCTACAGCCTTCATATTGAGTCTTATAGCCGCCATACTTTATATAGCAGCTCTACAAGCTGCTGGAACCATTCTTCCGACACCATTTTGAGTGTTATAGCCGCTATTGTTTATATAACAGCTATACAAGTTGCTGGAACCATTCTACAGGCGCCATTTTGAGTCTTATAGCCGCCATCCTTTATATAACAGCTGTACAAGTTGGTGGAACCATTCTACAGCCTTCATTTTGAGTCTTATAGCCGCCATCCTTTATGTAACAGCTATACAAGTTGCTGGAACCATTCTACCGACGCCATTTTGAGTCTTATAGCCACCATTCTTCATATAACAGTTATACAAGTTGCTGGAACCATTTAACAGCCTTCATTTTGAGTCTTATAGCCGCCATCCTTTATATAACAGCTATACAAGCTGCTGGAACCATTCTACCGACGCCATTTTGAGTGTTATAGCCGCTATTGTTTATAAAACAGCTATACAAGTTGCTGGAACCATTCTACAGCCGCCATTTTGAGTCTTATAGCCGCCATCCTTTATATAACAGCTGTACAAGTTGCTGGAACTATTCTAAAGCCTTCATTTTGAGTCTTATAGCCGCCATCTTTTATGTAACAGCTGTACAAGTTGCTGGAACCATTCTACAGCCGCCATTGTGAGTCTTATAGCCGCCATCCTTTATATAACAGCTATACAAGTTGCTGGAACCATTCTACAGCCGCCATTTTGAGTCTTATAGCCGCCATCTTTTATATAACAGCTGTACAAGTTGGTGGAACCATTCTTCCGACGCCATTTTGAGTGTTATAGCTGCCATCTTTAATATAGTAGCTATACAAACTGCTTGAACAATTCTACAGCCTTCATATTGAGTCTTATAGCCGCCATACTTTATATAGCAGCTCTACAAGCTGCTGGAACCATTCTTCCGACACCATTTTGAGTGTTATAGCCGCTATTGTTTATATAACAGCTATACAAGTTGCTGGAACCATTCTACAGGCGCCATTTTGCGTCTTATAGCCGCCATCCTTTATATAACAGCTGTACAAGTTGGTGGAACCATTCTACAGCCTTCATATTGAGTCTTATAGCCGCCATACTTTATATAGCAGCTCTACAAGCTGCTGGAACCATTCTTCCGACACCATTTTGAGTGTTATAGCCGCTATTGTTTATATAGCAGCTCTACAAGCTGCTGGAACCATTCTTCCGACACCATTTTGAGTGTTATAGCCGCTATTGTTTATATAACAGCTATACAAGTTGCTGGAACCATTCTACAGCCGCCATTTTGAGTCTTATAGCCGCCATCTTTTATATAACAGCTGTACAAGTTGGTGGAACCATTCTTCCGACGCCATTTTGAGTGTTATAGCTGCCATCTTTAATATAGTAGCTATACAAACTGCTTGAACAATTCTACAGCCTTCATATTGAGTCTTATAGCCGCCATCTTTTATGTAACAGCTATACAAGTTGCTGGAACCATTCTACCGACGCCATTTTGAGTCTTATAGCCACCATTCTTCATATAACAGTTATACAAGTTGCTGGAACCATTTAACAGCCTTCATTTTGAGTCTTATAGCCGCCATCCTTTATATAACAGCTATACAAGCTGCTGGAACCAATCTACCGACGCCATTTTGAGTGTTATAGCCGCTATTGTTTATAAAACAGCTATACAAGTTGCTGGAACCATTCTACAACCGCCATTTGGAGTCTTATAGCCGCCATCCTTTATATAACAGCTGTACAAGTTGCTGGAACCATTTAACAGCCTTCATTTAGAGTCTTATAGCCGCCATCCTTTATATAACAGCTATACAAGCTGCTGGAACCAATCTACCGACGCCATTTTGAGTGTTATAGCCGCTATTGTTTATAAAACAGCTATACAAGTTGCTGGAACCATTCTACAGGCCCCATTTTGAGTCTTATAGCCGCCATCCTTTATATAACAGCTGTACAAGTTGGTGGAATCATTCTACAGCCTTCATTTTGAGTCTTATAGCCGCCATCCTTTATATAACAGCTATACAAGTTGCTGGAACCATTCTACAGCCGCCATTTTGAGTCTTATAGCCGCCATCCTTTATATAACAGCTGTACAAGTTGGTGGAACCATTCTTCCGACGCCATTTTGAGTGTTATAGCTGCCATCTTTAATATAGTAGCTATACAAACTGCTTGAACAATTCTACAGCCTTCATATTGAGTCTTATAGCCGCCATACTTTATATAGCAGCTCTACAAGCTGCTGGAACCATTCTTCCGACACCATTTTGAGTGTTATAGCCGCTATTCTTTACAGCCGCCAACATGAGTCTTATAGCCGCCATCCTTTATTTAAGAGCTGTACAAGTTGCTGGAACCATTCTCCAGCCGCCATTTTGAGTCCTATAGCCGCCATCCTTTATATAACAGCTATACAAGTTGCTGGAACCATTCTACAGGCGCCATTTTGAGTCTTATAGCCGCCATCCTTTATATAACAGCTGTACAAGTTGGTGGAACCATTCTACAGCCTTCATTTTGAGTCTTATAGCCGCCATCCTTTATATAACAGCTATACAAGCTGCTGGAACCAATCTACCGACGCCATTTTGAGTGTTATAGCCGCTATTGTTTATATACCAGCTATACAAGTTGCTGGAACCATTCTACAGGCGCCATTTTGAGTCTTATAGCCGCCATCCTTTATATAACAGCTGTACAAGTTGGTGGAACCATTCTACAGCCTTAATTTTGAGTCTTATAGCCGCCATCTTTTATGTAACAGCTATACAAGTTGCTGGAACCATTCTACCGACGCCATTTTGAGTCTTATAGCCACCATTCTTCATATAACAGTTATACAAGTTGCTGGAACCATTTAACAGCCTTCATTTTGAGTCTTATAGCCGCCATCCTTTATATAACAGCTATACAAGCTGCTGGAACCAATCTACCGACGCCATTTTGAGTGTTATAGCCGCTATTGTTTATAAAACAGCTATACAAGTTGCTGGAACCATTCTACAGCCGCCATTTTGAGTCTTATAGCCGCCATCCTTTATATAACAGCTGTACAAGTTGGTGGAACCATTCTACAGCCTTCATTTTGAGTCTTATAGCCGCCATCCTTTATATAACAGCTATACAAGTTGCTGGAACCATTCTACAGCCGCCATTTTGAGTCTTATAGCCGCCATCCTTTATATAACAGCTGTACAAGTTGGTGGAACCATTCTACAGCCTTCATATTGAGTCTTATAGCCGCCATACTTTATATAGCAGCTCTACAAGCTGCTGGAACCATTCTTCCGACACCATTTTGAGTGTTATAGCCGCTATTGTTTATATAACAGCTATACAAGTTGCTGGAACCATTCTACAGGCGCCATTTTGAGTCTTATAGCCGCCATCCTTTATATAACAGCTGTACAAGTTGGTGGAACCATTCTACAGCCTTCATTTTGAGTCTTACAGCCGCTATCTTTTATGTAACAGCTATACAAGTTGCTGGAACCATTCTACCGACGCCATTTTGAGTCTTATAGACACCATTCTTCATATAACAGTTATACAAGTTGCTGGAACCATTCTACAGCCTTCATTTTGAGTCTTATAGCCGCCATCCTTTATATAACAGCTATACAAGCTGCTGGAACCATTCTACCGACGCCATTTTGAGTGTTATAGCCGCTATTGTTTATATAACAGCTATACAAGCTGCTGGAACCATTCTACCGACGCCATTTTGAGTGTTATAGCCGCTATTGTTTATATAACAGCTATACAAGTTGCTGGAACCATTCTACAGCCGCCATTTTGAGTCTTATAGCCGCCATCCTTTATATAACAGCTGTACAAGTTGGTGGAACCATTCTACAGCCTTCATTTTGTGTCTTATAGCCGCCATCCTTTATATAACAGCTATACAAGTTGCTGGAACCATTCTACAGCCGCCATTTTGAGTCTTATAGCCGCCATCCTTTATATAACAGCTGTACAAGTTGGTGGAACCATTCTACAGCCTTCATATTGAGTCTTATAGCCGCCATCCTTTATATAGCAGCTCTACAAGCTGCTGGAACCATTCTTCCGACACCATTTTGAGTGTTATAGCCGCTATTGTTTATATAACAGCTATACAAGTTGCTGGAACCATTCTACAGGCGCCATTTTGAGTCTTATAGCCGCCATCCTTTATATAACAGCTGTACAAGTTGGTGGAACCATTCTACAGCCTTCATATTGAGTCTTATAGCCGCCATCCTTTATATAGCAGCTCTACAAGCTGCTGGAACCATTCTTCCGACACCATTTTGAGTGTTATAGCCGCTATTGTTTATATAACAGCTATACAAGTTGCTGGAACCATTCTACAGGCGCCATTTTGAGTCTTATAGCCGCCATCCTTTATATAACAGCTGTACAAGTTGGTGGAACCATTCTACAGCCTTCATTTTGAGTCTTATAGCCGCCATCTTTTATGTAACAGCTATACAAGTTGCTGGAACCATTCTACCGACGCCATTTTGAGTCTTATAGCCGCCATCCTTTATATAACAGCTGTACAAGTTGGTGGAACCATTCTACAGCCTTCATTTTGAGTCTTATAGCCGCCATCCTTTATATAACAGCTATACAAGTTGCTGGAACCATTCTACAGCCGCCATTTTGAGTCTTATAGCCGCCATCCTTTATATAACAGCTGTACAAGTTGGTGGAACCATTCTTCCGACGCCATTTTGAGTGTTATAGCTGCCATCTTTAATATAGTAGCTATACAAACTGCTTGAACAATTCTACAGCCTTCATATTGAGTCTTATAGCCGCCATACTTTATATAGCAGCTATACAAGCTGCTGGAACCATTCTTCCGACACCATTTTGAGTGTTATAGCCGCTATTGTTTATATAACAGCTATACAAGTTGCTGGAACCATTCTACAGGCGCCATTTTGCGTCTTATAGCCGCCATCCTTTATATAACAGCTGTACAAGTTGGTGGAACCATTCTACAGCCTTCATATTGAGTCTTATAGCCGCCATACTTTATATAGCAGCTCTACAAGCTGCTGGAACCATTCTTCCGACACCATTTTGAGTGTTATAGCCGCTATTGTTTATATAACAGCTATACAAGTTGCTGGAACCATTCTACAGGCGCCATTTTGAGTCTTATAGCCGCCATCCTTTATATAACAGCTGTACAAGTTGGTGGAACCATTCTACAGCCTTCATTTTGAGTCTTATAGCCGCCATCCTTTATGTAACAGCTATACAAGTTGCTGGAACCATTCTACCGACGCCATTTTGAGTCTTATAGCCACCATTCTTCATATAACAGTTATACAAGTTGCTGGAACCATTTAACAGCCTTCATTTTGAGTCTTATAGCCGCCATCCTTTATATAACAGCTATACAAGCTGCTGGAACCATTCTACCGACGCCATTTTGAGTGTTATAGCCGCTATTGTTTATAAAACAGCTATACAAGTTGCTGGAACCATTCTACAGCCGCCATTTTGAGTCTTATAGCCGCCATCCTTTATATAACAGCTGTACAAGTTGCTGGAACTATTCTAAAGCCTTCATTTTGAGTCTTATAGCCGCCATCTTTTATGTAACAGCTGTACAAGTTGCTGGAACCATTCTACAGCCGCCATTGTGAGTCTTATAGCCGCCATCCTTTATATAACAGCTATACAAGTTGCTGGAACCATTCTACAGCCGCCATTTTGAGTCTTATAGCCGCCATCTTTTATATAACAGCTGTACAAGTTGGTGGAACCATTCTTCCGACGCCATTTTGAGTGTTATAGCTGCCATCTTTAATATAGTAGCTATACAAACTGCTTGAACAATTCTACAGCCTTCATATTGAGTCTTATAGCCGCCATACTTTATATAGCAGCTCTACAAGCTGCTGGAACCATTCTTCCGACACCATTTTGAGTGTTATAGCCGCTATTGTTTATATAACAGCTATACAAGTTGCTGGAACCATTCTACAGGCGCCATTTTGAGTCTTATAGCCGCCATCCTTTATATAACAGCTGTACAAGTTGGTGGAACCATTCTACAGCCTTCATTTTGAGTCTTATAGCCGCCATCTTTTATGTAACAGCTATACAAGTTGCTGGAACCATTCTACCGACGCCATTTTGAGTCTTATAGCCACCATTCTTCATATAACAGTTATACAAGTTGCTGGAACCATTTAACAGCCTTCATTTTGAGTCTTATAGCCGCCATCCTTTATATAACAGCTATACAAGCTGCTGGAACCAATCTACCGACGCCATTTTGAGTGTTATAGCCGCTATTGTTTATAAAACAGCTATACAAGTTGCTGGAACCATTCTACAGCCGCCATTTTGAGTCTTATAGCCGCCATCCTTTATATAACAGCTGTACAAGTTGCTGGAACCATTCTACAGCCTTCATTTTGAGTCTTATAGCCGCCATCTTTTATGTAACAGCTGTACAAGTTGCTGGAACCATTCTACAGCCGCCATTTTGAGTCTTATAGCCGCCATCCTTTATATAACAGCTGTACAAGTTGGTGGAACCATTCTACAGCCTTCATTTTGAGTCTTATAGCCGCCATCTTTTAAGTAACAGCTGTACAAGTTGCTGGAACCATTCTACAGGCGCCATTTTGAGTCTTATAGCCGCCATCCTTTATATAACAGCTGTACAAGTTGGTGGAACCATTCTACAGCCTTCATATTGAGTCTTATAGCCGCCATACTTTATATAGCAGCTCTACGAGCTGCTGGAACCATTCTTCCGACACCATTTTGAGTGTTATAGCCGCTATTGTTTATATAACAGCTATACAAGTTGCTGGAACCATTCTACAGGCGCCATTTTGAGTCTTATAGCCGCAATCCTTTATATAACAGCTGTACAAGTTGGTGGAACCGTTCTACAGCCTTCATTTTGAGTCTTATAGCCGCCATCTTTTATGTAACAGCTATACAAGTTGCTGGAACCATTCTACCGACGCCATTTTGAGTCTTATAGCCTTCATATAACAGTTATACAAGTTGCTGGAACCATTTAACAGCCTTCATTTTGAGTCTTATAGCCGCCATCCTTTATATAACAGCTATACAAGCTGCTGGAACCAATCTACCGACGCCATTTTGAGTGTTATAGCCGCTATTGTTTATAAAACAGCTATACAAGTTGCTGGAACCATTCTACAGCCGCCATTTTGAGTCTTATAGCCGCCATCCTTTATATAACAGCTGTACAAGTTGCTGGAACCATTCTAAAGCCTTCATTTTGAGTCTTATAGCCGCCATCTTTTATGTAACAGCTGTACAAGTTGCTGGAACCATTCTACAGCCGCCATTTTGAGTCTTATAGCCGCCATCCTTTATATAACAGCTATACAAGTTGCTGGAACCATTCTACAGCCGCCATTTTGAGTCTTATAGCCGCCATCCTTTATATAACAGCTGTACAAGTTGGTGGGACCATTCTTCCGACGCCATTTTGAGTGTTATAGCTGCCATCTTTAATATAGTAGCTATACAAACTGCTTGAACAATTCTACAGCCTTCATATTGAGTCTTATAGCCGCCATACTTTATATAGCAGCTCTACAAGCTGCTGGAACCATTCTTCCGACACCATTTTGAGTGTTATAGCCGCTATTGTTTATATAACAGCTATACAAGTTGCTGGAACCATTCTACAGGCGCCATTTTGAGTCTTATAGCCGCCATCCTTTATATAACAGCTGTACAAGTTGGTGGAACCATTCTACAGCCTTCATTTTGAGTCTTATAGCCGCCATCTTTTATGTAACAGCTATACAAGTTGCTGGAACCATTCTACCGACGCCATTTTGAGTCTTATAGCCACCATTTTTCATATAACAGTTATACAAGTTGCTGGAACCATTTAACAGCCTTCATTTTGAGTCTTATAGCCGCCATCCTTTATATTACAGCTATACAAGCTGCTGGAACCAATCTACCGACGCCATTTTGAGTGTTATAGCCGCTATTGTGTATAAAACAGCTATACAAGTTGCTGGAACCATTCTACAGCCGCCATTTTGAGTCTTATAGCCGCCATCCTTTATATAACAGCTGTACAAGTTGGTGGAACCATTCTACAGCCTTCATTTTGAGTCTTATAGCCGCCATCTTTTATGTAACAGCTGTACAAGTTGCTGGAACCATTCTACAGCCGCCATTTTGAGTCTTATAGCCGCCATCCTTTATATAACAGCTGTACAAGTTGGTGGAACCATTCTACAGCCTTCATTTTGAGTCTTATAGCCGCCATCTTTTAAGTAACAGCTGTACAAGTTGCTGGAACCATTCTACAGCCTTCATTTTGAGTCTTATAGCCGCCATCCTTTATATAACAGCTGTACAAGTTGGTGGAACCATTCTACAGCCTTCATTTTGAGTCTTATAGCCGCCATCCTTTATATAACAGCTATACAAGCTGCTGGAACCAATCTACCGACGCCATTTTGAGTGTTATAGCCGCTATTGTTTATAAAACAGCTATACAAGTTGCTGGAACCATTCTACCGACGCCATTTTGAGTCTTATAGCCGCCATCCTTTATATAACAGCTGTACAAGTTGCTGGAACCATTCTACAGCCTTCATTTTGAGTCTTATAGCCGCCATCTTTTATGTAACAGCTGTACAAGTTGCTGGAACCATTCTACAGCCGCCATTTTGAGTCTTATAGCCGCCATCCTTTATATAACAGCTGTACAAGTTGGTGGAATAATTCTACAGCCTTCATTTTGAGTCTTATAGCCGCCATCCTTTATATAACAGCTATACAAGCTGCTGGAACCAATCTACCGACGCCATTTTGAGTGTTATAGCCGCTATTGTTTATAAAACAGCTATACAAGTTGCTGGAACAATTCTACAGCCTTCATATTGAGTCTTATAGCCGCCATACTTTATATAGCAGCTCTACAAGCTGCTGGAACCATTCTTCCGACACCATTTTGAGTGTTATAGCCGCTATTGTTTATATAACAGATATACAAGCTGCTGGAACCATTCTGCCGACGCCATTTTGAGTGTTATAGCCGCTTTTGTTTACATAACAGCTATACAAGTTGCTGGAACCATTCTACAGGCGCCATTTTGAGTCTTATAGCCGCCATCCTTTATATAACAGCTGTACAAGTTGGTGGAACCATTCTACAGTCTTCATTTTGAGTCTTATAGCCGCCATCCTTTATATAACAGCTATACAAGTTGCTGGAACCATTCTACAGCCGCCATTTTGAGTCTTATAGCCGCCATCCTTTATATAACAGCTGTACAAGTTGGTGGAACCATTCTTCCGACGCCATTTTGAGTGTTATAGCTGCCATCTTTAATATAGTAGCTATACAAACTGCTTGAACAATTCTACAGCCTTCATATTGAGTCTTATAGCCGCCATACTTTATATAGCAGCTCTACAAGCTGCTGGAACCATTCTTCCGACACCATTTTGAGTGTTATAGCCGCCATTGTTTATATAACAGCTATACAAGTTGCTGGAACCATTCTACAGGCGCCATTTTGAGTCTTATAGCCGCCATCCTTTATATAACAGCTGTACAAGTTGCTGGAACCATTCTACAGCCTTCATTTTGAGTCTTATAGCCGCCATCTTTTATGTAACAGCTATACAAGTTGCTGGAACCATTCTACCGACGCCATTTTGAGTCTTATAGCCACCATTCTTCTCATAACAGTTATACAAGTTGCTGGAACCATTTATCAGCCTTCATTTTGAGTCTTATAGCCGCCATCCTTTATATAACAGCTATACAAGCTGCTGGAACCAATCTACCGACGCCATTTTGAGTGTTATAGCCGCTATTGTTTATAAAACAGCTATACAAGTTGCCGGAACCATTCTACAGCCGCCATTTTGAGTCTTATAGCCGCCATCCTTTATATAACAGCTGTACAAGTTGCTGGAACCATTCTACAGCCTTCATTTTGAGTCTTATAGCCGCCATCTTTTATGTAACAGCTGTACAAGTTGCTGGAACCATTCTACAGCCGCCATTTTGAGTCTTATAGCCGCCATCTTTTATATAACAGCTATACAAGTTGCTGGAACCATTCTACAGGCGCCATTTTGAGTCTTATAGCCGCCATCCTTTATATAACAGCTGTACAAGTTGGTGGAACCATTCTACAGCCTTCATTTTGAGTCTTATAGCCGCCATCTTTTATGTAACAGCTATACAAGTTGCTGGAACCATTCTACCGACGCCATTTTAAGTCTTATAGCCACCATTCTTCATATAACAGTTATACAAGTTGCTGGAACCATTTAACAGCCTTCATTTTGAGTCTTATAGCCGCCATCCTTTATATAACAGCTATACAAGCTGCTGGAACCAATCCACCGACGCCATTTTGAGTGTTATAGCCGCTATTGTTTATAAAACAGCTATACAAGTTGCTGGAACCATTCTACAGCCGCCATTTTGAGTCTTATAGCCGCCATCCTTTATATAACAGCTGTACAAGTTGCTGGAACCATTCTACAGCCTTCATTTTGAGTCTTATAGCCGCCATCTTTTATGTAACAGCTGTACAAGTTGCTGGAACCATTCTACAGCCGCCATTTTGAGTCTTATAGCCGCCATCCTTTATATAACAGCTGTACAAGTTGGTGGAACCATTCTACAGCCTTCATTTTGAGTCTTATAGCCGCCATCCTTTATATAACAGCTGTACAAGTTGGTGGAACCATTCTTCCGACGCCATTTTGAGTGTTATTGCTGCCATCTTTAATATAGTAGCTATACAAACTGCTTGAACAATTCTACAGCCTTCATATTGACTCTTATAGCCGCCATACTTTATATAGCAGCTCTACAAGCTGCTGGAACCAATCTACCGACACCATTTTGAGTGTTATAGCCGCTATTGTTTATATAACAGCTATACAAGTTGCTGGAACCATTCTACAGGCGCCATTTTGAGTCTTATAGCCGCCATCCTTTATATAACAGCTGTACAAGTTGGTGGAACCATTCTACAGCCTTCATTTTGAGTCTTATAGCCGCCATCTTTTATGTAACAGCTATACAAGTTGCTGGAACCATTCTACCGACGCCATTTTGAGTCTTATAGCCACCATTCTTCATATAACAGTTATACAAGTTGCTGGAACCATTTAACAGCCTTCATTTTGAGTCTTATAGCCGCCATCCTTTTTATAACAGCTATACAAGCTGCTGGAACCAATCTACCGACGCCATTTTGAGTGTTATAGCCGCTATTGTTTATAAAACAGCTATACAAGTTGCTGGAACCATTCTACAGCCGCCATTTTGAGTCTTATAGCCGCCATCCTTTATATAAAAGCTGTACAAGTTGCTGGAACCATTCTACAGCCTTCATTTTGAGTCTTATAGCCGCCATCTTTTATGTAACAGCTGTACAAGTTGCTGGAACCATTCTACAGCCGCCATTTTGAGTCTTATAGCCGCCATCCTTTATATAACAGCTGTACAAGTTGGTGGAACCATTCTACAGCCTTCATTTTGAGTCTTATAGCCGCCATCTTTTATGTAACAGCTGTACAAGTTGCTGGAACCATTCTACAGCCGCCATTTTGAGTCTTATAGCCGCCATCCTTTATATAACAGCTGTACAAGTTGGTGGAACCATTCTACAGCCTTCATTTTGAGTCTTATAGCCGCCATCCTTTATATAACAGCTATACAAGCTGCTGGAACCAATCTACCGACGCCATTTTGAGTGTTATAGCCGCTATTGTTTATAAAACAGCTATACAAGTTGCTGGAACCATTCTACAGCCGCCATTTTGAGTCTTATAGCCGCCATCCTTTATATAACAGCTGTACAAGTTGCTGGAACCATTCTACAGCCTTCATTTTGAGTCTTATAGCCGCCATCCTTTATATAACAGCTATACAAGCTGCTGGAACCAATCTACCGACGCCATTTTGAGTGTTATAGCCGCTATTGTTTATAAAACAGCTATACAAGTTGCTGGAACAATTCTACAGCCTTCATATTGAGTCTTGTAGCCGCCATACTTTATATAGCAGCTCTACAAGCTGCTGGAACCATTCTTCCGACACCATTTTGAGTGTTATAGCCGCTATTTTTTATATAACAGATATACAAGCTGCTGGAACCATTCTACCGACGCCATTTTGAGTGTTATAGCCGCTTTTGTTTACATAACAGCTATACAAGTTGCTGGAACCATTCTACAGGCGCCATTTTGAGTCTTATAGCCGCCATCCTTTAT
This sequence comes from Drosophila paulistorum, assembly GCA_018152135.1. Lineage (NCBI taxonomy): Eukaryota > Metazoa > Arthropoda > Insecta > Diptera > Drosophilidae > Drosophila > Drosophila paulistorum. The sequence goes on along the minus strand of JAECXG010000654.1, from coordinate 34,870 downwards.
ATAACAGCTGTACAAGTTGGTGGAACCATTCAACAGCCTTCATTTTGAGTCTTATAGCCGCCATCCTTTATATAACAGCTATACAAGTTGCTGGAACCATTCTACAGCCGCCATTTTGAGTCTTATAGCCGCCATCCTTTATATAACAGCTGTACAAGTTGGTGGAACCATTCTTCCGACGCCATTTTGAGTGTTATAGCTGCCATCTTTAATATAGTAGCTATACAAACTGCTGGAACCATTCTACAGCCGCCATTTTGAGTCTTATAGCCGCCATCCTTTATATAACAGCTGTACAAGCTGCTGGAACCAAGCTACCGACGCCATTTTGAGTGTTATAGCCGCTATTGTTTATAAAACAGCTATACAAGTTGCTGGAACAATTCTACAGCCTTCATATTGAGTCTTATAGCCGCCATACTTTATATAGCAGCTCTACAAGCTGCTGGAACCATTCTTCCGACACCATTTTGAGTGTTATAGCCGCTATTGTTTATATAACAGCTATACAAGTTGCTGGAACCATTCTACAGGCGCCATTTTGAGTCTTATAGCCGCCATCCTTTATATAACAGCTGTACAAGTTGGTGGAACCATTCTAAAGCCTTCATTTTGAGTCTTATAGCCGCCATCTTTTATGTAACAGCTATACAAGTTGCTGGAACCATTCTACCGACGCCATTTTGAGTCTTATAGCCACCATTCTTCATATAACAGTTATACAAGTTGCTGGAACCATTTAACAGCCTTCATTTTGAGTCTTATAGCCGCCATCCTTTATATAACAGCTATACAAGCTGCTGGAACCAATCTACCGACGCCATTTTGAGTGTTATAGCCGCTATTGTTTATAAAACAGCTATACAAGTTGCTGGAACCATTCTACAGCCGCCATTTTGAGTCTTATAGCCGCCATCCTTTATATAACAGCTGTACAAGTTGCTGGAACCATTCTACAGCCTTCATTTTGAGTCTTATAGCCGCCATCTTTTATGTAACAGCTGTACAAGTTGCTGGAACCATTCTACAGCCGCCATTTTGAGTCTTATAGCCGCCATCCTTTATATAACAGCTATACAAGTTGCTGGAACCATTCTACAGGCGCCATTTTGAGTCTTATAGCCGCCATCCTTTATATAACAGCTGTACAAGTTGGTGGAACCATTCTACAGCCTTCATTTTGAGTCTTATAGCCGCCATCTTTTATGTAACAGCTATACAAGTTGCTGGAACCATTCTACCGACGCCATTTTGAGTCTTATAGCCACCATTCTTCATATAACAGTTATACAAGTTGCTGGAACCATTTAACAGCCTTCATTTTGAGTCTTATAGCCGCCATCTTTTATATAACAGCTATACAAGCTGCTGGAACCAATCTACCGACGCCATTTTGAGTGTTATAGCCGCTATTGTTTATAAAACAGCTATACAAGTTGCTGGAACCATTCTACAGCCGCCATTTTGAGTCTTATAGCCGCCATATTTTATATAACAGCTGTACAAGTTGCTGGAACCATTCTACAGCCTTCATTTTGAGTCTTATAGCCGCCATCCTTTATATAACAGCTGAACAAGTTGGTGGAACCATTCTACAGCCTTCATTTTGAGTCTTATAGCCGCCATCCTTTATATAACAGCTATACAAGTTGCTGGAACCATTCTACAGCCGCCATTTTGAGTCTTATAGCCGCCATCCTTTATATAACAGCTGTACAAGTTGGTGGAACCATTCTTCCGACGCCATTTTGAGTGTTATACCTGCCATCTTTAATATAGTAGCTATACAAACTGCTTGAACAATTCTACAGCCTTCATATTGAGTCTTATAGCCGCCATACTTTATATAGCAGCTCTACAAGCTGCTGGAACCATTCTTCCGACACCATTTTGAGTGTTATAGCCGCTATTGTTTATATAACAGCTATACAAGTTGCTGGAACCATTCTACAGGCGCCATTTTGAGTCTTATAGCCGCCATCCTTTATATAACAGCTGTACAAGTTGGTGGAACCATTCTACAGCCTTCATTTTGAGTCTTATAGCCGCCATCTTTTATGTAACAGCTATACAAGTTGCTGGAACCATTCTACCGACGCCATTTTGAGTCTTATAGCCACCATTCTTCATATAACAGTTATACAAGTTGCTGGAACCATTTAACAGCCTTCATTTTGAGTCTTATAGCCGCCATCCTTTATATAACAGCTATACAAGCTGCTGGAACCAATCTACCGACGCCATTTTGAGTGTTATAGCCGCTATTGTTTATAAAACAGCTATACAAGTTGCTGGAACCATTCTACAGCCGCCATTTTGAGTCTTATAGCCGCCATCCTTTATATAACAGCTGTACAAGTTGCTGGAACCATTCTACAGCCTTCATTTTGAGTCTTATAGCCGCCATCCTTTATATAACAGCTGAACAAGTTGGTGGAACCATTCTACAGCCTTCATTTTGAGTCTTATAGCCGCCATCCTTTATATAACAGCTATACAAGTTGCTGGAACCATTCTACAGCCGCCATTTTGAGTCTTATAGCCGCCATACTTTATATAACAGCTGTACAAGTTGGTGGAACCATTCTTCCGACGCAATTTTGAGTGTTATAGCTGCCATCTTTAATATAGTAGCTATACAAACTGCTTGAACAATTCTACAGCCTTCATATTGAGTCTTATAGCCGCCATACTTTATATAGCAGCTCTACCAGCTGCTGGAACCATTCTTCCGACACCATTTTGAGTGTTATAGCCGCTATTGTTTATAAAACAGCTATACAAGTTGCTGGAACCATTCTACAGGCGCCATTTTGAGTCTTATAGCCGCCATCCTTTATATAACAGCTGTACAAGTTGGTGGAACCATTCTACAGCCTTCATTTTGAGTCTTATAGCCGCCATCTTTTATGTAACAGCTATACAAGTTGCTGGAACCATTCTACCGACGCCATTTTGAGTCTTATAGCCACCATTCTTCATATAACAGTTATACAAGTTGCTGGAACCATTTAACAGCCTTCATTTTGAGTCTTATAGCCGCCATCCTTTATATAACAGCTATACAAGCTGCTGGAACCAATCTACCGACGCCATTTTGAGTGTTATAGCCGCTATTGTTTATATAACAGCTATACAAGTTGCTGGAACCATTCTACAGGCGCCATTTTGAGTCTTATAGCCGCCATCCTTTATATAACATCTGTACAAGTTGGTGGAACCATTCTACAGCCTTCATTTTGAGTCTTATAGCCGCCATCTTTTATGTAACAGCTATACAAGTTGCTGGAACCATTCTACCGACGCCATTTTGAGTCTTATAGCCACCATTCTTCATATAACAGTTATACAAGTTGCTGGAACCATTTAACAGCCTTCATTTTGAGTCTTATAGCCGCCATCCTTTATATAACAGCTATACAAGCTGCTGGAACCAATCTACCGACGCCATTTTGAGTGTTATAGCCGCTATTGTTTATAAAACAGCTATACAAGTTGCTGGAACCATTCTACAGCCGCCATTTTGAGTCTTATAGCCGCCATCCTTTATATAACAGCTGTACAAGTTGCTGGAACCATTCTATAGCCTTCATTTTGAGTCTTATAGCCGCCATCTTTTATGTAACAGCTGTACAAGTTGCTGGAACCATTCTACAGCCGCCATTTTGAGTCTTATAGCCGCCATCCTTTATATAACAGCTGTACAAGTTGGTGGAACCATTCTACAGCCTTCATTTTGAGTCTTATAGCTGCCATCCTTTATATAACAGCTCTACAAGCTGCTGGAACCATTCTACCGACGCCATTTTGAGTGTTATAGCCGCCGTTATTTATATAACAGTTATACAAGCTGCTGGAACCATTCTAGAGCCGTCATTTTGAGTGTTGTAGCCGCCATTTTGAGTGTTATAGCTGCCATCTTTAATATACTAGCTATACAAACTGCTGGAACCATTCTACAGGCGCCATTTTGAGTCTTATAGCCGCCATCCTTTATATAACAGCTCTACAAGCTGCTGCAACCATTCTACCGACGCCATTTTGAATGTTATAGCCGCTATTGTTTATATAACAGATATACAAGTTACTGGAACCATTCTACAGCCGCCATTTTGAGTCTTATAGCCGCCATCCTTTATATACCAGGTCTACAAGCTGCTGGAACCATTCTACAGCCGCCATTTTGAGTGTTAAAGCCGCTATTGTTTATATAACAGATATACAAGTTGCTGGAACCATTCTACAGCCGCCATTTTGAGTCTTATAGCCGCCATCCTTTATATAACAGCTCTACAAGCTGCTGCAACCATTCTACCGACGACATTTTGAGTGTTATAGCCGCTATTGTTTATATAACAGCAATACAAGTTGCTGGAACCATTCTACAGCCGCCATTTTGAGTCTTATAGCCGCCATCCTTTATATAACAGCTTTAGAAGCTGCTTGAACCATTCTACAGCCGCCATTTTGAGTCTTATAGCCGCCATCCTTTATATAACAGCTCTACAAGCTGCTGCAACCATTCTACCGACGCCATTTTGAGTGTTATAGCCGCTATTGTTTATATAACAGCTATACAAGTTGCTGGAACCATTCTACCGACGCCATTTTGAGTGTTATAGCCGCTATTGTTTCTATAACAGCTATACAAGTTGCTGGAACCATTCTACCGATGCCATTTTGAGTGTTATAGCCGCTATTGTTTATATAACAGCTATACAAGTTGCTGGAACCATTCTACAGGCGCCATTTTGAGTCTTATAGCCGCCATCCTTTATAAAACAGCTCTACAAGCTGCTGCAACCATTCTACCGACGCCATTTTGAGTGTTATAGCCGCTATTGTTTATATAACAGCTATACAAGTTGCTGGAACCATTCTACAGCCGCCATTTTGAGTCTTATAGCCGCAATCCTTTATATAACAGCTTTAGAAGCTGCTTGAACCATTCTACAGCCGCCATTTTGAGTCTTATAGCCGCCATCCTTTATATAACAGCTCTACAAGCTGCTGCAACCATTCTACCGACGCCATTTTGAGTGTTATAGCCGCTATTGTTTATATAACAGCTATACAAGTTGCTGGAACCATTCTACCGACGCCATTTTGAGTGTTATAGCCGCTATTGTTTCTATAACAGCTATACAAGTTGCTGGAACCATTCTACCGATTCCATTTTGAGTGTTATAGCCGCTATTGTTTATATAACAGCTATACAAGTTGCTGGAACCATTCTACAGGCGCCATTTTGAGTCTTATAGCCGCCATCCTTTATATAACAGCTCTACATGCTGCTGGAACCATTCTACAGCCGCCATTTTGAGTCTTATAGCCGCCATCCTTTATATAACAGCTCTACAAGCTGCTGCAACCATTCTACAGCCGCCATTTTGAGTGTTAGAGCCGCTATTGTTTATATAACAGCTATACAAGTTGCTGGAACCATTCTACAGCCGCCATTTTGAGGCTTATAGCCGCCATCCTTTATATAACAGCTTTAGAAGCTGCTTGAACCATTCTACAGCCGCCATTTTGAGTCTTATAGCCGCCATCCTTTATATAACAGCTCTACAAGCTGCTGCAACCATTCTACCGACGCCATTTTGAGTGTTATAGCCGCTATTGTTTATATAACAGCTATACAAGTTGCTGGAACCATTCTACAGGCGCCATTTTGAGTCTTATAGCCGCCATCCTTTATATAACACCTATACAAGTTGCTGGAACCATTCTACCGACGCCATTTTGAGTGTTATAGCCGCTATTGTTTATATAACAGCTATACAAGCTGCTGGAACCATTCTACCGACGCCATTTTGAGTGTTATAGCCGCTATTGTTTATATAACAGCTATACAAGTTGCTGGAGCCATTCTTCCGACGCCATTTTGAGTGTTATAGCCGCTATTGTTCATATAACAGCTATACAAGCTGCTGGAACCATTCTACCGACGCCATTTTGAGTGTTATAGCCGCTATTGTTTATATAACAGCTATACAAGTTGCTGGAACCATTCTACAGGCGCCATTTTGAGTCTTATAGCCGCCATCCTTTATATAACAGCTATACAAGCTGCTGGAACCATTCTACCGACGCCATTTTGAGTGTTATAGCCGCTATTGTTTATATAACAGCTATACAAGTTGCTGGAACCATTCTACAGCCGCCATTTTGAGTCTTATAGCCGCCATCCTTTATATAACAGCTGAACAAGTTGGTGGAACCATTCTACAGCCGCCATTTTGAGGCTTATAGCCGCCATCCTTTATATAACAGCTTTAGAAGCTGCTTGAACCATTCTACAGCCGCCATTTTGAGTCTTATAGCCGCCATCCTTTATATAACAGCTCTACAAGCTGCTGCAACCATTCTACCGACGCCATTTTGAGTGTTATAGCCGCTATTGTTTATATAACAGCTATACAAGTTGCTGGAACCATTCTACAGGCGCCATTTTGAGTCTTATAGCCGCCATCCTTTATATAACACCTATACAAGTTGCTGGAACCATTCTACCGACGCCATTTTGAGTCTTATAGCCGCCATCCTTTATATAACAGCTATACAAGTTGCTGGAACCATTCTACCGACGCCATTTTGAGTGCTATAGCCGCTATTACTTATATAACAGCTATACAAGTTGCTGGAACCATTCTACCGATGCCATTTTGAGTGTTATAGCCGCTATTGTTTATATAACAGCTATACAAGCTGCTGCAACCATTCTACCGACGCCATTTTGAGTGTTATAGCCGCTATTGTTTATATAACAGCTATACAAGTTGCTGGAACCATTCTACCGACGCCATTTTGAGTGTTATAGCCGCTATTGTTTCTATAACAGCTATACAAGTTGCTGGAACCATTCTACCGATGCCATTTTGAGTGTTATAGCCGCTATTGTTTATATAACAGCTATACAAGTTGCTGGAACCATTCTACAGGCGCCATTTTGAGTCTTATAGCCGCCATCCTTTATATAACAGCTCTACATGCTGCTGGAACCATTCTACAGCCGCCATTTTGAGTCTTATAGCCGCCATCCTTTATATAACAGCTCTACAAGCTGCTGCAACCATTCTACCGACGCCATTTTGAGTGTTATAGCCGCTATTGTTTATATAACAGCTATACAAGTTGCTGGAACCATTCTACAGCCGCCATTTTGAGGCTTATAGCCGCCATCCTTTATATAACAGCTTTAGAAGCTGCTTGAACCATTCTACAGCCGCCATTTTGAGTCTTATAGCCGCCATCCTTTATATAACAGCTCTACAAGCTGCTGCAACCATTCTACCGACGCCATTTTGAGTGTTATAGCCGCTATTGTTTATATAACAGCTATACAAGTTGCTGGAACCATTCTACAGGCGCCATTTTGAGTCTTATAGTCGCCATCCTTTATATAACACCTATACAAGTTGCTGGAACCATTCTACCAACGCCATTTTGAGTGTTATAGCCGCTATTGTTTATATAACAGCTAAACAAGCTGCTGGAACCATTCTACCGACGCCATTTTGAGTGTTATAGCCGCTATTGTTTATATAACAGCTATACAAGTTGCTGGAACCATTCTACCGACGCCATTTTGAGTGTTATAGCCGCTATTGTTCATATAACAGCTATACAAGCTGCTGGAACCATTCTACCGACGCCATTTTGAGTGTTATAGCCGCTATTGTTTATATAACAGCTATACAAGTTGCTGGAACCATTCTACAGGCGCCATTTTGAGTCTTATAGCCGCCATCCTTTATAAAACAGCTCTACAAGCTGCTGCAACCATTCTACCGACGCCATTTTGAGTGTTATAGCCGCTATTGTTTATATAACAGCTATACAAGTTGCTGGAACCATTCTACAGCCGCCATTTTGAGTCTTATAGCCGCCATCCTTTATATAACAGCTGAACAAGTTGGTGGAACCATTCTACAGCCTTCATTTTGAGTCTTATAGCCGCCATCCTTTATATAACAGCTATACAAATTGCTGGAACCATTCTTCCGACTCCATTTTGAGTGTTATAGCCGCTATTGTTTATATAACAGCTATACAAGCTGCTGGAACCATTCTACCGACGCCATTGTGAGTGCTATAGCCGCGATTGTTTATATAACAGCTATACAAGTTGCTGGAACCATTCTACAGCCGCCAATTTGAGTCTTGTAGCCGCCATCCTTTATATAACAGCTGAACAAGTTGGTGGAACCATTCTACAGCCTTCATTTTGAGTCTTATAGCCGCCATCCTTTATATAACAGCTATACAAGTTGCTGGAACCATTCTACCGACGCCATTTTGAGTGCTATAGCCGCTATTGTTTATATAAAAGCTCTACAAGCTACTGGAACCATTCTACCGACGCCATTTTTAGTGTTATAGCCGCTATTGTTTATATAACAGCTATACAAGTTGCTGGAACCATTCTACAGCCGCCAATTTGAGTCTTATAGCCGCCATCCTTTATATAACAGCTGAACAAGTTGGTGGAACCATTCTACAGCCTTCATTTTGAGTCTTATAGCCGCCATCCTTTATATAACAGCTATACAAGTTGCTGGAACCATTCTACCGACGCCATTTTGAGTGCTTTAGCCGCTGTTGTTTATATAACAGCTCTACAAGCTGCTGGAACCATTCTACCGACGCCATTTTTAGTGTTATAGCCGCTATTGTTTATATAACAGCTATACAAGTTGCTGGAACCATTCTACAGGCGCCATTTTGAGTCTTATAGCCGCCATCCTTTATATAACAGCTCTACAAGCTGCTCCAACCATTCTACAGCCGCCATTTTGAGTGTTATAGCCGCCATCCTTTATATAACAGCTGAACAAGTTGGTGGAACCATTTTACAGCCTTCATTTTGAGTCTTATAGCCGCCATCCTTTATATAACAGCTATACAAGTTGCTGGAACCATTCTACCGACGCCATTTTGAGTGCTTTAGCCGCTGTTGTTTATATAACAGCTCTACAAGCTGCTGGAACCATTCTACCGACGCCATTTTTAGTGTTATAGCCGCTATTGTTTATATAACAGCTATACAAGTTGCTGGAACCATTCTACAGCCGCCAATTTGAGTCTTATAGCCGCCATCCTTTATATAACATCTGAACAAGTTGGTGGAACCATTCTACAGCCTTCATTTTGAGTCTTATAGCCGCCATCCTTTATATAACAGCTATACAAGTTGCTGGAACCATTCTACCGACGCCATTTTGAGTGCTTTAGCCGCTGTTGTTTATATAACAGCTCTACAAGCTGCTGGAACCATTCTACCGACGCCATTTTTAGTGTTATAGCCGCTATTGTTTATATAACAGCTATACAAGTTGCTGGAACCATTCTACAGGCGCCATTTTGAGTCTTATAGCCGCCATCCTTTATATAACAGCTCTACAAGCTGCTCCAACCATTCTACAGCCGCCATTTTGAGTGTTATAGCCGCCGTTCTTTATATAACAGCTATACAAATTGCTGGAACCATTCTTCCGACTCCATTTTGAGTGTTATAGCCGCTTTTGTTTATATAACAGCTATACAAGTTGCTGGAACCATTCTACAGCCGCCAATTTGAGTCTTATAGCCGCCATCCTTTATATAACAGCTGAACAAGTTGGTGGAACCATTCTACAGCCTTCATTTTGAGTCTTATAGCCGCCATCCTTTATATAACAGCTATACAAGTTGCTGGAACCATTCTACCGACGCCATTTTGAGTGCTTTAGCCGCTGTTGTTTATATAACAGCTCTACAAGCTGCTGGGACCATTCTACCGACGCCATTTTGAGTGTTATAGCCGCTTTTGTTTACATAACAGCTATACAAGTTGCTGGAACCATTCTACAGCCGCCATTTTGAGTCTTATAGCCGCCATCCTTTATATAACAGCTGTACAAGTTGGTGGAACCATTCTACAGCCTTCATTTTGAGTCTTATAGCCGCCATCTTTTATGTAACAGCTATACAAGTTGCTGGAACCATTCTACCGACGCCATTTTGAGTCTTATAGCCACCATTCTTCATATAACAGTTATACAAGTTGCTGGAACCATTTAACAGCCTTCATTTTGAGTCTTATAGCCGCCATCCTTTATATAACAGCTATACAAGCTGCTGGAACCAATCTACCGACGCCATTTTGAGTGTTATAGCCGCTATTGTTTACATAACAGCTATACAAGTTGCTGGAACCATTCTACAGCCGCCATTTTGAGTCTTATAGCCGCCATCCTTTATATAACAGCTGTACAAGTTGGTGGAACCATTCTACAGCCTTCATTTTGAGTCTTATAGCCGCCATCCTTTATATAACAGCTATACAAGTTGCTGGAACCATTCTACCGACGCCATTTTGAGTATTATAGCCGCTATTGTTTACATAACAGCTATACAAGTTGCTGGAACCATTCTACAGCCTTCATTTTGAGTCTTATAGCCGCCATCCTTTATGTAACATCTATACAAGTTGCTGGAACCATTCTACCGACGCCATTTTGAGTCTTATAGCCACCATTCTTCATATAACAGTTATACAAGCTGCTGGAACCATTCTACAACCTTCATTTTGAGTCTTAAAGCCGCCATCCTTTATATAACAGCTATACAAGTTGCTGGAACCATTCTACAGCCTTCATTTTGAGTCTTAAAGCCGCCATCCTTTATATAACAGCTATACAAGTTGCTGGAACCATTCTACAGCCTTCATTTTGAGTCTTATAGCCGCCATCCTTTATGTAATAGCTATACAAGTTGCTGGAACCATTCTACCAACGCCATTTTGAGGGTTATAGCCGCTATTGTTTATATAACAACTATACAAGCTGCTGGAATTATTCTACCGACGCCATTTTGAGTGTTATAGCCGCCATCCTTTATATAACAGCTATACAAGCTGCTGGAACCATTCTACCGACGCCATTTTGAGTGTTATAGCCGCTATTGTTTATATAACAGCTATACAAGCTGCTGGAACCATTCTACCGACGCCATTTTGAGTGTTATAGCCGCTATTGTTTATATAACAACTATACAAGCTGCTGGAACCATTCTACCGACGCCATTTTGAGTGTTATAGCCGCTATTGTTTATATAACAGCTATACAAGTTGTTGGAACCATTCTACAGCCTTCATTTTGAGTCCTATAGCCGCCATCCTTTATATAACAGCTATACAAGCAGCTGGAACCATTCTACAGCCTTCAGTTTGAGTCTTTCATCAGCCATCCTTTATATAACAGCTATACAAGCTCCTGGAACCATTTTACAGCCGCCATTTTGAGTGTTATAGCCGCCGTTCTTTATATAACGGCTATACAAGTTGCTGGAACTAATTACAGCCTTCATTTTCAGTCTTATAGCCGCCAATCTTTATATAACAGCTCTACAAGCTGCTGGAACCATTCTACAGCCGCCATTTTTAGTCTTATAGCCGCCATCCTTTATATAACAGCTATACAAGCTGCTGGAACCATTCTACAGCCGCCATTTTGAGTCTTATAGCCGCCATTTTTTATATAACAGCTGTACTAGTTGGTGGAACCATTCTTCCGACACCATTTTGAGTGTTATAGCCGCTATTGTTTATATAACAGCTATACAAGCTGCTGGAACTATTCTACCGACGCCATTTTGAGTCTTATAGCCGCCATCCTTTATATAACAGCTGTACAAGTTGGTGGAACCATTCTACAGCCTTCATTTTGAGTCTTATAGCCGCCATCTTTTATGTAACAGCTGTACAAGTTGCTGGAACCATTCTACAGCCGCCATTTTGAGTCTTATAGCCGCCATCCTTTATATAACAGCTATACAAGTTGCTGGAACTAATTACAGTCTTCATTTTGAGTCTTATAGCCGCCAATCTTTATATAACAGCTCTACAAGCTGCTGGAACCATTCTACAGCCGCCATTTTTAGTCTTATAGCCGCCATCCTTTATATAACAGCTATACAAGCTGCTGGAACCATTCTACAGCCGCCATTTTGAGTCTTATAGCCGCCATCCTTTATATAACAGCTCTACAAGCTGCTGGAACCATTCTACAGCCGCCATTTTGAGTCTTATAGCCGCCATCCTTTATATAACAGCTATACAAGCTGCTGGAACCATTCTACAGCCGCCATTTTGAGTCTTATAGCCGCCATCCTTTATACAACAACTCTACAAGCTGCTGCAACCATTCTACAGCCGCCATTTTGAGTGTTATAGCCGCCGTTCTTTATATAACATCCATAAAAGTTGCTGGAACCATTCTACAGCCTTCATTTTGAGTCTTATAGCCGCCATCCTTTATATAACAGCTATACAAGCTGCTGGAACCATTCTACCGACGCCATTTTGAGTGTTATAGCCGCTATTCTTTATATAACAGCTATACAAGCTGCTGGAACCATTCTACCGACGCCATTTTGACTGTTATAGCCGCTATTGTTTATATAACAGCTATACAAGTTGCTGGAACCATTCTACAGCCGCCATTTTGAGTCTTATAGCCGCCATCCTTTATATAACAGCTGTACAAGTTGGTGGAACCATTCTACAGCCTTCATTTTGAGTCTTATAGCTGCCATCCTTTATATAATAGCTATACAAGTTGCTGGAACCATTCTTCCGACTCCATTTTGAGTGTTATAGCCGCTATTGTTTATATAACAGCTATACAAGCTGCTGGAACCATTCTACCGACGCCATTTTGAGTGCTATAGCCGCTATTGTTGATATAACAGCTATTCAAGTTGCTGGAACCATTCTACAGCTGCCATTTTGAGTCTTATAGCCGCCATCCTTTATATAACAGCTGTACAAGTTGCTGGAACCATTCTTCCGACACCATTTTGAGTGTTATAGCCGCTATTGTTTATATAACAGCTATATTAGTTGCTGGAACCATTCTACAGCCGCCATTTTGAGTATTATAGCCGCTATTGTTTACATAACAGCTATACAAGTTGCTGGAACCATTCTACAGCCGCCATTTTAAGTCCTATAGCCGTCATCCTTTACATAACAGCTATACAAGCTGCTGGAACCATTCTACAGCAGCCATTTTGAGTCTTATAGCCGCCATTCTTTATATAACAGCTGTAAAAGTTGGTGGAACCATTCTACAGCCGCCATTTTGAGTCTTATAGCCGCCATTCTTTATATAACTGCTGTACAAGTTGGTGGAACCATTCTACAGCCTTCATTTTGAGTCTTATAGCCGCCATCCTTTATATAACAGCTATACAAATTGCTGGAACCATTCTACAGGCTACATTTTGAGTCTTATAGCCGCCATCCTTTATATATCTGCTATACAAGCTGCTGGAACTATTCTACAGCTTTTATTTTGAGTCTTATAGCCGCCATCCTTTATATAACAGCTAAACAAATTGCTGGAACCATTCTACAAGCTACATTTTGAGTCTTATAGCCGCCATCCTTTATATAACATCTATACAAGCTGCTGGAACCATTCTACAGCCGCTATTTTGAGTGTTATAACCGCCATCTTTAATATAGTAGCTATACAAGCTGCTGAAACCATTCTACAGCCGCCATTTTGAGTGTTATAGCCGCCATCCTTTATATAACAGCTCTACAAGCTGCTGGAACCATTCTACAGCCGTTATTTTGAGTGTTATAGCAGCCAGCATTTATATAGGACCTCTACAAGCTGCTGGAACCATTATACAGCCGCCATTTTGAGTGTTATAGCAGCCAGCATTAATATAACAGCTCTACAAGCTGCTGGGTCCATTCTTCAGCCGTTATTTTGAGTGTTATAGCCGCCAGCTTTTATATAAAAGCTCTACAAGCTGCTGGAACCATTCTACAGCCGTTATTTTGAGTGTTATAGCAGCCAGCATTTATATAACAGCTCTACAAGCTGCTGGACCCATTCTACAGCCGTTATTTTGAGTGTTATAGCAGCCAGCTTTCATATAAAAGCTCTACAAGCTGCTGGAACCATTCTACAGCCGTTAATTTGAGTGTTATAGCAGCCAGCATTTATATAACAGCTCTACAAGCTGCTGGAACCATTCTACAGCCGTTATTTTGAGTGTTATAGCAGCCAGCTTTTATATAAAAGCTCTACAAGCTGCTGGAACCATTCTACAGCCGTTATTTTGAGTGTTATAGGCGCCAGCTTTTATATAACAGATCTACAAGCTGCTGGAACCATTCTACAGCCGTTATTTTGCGTGTTATAGCCGCCAGCTTTTATATAACAGCTCTACAAGCTGCTGGAACCATTCTACAGCCGTTATTTTGAGTGTTATAGCCGCCAGCTTTTATATAGGACCTCTACAAGCTGCTGGAACCATTCTACAGCCGTTATTTTGAGTGTTATAGCCGCCAGCTTTCATATAAAAGCTCTACAAGCTGCTGGAACCATTCTACAGCCATTATTTGGAGTGTTATAGCCGCCAGCTTTTATATAACAGCTCTACAAGCTGCTGGAACCATTCTACAGCCTTCATTTTGAGTCCTATAGCCGCCATCCTTTATATAACAGCTATACAAGCTGCTGGAACCATTCTACCGACGCTATTTTGAGTGTTGTAGCCGCTTTTGTTTATATAACAGCTATACAAGTTGCTGGAACCATTCTACAGGCTACATTTTGAGTCTTATAGCCGCCATCCTTTATATATCTGCTATACAAGCTGCTGGAACTATTCTACAGCTTTTATTTTGAGTCTTATAGCCGCCATCCTTTATATAACAGCTATACAAATTGCTGGAACCATTCTACAAGCTACATTTTGAGTCTTTTAGCCGCCATCCTTTATATAACATCTATACAAGCTGCTGGAACCATTCTACAGCCGCTATTTTGAGTGTTGTAACCGCCATTTTTAATATAGTAGCTATACAAGCTGCTGGAATCATTCTACAGCCGCCATTTTGAGTGTTATAGCCGCCATCCTTTATATAACAGTTATACAAGCTGCTGGGACCATTTTACAGCCTTTATTTTGAGTGTTATAGCCGCCGTTATTTATATAACAGTTATACAAGCTGCAGGAACCATTTTAGAGCCGTCATTTTGAGTGTTGTAGCCGCCATTTTGAGTCCTATAGCTGCCATCTTTAATATAGTAGCTATACAAACTGCTGGAACCATTCTACAGCCTTCATTTTGAGTAGTATAGCCGCCATCCTTTATATAACAGCTCTACAAGCTGCTGCAACCATTCTACCGACGCCATTTTGAGTGTTATAGCCGCTATTGTTTATATAACAGATATACAAGTTACTGGAACCATTCTACAGCCGCCATTTTGAGTGTTATAGCCGCTTTTGTTTACATAACAGCTCTACAAGCTGCTGGAACCATTCTACCGACGCCATTTTGAGTGTTATAGCCGCTATTGTTTATATAACAGCTATACAAGTTGCTGGAACCATTCTACAGCCGCCATTTTGAGTCTTATAGCCGCCATCCTTTATATAAAAGCTCTACAAGCTGCTGCAACCATTCTACAGCCTTCATTTTGAGTCTTTTAGCCGCCATCTTTTATGTAACAGCTATACAAGTTGCTGGAATTATTCTACCGACGCCATTTTGAGTCTTATAGCCACCATTCTTCATATAACAGTTATACAAGTTGCTGGAACCATTTAACAGCCTTCATTTTGAGTCTTATAGCCGCCATCCTTTATATAACAGCTATACAAGCTGCTGGAACCAATCTACCGACGCCATTTTGAGTGTTATAGCCGCTATTGTTTATAAAACAGCTATACAAGTTGCTGGAACCATTCTACAGCCGCCATTTTGAGTCTTATAGCCGCCATCCTTTATATAACAGCTGTACAAGTTGCTGGAACCATTCTACAGCCTTCATTTTGAGTCTTATAGCCGCCATCCTTTATATAACAGCTGAACAAGTTGGTGGAACCATTCTACAGCCTTCATTTTGAGTCTTATAGCCGCCATCCTTTATATAACAGCTCTACAAGCTGCTGCAACCATTCTACCGACGCCATTTTGAGTCTAATAGCCGCTATTGTTTATATAACAGCTATACAAGTTGCTGGAGCCATTCTACAGCCGCCATTTTGAGTCTTAAAGCCGCCATCCTTTATATAACAGCTTTAGAAGCTGCTTGAACCATTCTACAGCCTTCATTTTGAGTCTTATAGCCGCCATCCTTTATATAACAGCTCTACAAGCTGCTGCAACCATTCTACCGACGCCATTTTGAGTGTTATAGCCGCTATTGTTTATATAACAGCTATACAAGTTGCTGGAACCATTCTACCGACGCCATTTTGAGTGTTATAGCCGCTATTGTTTATATAACAGCTATACAAGTTGCTGGAACCATTCTACCGACGCCATTTTGAGTGTTATAGCCGCTATTGTTTATATAACAGCTATACAAGTTGCTGGAACCATTCTACAGGCGCCATTTTGAGTCTTATAGCCGCCATCCTTTATATAACAGCTAAACAAGATGCTGGAACCATTCTACCGACGCCATTTTGAGTGTTATAGCCGCTATTGTTTATATAACAGCTATACAAGTTGCTGGAGCCATTCTACAGCCGCCATTTTGAGTCTTAAAGCCGCCATCCTTTATATAACAGCTTTAGAAGCTGCTTGAACCATTCTACAGCCTTCATTTTGAGTCTTATAGCCGCCATCCTTTATATAACAGCTCTACAAGCTGCTGCAACCATTCTACCGACGCCATTTTGAGTGTTATAGCCGCTATTGTTTATATAACAGCTATACAAGTTGCTGGAACCATTCTACCGACGCCATTTTGAGTGTTATAGCCGCTATTGTTTATATAACAGCTATACAAGTTGCTGGAACCATTCTACCGACGCCATTTTGAGTGTTATAGCCGCTATTGTTTATATAACAGCTATACAAGTTGCTGGAACCATTCTACAGGCGCCATTTTGAGTCTTATAGCCGCCATCCTTTATATAACAGCTAAACAAGATGCTGGAACCATTCTACCGACGCCATTTTGAGTGTTATAGCCGCTATTGTTTATATAACAGCTATACAAGTTGCTGGAACCATTCTACCGACGCCATTTTGAGTGTTATAGCCGCTATTGTTTATATAACAGCTATACAAGTTGCTGGAACCATTCTACAGGCGCCATTTTGAGTCTTATAGCCGCCATCCTTTATATAACAGCTTTACAAGCTGCTGCAACCATTCTACCGACGCCATTTTGAGTGTTATAGCCGCTATTGTTTATATAACAGCTTAACAAGCTGCTGGAACCATTCTACCGACGCCATTTTGAGTGTTATAGCCGCTATTGTTTATATAACAGATATACAAGTTACTGGAACCATTCTACAGCCGCCATTTTGAGTCTTATAGCCGCCATCCTTTATATAACAGCTGTACAAGTTGGTGGAACCATTCTTCCGACGCCATTTTGAGTGTTATAGCTGCCATCTTTAATATAGTAGCTATACAAACTGCTTGAACAATTCTACAGCCTTCATATTGAGTCTTATAGCCGCCATACTTTATATAGCAGCTCTACAAGCTGCTGGAACCATTTTTCCGACACCATTTTGAGTGTTATAGCCGCTTGTTTATATAACAGCTATACAAGTTGCTGGAACCATTCTACAGGCGCCATTTTGAGTCTTATAGCCGCCATCCTTTATATAACAGCTGTACAAGTTGGTGGAACCATTCTACAGCCTTCATTTTGAGTCTTATAGCCGCCATCTTTTATGTAACAGCTGTACAAGTTGCTGGAACCATTCTACAGCCTTCATTTTGAGTCTTATAGCCGCCATCCTTTATATAACAGCTATACAAGCTGCTGGAACCATTCTACCGACGCCATTTTGAGTGTTATAGCCGCTATTGTTTATATAACAGCTAAACAAGCTGCTGGAACCATTCTACCGACGCCATTTTGAGTGTTATAGCCGCTATTGTTTATATAACAGCTAAACAAGCTGCTGGAACCATTCTACCGACGCCATTTTGAGTGTTATAGCCGCTATTGTTTATATAACAGATATACAAGTTACTGGAACCATTCTACAGCCGCCATTTTGAGTCTTATAGCCGCCATCCTTTATATAACAGCTGTACAAGTTGGTGGAACCATTCTACCGACGCCATTTTGAGTGTTATAGCCACTATTGTTTATATAACAGCTAAACAAGTTGCTGGAACCATTCTACCGACGCCATTTTGAGTGTTATAGCCGCTATTGTTTATATAACAGATATACAAGTTACTGGAACCATTCTACAGCCGCCATTTTGAGTCTTATAGCCGCCATCCTTTATATAACAGCTGTACAAGTTGGTGGAACCATTCTTCCGACGCCATTTTGAGTGTTATAGCTGCCATCTTTAATATAGTAGCTATACAAACTGCTTGAACAATTCTACAGCCTTCATATTGACTCTTATAGCCGCCATACTTTATATAGCAGCTATACAAGTTGCTGGAACCATTCTACCGACGCCATTTTGAGTCTTATAGCCACCATTCTTCATATAACAGTTATACAAGTTGCTGGAACCATTTAACAGCCTTCATTTTGAGTCTTATAGCCGCCATCCTTTATATAACAGCTGTACAAGTTGGTGGAACCATTCTACAGCCTTCATTTTGAGTCTTATAGCCGCCATCTTTTATGTAACAGCTATACAAGTTGCTGGAACCATTCTACCGACGCCATTTTGAGTCTTATAGACACCATTCTTCATATAACAGTTATACAAGTTGCTGGAACCATTTAACAGCCTTCATTTTGAGTCTTATAGCCGCCATCCTTTATATAAAAGCTCTACAAGCTGCTGCAACCATTCTACCGACGCCATTTTGAGTCTAATAGCCGCTATTGTTTATATAACAGCTATACAAGTTGCTGGAACCATTCTACAGCCGCCATTTTGAGTCTTAAAGCCGCCATCCTTTATATAACAGCTTTAGAAGCTGCTTGAACCATTCTACAGCCTTCATTTTGAGTCTTATAGCCGCCATCCTTTATATAACAGCTCTACAAGCTGCTGCAACCATTCTACCGACGCCATTTTGAGTGTTATAGCCGCTATTGTTTATATAACAGCTATACAAGTTGCTGGAACCATTCTACCGACGCCATTTTGAGTGTTATAGCCGCTATTGTTTATATAACAGCTATACAAGTTGCTGGAACCATTCTACCGACGCCATTTTGAGTGTTATAGCCGCTATTGTTTATATAACAGCTATACAAGTTGCTGGAACCATTCTACAGGCGCCATTTTGAGTCCTATAGCCGCCATCCTTTATATAACAGCTAAACAAGTTGCTGGAACCATTCTACCGACGCCATTTTGAGTGTTATAGCCGCTATTGTTTATAAAACAGTTATACAAGCTGCTGGAACCATTCTACCGACGCCATTTTGAGTGTTATAGCCGCTATTGTTTATATAACAGCTATACAAGTTGCTGGAACCATTCTACAGGCGCCATTTTGAGTCTTATAGCCGCCATCCTTTATATAACAGCTCTACAAGCTGCTGCAACCATTCTACAGCCGCCATTTTGAGTGTTATAGCCGCCGTTCTTTATATAACAGCTATACAAGCTGCTGGAACCATTCTACCGACGCCATTTTGAGTGTTATAGCCGCTATTGTTTATATAACAGCTATACAAGCTGCTGGAACCATTCTGCCGACGCCATTTTGAGTGTTATAGCCGCTATTGTTTATATAACAGCTATACAAGCTGCTGGAACCATTCTGCCGACGCCATTTTGAGTGTTATAGCCGCTTTTGTTTATATAACAGCTATACAAGTTGCTGGAACCATTCTACCGACGCCATTTTGAGTGTTATAGCCGCTATTGTTTATATAACAGCTATACAAGCTGCTGGAACCATTCTGCCGACGCCATTTTGAGTGTTATAGCCGCTTTTGTTTATATAACAGCTATACAAGTTGCTGGAACCATTCTACAGCCGCCATTTTGAGTCTTATAGCCGCCATCCTTTATATAACAGCTGTACAAGTTGGTGGAACCATTCTTCCGACGCCATTTTGAGTGTTATAGCTGCCATCTTTAATATAGTAGCTATACAAACTGCTTGAACCATTCTACAGCCTTCATATTGAGTCTTATAGCCGCCATACTTTATATAGCAGCTCTACAAGCTGCTGGAACCATTCTTCCGACACCATTTTGAGTGTTATAGCCGCTATTGTTTATATAACAGCTATACAAGCTGCTGGAACCATTCTACCGACGCCATTTTGAGTGTTATAGCCGATTTTGTTTACATAACAGCTATACAAGTTGCTGGAACCATTCTACAGCCGCCATTTTGAGTCTTATAGCCGCCATCCTTTATATAACAGATGTACAAGTTGGTGGAACCATTCTACAGCCTTCATTTTGAGTCTTATAGCCGCCATCTTTTATGTAACAGCTATACAAGTTGCTGGAACCATTCTACCGACGCCATTTTGAGTCTTATAGCCACCATTCTTCATATAACAGTTATACAAGTTGCTGGAACCATTTAACAGCCTTCATTTTGAGTCTTATAGCCGCCATCCTTTATATAACAGCTATACAAGCTGCTGGAACCAATCTACCGACGCCATTTTGAGTGTTATAGCCGCCATCTTTAATATAGTAGCTATACAAACTGCTTGAACCATTCTACAGCCTTCATTTTGAGTCTTATAGCCGCCATCCTTTATGTAACATCTATACAAGTTGCTGGAACCATTCTACCGACGCCATTTTGAGTCTTATAGCCACCATTCTTTATATAACAGTTATACAAGCTGCTGCAACCATTCTACAGCCTTCATTTTGAGTCTTAAAGCCGCCATCCTTCATATACCAGCTATAAAAGTTGCTGGAACCATTCTACAGCCTTCATTTTGACTCCTATAGCCGCCATCCTTTATATAACAGCTATACAAGCTGCTGGAACCATTCTACCGACGCCATTTTGAGTGTTATAGTCGCTATTGTTTATATAACAGCTATACAAGCTGCTGGAACCATTCTACCGACGCCATTTTGAGTGTTATAGCCGCTATTGTTTATATAACAACTATACAAGCTGCTGGAACCATTCTACCGACGCCATTTTGAGTGTTATAGCCGCTATTGTTTATATAACAGCTATTCAAGTTGCTGGAACCATTCTACAGCCTTCATTTTGAGTCCTATAGCCGCCATCCTTTATATAACAGCTATACAAGCTGCTGGAACCATTCTACAGCCTTCAGTTTGAGTCTTTCATCAGCCATCCTTTATGTAACAGCTATACAAGCTCCTGGAACCATTTTACAGCCGCCATTTTGAGTGTTATAGCCGCCGTTCTTTATATAACAGCCATAAAAGTTGCTGGAACTAATTACAGCCTTCATTTTGAGTCTTATAGCCGCCAATCTTTATATAACAGCTCTACAAGCTGCTGGAACCATTCTACAGCCGCCATTTTTAGTCTTATAGCCGCCATCCTTTATATAGCAGCTATACAAGCTGGTGGAACCATTCTACAGCCGCCATTTTGAGTCTTATAGCCGCCATCCTTTATATAACAGCTCTACAAGCTGCTGGAACCACTCTTCCGACAGCATTTTGAGTGTTATAGCCGCTATTGTTTATATAACAGCTATACAAACTGCTGGAACCATTCTACCGACGCCATTTTGAGTGTTATAGCCGCTTTTGTTTACATAACAGCTATACAAGTTTACATAACAGCTATACAAGCTATACAACCCGCCATCCTTTATATAACAGCTATACAAGTTGCTGGAACCATTCTTCCGACACCATTTTGAGTGTTATAGCCGCTATTGTTTATATAACAGCTAAACAAGCTGCTGGAACCTTTCTACAGCCTTCCTTTTGAGTCTTATAGCCGCCATCCTTTATATAACAGCTATACAAGCTGCTGGAACCATTCTACCGACGCCATTTTGAGTGTTATAGCCGCTATTGTTTATATAACAGCTATACAAGTTGCTGGAACCATTTTGAGTCTTATAGCCGACATCCTTTATATAACAGCTGTACAAGTTGGTGGAACCATTCTACAGCCTTCATTTTGAGTCTTATAGCCGCCATCCTTTATATAACAGCTGTACAAGTTGGTGGAACCATTCTACAGCCGCCATTTTGAGTGTTATAGCCGCTATTGTTTATATAACAGCTAAACAAGCTGCTGTAACCATTCTACCGACGCCATTTTGACTATTATAGCCGCTATTGTTTACATAACAGCTATACAAGTTTCTGGAACCATTCTACAGCCGCCATTTTGAGTCTTATAGCCGCCATCCTTTATATAACAGCTGTACAAGTTGGTGGAACCATTCTACAGCCTTCATTTTGAGTCTTATAGCCGCCATCCTTTATATAACAGCTATACAAGTTGCTGGAACCATTCTACAGCCTTCATTTTGAGTCTTATAGCCGCCATCCTTTATATAACAGCTGTACAAGTTGGTGGAACCATTCTACAGCCTTAATTTTGAGTCTTATAGCCGCCATCCTTTATATAACAGCTATACAAGTTGTTGGAACCATTCTTCCGACGCCATTTTGAGTGTTATAGCCGCTATTGTTTATATAACAGCTATACAAGCTGCTGGAACCATTCTACCGACGCCATTTTGAGTGTTATAGCCGCTATTGTTTATATAACAGCTATACAAGTTGCTGGAACCATTCTACAGCCGCCATTTTGAGTCTTATAGCCGCCATCCTTTATATAACAGCTGTACAAGTTGGTGGAACCATTCTACAGCCTTCATTTTGAGTCTTATAGCCGCCATCCTTTATGTAACAGCTATACAAGTTGCTGGAACCATTCTACCGACGCCATTTTGAGTCTTATAGCCACCATTCTTCATATAACAGCTATACAAGCTGCTGGAACCATTCTACAGTTGGTGTTCAGTAACAGTTATACAAGCCGCTGGAACCATTCTACAGCCTTCATTTTGAGTCTTATAGCCGCCATCCTTTATATAACAGCTATACAAGCTGCTGGAACCATTCTACCGACGCCATTTTGAGTGTTATAGCCGCTATTGTTTATATAACAGCTATACAAGCTGCTGGAACCATTCTACCGACGCCATTTTGAGTGTTATAGCCGCTATTGTTTATATAACAGCTATACAAGCTGCTGGAACCATTCTACCGACGCCATTTTGAGTGTTATAGCCGCTATTGTTTATATAACAGCTATACAAGTTGCTGGAAACATTCTACAGCCTTCATTTTGAGTCCTATAGCCGCCATCCTTTATATAACAGCTATACAAGCTGCTGGAACCATTACACAGCCTTCAGTTTGAGTCTTTCATCAGCCATCCTTTATATAACAGCTATACAAGCTCCTGGAACCATTTTACAGCCGCCATTTTGAGTGTTATAGCCGCCGTTCTTTATATAACAGCTATACAAGTTGCTGGAACTAATTACAGCCTTCATTTTGAGTCTTATAGCCGCCATTCTTTATATAACAGCTCTACAAGCTGCTGGAACCATTCTACAGCCGCCATTTTTATACCCTTGCAAAAAGGGTATATTAATTTTGGTCAGAAGTGTGCAACGCATAGAACGAAGCATCTCAGACCATATAAAGTATATATATTCTTGATCAGCACGACGAGACGAGTTCAAATAGCCATGTCCGTCCGTCCGTCCGTCCGTCCGTCCGTCTGGATCAACGCGAACTCCTCCGAGACCGTAAGAGCTACAGAGCTGAAATTTTGCACGTATGCTTGTATATACTGCAGGCATTGTATATCTCGGATTCAGCCGGATCGGACCACTATATCATATAGCTCCCATACAAACGTCAAAGTCACGAACAGTGACTTTTCTCAATAACTTCGTCATTTTATCAGCAGCTGTCATAAAAGTTGGTATTTGTCAGTTTGGTGTTCTTATTAATAATTGTGCCAAATTTGATCAAGATCGGGTGACTATATCATATAGCTCCCATACAAACGTCAAAGTCACGAACAGTGACTTTTCTCAATAACTTCGTTATTTTATCAGCAATTGTCATAAAAGTTGATATTTGTCAGTTTGGTGTTCCTATTAATAATTGTGCCAAATTTGATCAAGATCGGGTGACTATATCATATAGCTCCCATACAAACGTCAAAGTCACGAACAGTGACTTTTCTCAATAACTTCGTTATTTAATCAGCAATTGTCATAAAAGTTGGTATTTGTCAGTTTGGTGTTCCTATTAATAATTGTGCCAAATTTGATGAAGATCGGGTGACTATATCATATAGCTCCCATACAAACGGCAAAGTCACAAACAGTGACTTTCTCAATAACTTCATTAATTTTATAGCTATTGTCATAAAAGTTTGTATTAGTCAGTTTTGTGCTATTTGTAATAATTGTGCCAAATATGATCAAGATCGGGTGACTATATCATATAGCTCCCATAGAAACGATCGGTGGAAAACAGTGACTTTCATCAAAAAGTTCGTTATATCCTATGCTAAGATTGAAGGCCGTTCTTTCGCAGACATTAGACTTTTTGGATAAAACGTTTTTACACTTTGATGGCTATGGGTAAGGAAAGAATTACCAAAACAGTTGCAAGGGTATACAAACTTCGACGTGGTCGAAGTTAACCCCGGCCCTCTGGTTAGTCTTATAGCCGCCACCTTTAATATAGTAGCTATACAAGCTGCTGGAACCATTTAACAGCCTTCATTTTGAGTCTTATAGCCGCCATCCTTTATATAACAGCTGTACAAGTTGCTGGAACCATTCTACAGGCGACATTTTGAGTCTTATAGCCGCCATCCTTTATATTACAGCTATACAAGCTGCTGGAACCATTCTACAGGCGCCATTTTGAGTCTTATAGCCGCCATCCTTTATATAACAGCTCTACAAGCTGCTGGAACCATTCTACAGCCGCCATTTTGAGTCTAATAGCCGCCATCCTTTATATAACAGCTATACAAGCTGCTGGAACCATTCTACAGCCGCCATTTTGAGTCTAATAGCCGCCATCCTTTATATAACAGCTCTACAAGCTGCTGGAACCATTCTACAGCCGCCATTAAGAGTGTTATAGCCGCCGTACTTTATATAACAGCTGTACATGTTGCTGGAACCATTCTATAGGCGACATTTTGAGTCTTATAGCCGCCATTCTTTATATAACAGCTATACAAGCTGCTGGAACCATTCCACAGCCTTCATTTTGAGTCTTATAGCCGCCATCCTTTATATAACAGCTATACAAGTTGCTGGAACCATTGTACCGTCGCCATTTTGAGTGTTATAGCCGCTATTGTTTATATAAGTTGCTGGAACCATTCTACCGACGCCATTTTAAGTGTTATAGCCGCTATTTTTTATATAACAGCTATACAAGTTGCTGGAACCATTCTACAGCCTTCATTTTCAGTCTTATAGCCGCCACCCTTTATATAACAGCTATACAAGTTGCTGGAACCATTTTGAGTCTTAAAGCCGCCATCCTTTATATAACAGCTATACCAGTTGCTGGAACCATTCTTCAGGCTACATTTAGAGTCTTATCGCCGCCATCATTTATATAACAGCTATACAAGCTGCTAGAACCATTCTACAGCCGCCATTTTGAGTCCTATAGCCGCCATCCTTTATATAAGAGCTATACAAACTGCTGGAACCATTCTACAGCTGCCAACATGAGTCTTATAGCCACCATTCTTTATATAACAGCTATACAAGCTGCTGGAACCATTCTCCAAGCGCCATTTTTAGTCCTATATTCGCTATCCTTTATATAAGAGCTATACAAGCTGCTGGAACCATTCTACAGCCACCAACATGAGTCTTAAAGCCACCATTCTTTATATGACAGCTATACAAGCTGCTGGAACCATTCTACAGCCGATATTTTGAGTCTTATAGCCTCCATTCTTTATATAAAAGCCATAAAAGCTGCTAGAACCATTCAACAGCCGCCCTTTTGAGTCTTTATATAACAGCTATACAAGCTGCTAGAACCATTTAACAGCCGCCAACATGAGTGTTATAGCCACCATTCTTTATGTAACAGCTATACAAGCTGCTGGAACCATTCTCCATCCGCCATTTTGAGTCCTATAGCCGCTATCCTTTATATAAGCTGCTGGAACCATTCTTCAGCCGCCATTGTAAGTCCTATAGCCGCCATCCTTTATATAAGAGCTATACAAGCTGCTGAAACCATTCTTCAGCCGCCATTTTGAGTCCTATATTCGCCATTTTTCATATAAGACCTATACAAGCTGCTGGAACCATTCTACAGCCACCAACATGAGTCTTATAGCCACCATTCTTTATATAACAGCTATACAAGCTGCTGGAACCATTCTCCAAGCGCCATTTTGAGTCCTATATTCGCTAAACTTTATATAAGAGCTATACAAGCTGCTGGAACCATTCTACAGCCACCAACATGAGTCTTAAAGCCACCATTCTTTATATGACAGCTATACAAGCTGCTGGAACCATTCTACAGCCGATATTTTGAGTCTTATAGCCTCCATTCTTTATATAAAAGCCATAAAAGCTGCTAGAACCATTCAACAGCCGCCCTTTTCAGTCTTTATATAACAGCTATACAAGCTGCTAGAACCATTCAACAGCCGCCAACATGAGTGTTATAGCCACCATTCTTTATGTAACAGCTATACAAGCTGCTGGAACCATTCTCCATCCGCCATTTTGAGTCCTATAGCCGCTATCCTTTATATAAGCTGGTGGAACCATTCTTCAGCCGCCATTGTAAGTCCTATAGCCGCCATCCTTTATATAAGAGCTATACAAGCTGCTGAAACCATTCTTCAGCCGCCATTTTGGGTCCTATATTCGCCATTTTTCATATAAGAGCTATACAAGCTGCTGGAACCATTCTACAGCCACCAACATGAGTCTTATAGCCACCATTCTTTATATAACATCTATACAAGCTGCTGGAACCATTCTGCAGCCGCCATTTTGAGTCTTATAGCCGCCATCCTTTACATAGGAGCTATACAAGCTGCTGGAACCATTCTACAGCCACCAACATGAGTCTTAAAGCCACCATTCTTTATATGACAGCTATACAAGCTGCTGGAACCATTCTACAGGCGACATTTTGAGTCTTATAGCCGCCATCCTTTATATAACAGCTGTACATGTTGCTGGAACCATTCCACAGCCTTCATTTTGAGTCTTATAGCCGCCATCCTTTATATAACAGTTATACAAGCTGCTGGAACCATTCTACAGTCTTTATTTTGAGTCTTATAGCCGCCATCCTTTATATAAAAGCTCTACAAGCTGCTAGAACCATTCTACAGCCGCCATTTTGAGTGTTATAGCCGCCATTCTATATCTAACAGCTATACGAGTTTCTGGAACCATTCTACAGCCTTCATTTTGAGTCTTATAGCCGCCATCCTTTATATAACAGCTATACAAGTTGCTGGAACCATTTTGAGTCTTAAAGCCGCCATCCTTTATATAACAGCTATACCAGTTGCTGGAACCATTCTTCAGGCTACATTTTGAGTCTTATCGCCGCCATCATTTATATAACAGCTATACAAGCTGCTAGAACCATTCTACAGCCGCCATTTTGAGTGTTATAGCCGACATCTTTAATATAGTAGCTATACAAGCTGCTGGAACCATTCTACAGCCGCCATTTTGAGTCCTATAGCCGCCATCCTTTATATAAGAGCTATACAAACTGCTGGCACCATTCTACAGCTGCCAACATGAGTCTTATAGCCACCATTCTTTATATAACAGCTATACAAGCTGCTGGAACCATTCTCCAAGCGCCATTTTGAGTCCTATATTCGCTATCCTTTATATAAGAGCTATACAAGCTGCTGGAACCATTCTACAGCCACCAACATGAGTCTTAAAGCCACCATTCTTTATATGACAGCTATACAAGCTGCTGGAACCATTCTACAGCCGATATTTTGAGTCTTATAGCCTCCATTCTTTATATAAAAGCCATAAAGCTGCTAGAACCATTCAACAGCCGCCCTTTTGAGTCTTTATATAACAGCTATACAAGCTGCTAGAACCATTCTACAGCCGCCAACATGAGTGTTATAGCCACCATTCTTTATGTGACAGCTATACAAGCTGCTGGAACCATTCTCCATCCGCCATTTTGAGTCCTATAGCCGCTATCCTTTATATAAGCTGCTGGAACCATTCTTCAGCCGCCATTGTAAGTCCTATAGCCGCCATCCTTTATATAAGAGCTATACAAGCTGCTGAAACCATTCTTCAGCCGCCATTTTGAGTCCTATATTCGCCATTTTTTATATAAGAGCTATACAAGCTGCTGGAACCATTCTACAGCCACCAACATGAGTCTTATAGCCACCATTCTTTATATAACATCTATACAAGCTGCTGGAACCATTCTGCAGCCGCCATTTTGAGTCTTATAGCCGCCATCCTTTATATAACAGCTGTACATGTTGCTGGAACCATTCTACAGGCGACATTTTGAGTCTTTTAGCCGCCATCCTTTATATAACAGCTGTACATGTTGCTGAAACCATTCCACAGCCTTCATTTTGAGTCTTATAGCCGCCATCCTTTATATAACAGCTATACAAGTTGCTGGAACCATTCTACCGACGCCATTTTAAGTGTTATAGCCGCTATTTTTTATATAACAGCTATACAAGTTGCTATATTCTACAGGCGACATTTTGAGTCTTATAGCCGCCATCCTTTATATAACAGTTATACAAGCTGCTGGAACCATTCTACAGTCTTTATTTTGAGTCTTATAGCCGCCATCCTTTATATAAAAGCTCTACAAGCTGCTGGAACCATTCTACAGCTGCCATTTTGAGTGTAATAGCCGCCATTCTATATCTAACAGCTATACGAGTTTCTGGAACCATTCTACAGCCTTCATTTTGAGTCTTATAGCCGCCATCCTTTATATAACAGCTATACAAGTTGCTGGAACCATTTTGAGTCTTAAAGCCGCCATCCTTTATATAACAGCTATACCAGTTGCTGGAACCATTCTTCAGGCTACATTTTGAGTCTTATCGCCGCCATAATTTATATAACAGCTATACAAGCTGCTAGAACCATTCTACAGCCGCCATTTTGAGTGTTATAGCCGCCATCTTTAATATAGTAGCTATACAAGCTGCTGGAACCATTCTACAGCCGCCATTTTGAGTCCTATAGCCGCCATCCTTTATATAAGAGCTATACAAGCTGCTGGAACCATTCTACAGCCACCAACATGAGTCTTAAAGCCACCATTCTTTATATGACAGCTATACAAGCTGCTGGAACCATTCTACAGCCACCAACATGAGTCTTATAGCCACCATTCTTTATATGACAGCTATAAGTTAATAATTTCGTTGCTTTCCAATTTATTTATTAAGGTTAGGTTAATTTATAATTATTAGACATCGACCGCTTTCGTTTTGCGTGTAGTGCCTTTTGAGTTCTTTTTTGATACTACTTTGGCACACGTGGGTGCGGGCTTCAAGCATATCGAGTTCAAGCTGCTATCAGCTGCAATATATGAGCTTTGTGGGACCAAAGCCTCGAGTGATAACTGTAGAGCTGGATATCACCTGCGAGCTGCGCAAGCTTTGGAGTCTTAAAGCTTTATATGATAACTAATCCCCCCCTCAATCGGGGACGTCCTCGGTGCCGCAAAAGATGATTAACTTCTCTCCGAGATTGGCCATAAGCGTTTGCGCATTGCTGTGCACATGTGAGTTTTAGGCAGTTTGGTTGAAGCGTTGACCCAGTAATTCAGGCAATACGGTACTGAGTTTGATATTCCTTGGACTGTGGATAATCTTCTACAAAGTGACTTAACTAATTTTACAAACTAACAAAATTCGTATGAATATAACGGTGTGAAGTGCTCAACCAGCATGAATTTTTGTTTATCTTTTTTCCTCTTTTACTTTTACTCTTCATTTTCCATTCTTTTTCATTCATTTCATTATTTCATTTCATATCCTTTTTAGTTTTTTTCTTCTTTTTTTTTTTTTTGAATTTTTTTTTTTTTTTTTTTTTTTATATGTATATTTTTTTATTTGATATTGTCTTTGTGCACAACTCTTCCCTTTAACCTTAACCGTTGATCCTAAGTCTTCCTCAATTACCTCTTCTGTATATAGGGGCGTTAGTTTGTTACCAAGTCTCTTGTTGGATTTCACCATAACTTTATCTCCTGTTTTATATTTACGATCAACAGTATTCCTTTTATGATTTATTAATTCAGTTTCTTGAGCTTTCTTTACTTGATTTATAGTCGCATTAATTCTTTCATCGTTCGAATTAAATAAGTCAATTGGTTTCTGCTGTTACAGAATGAATACTTCGATTGTACTCTATAGTGGCTAGCAATATTATGTCTGTTGTGTCCTCGATTCCTCTTTCTAGCTTTAGGCATCTGCCTATTTCGCTCAAGGTGCTGTGAAAGCTCTCAACCTGCCCGTTCAACAATAGTATATGAGTTCAAAGATCGCTCGTTATCACAATAAATTGTTTTTGTTCGAGGGAATACATTTAGCAGCTGCAGAAGGTGTATTTTTACATCCAAAATTGTACGAGAAGCTATCTTTTGTACTATTGCGAATTTAGATAACTTATCCACACATGTTAGAAAATAAGTTGAGTCCGTAGAGTAGATGTCAACATGCAAAAGTTCCCCGACATAAGTTGGAATAGGAGTCTCGCATACCGGGTGTCTCGTTGGATGTCTAGCATACTTGCCCTTTGAACAAATCTTGCAATTTAACGCAACTTCTTTTGCCTTTTTTTCCATTCTAGGAAAAAAATAATCGCGAAGAATTTGTTTGATGTTTTCTTGAGAAGATCTATGAGCTCTATTATGTTCTTGATTAATAATTTCTAGCTGTTCGTTAGGGTCAACAATATCGGTTACCATTACTTCAGTGTGTCGGAAAACTGTCTTAGGAAAAAGCTCCACCAAACGATGCTGAATTTTGCCAAGCACAGACAATTCACACTTAATTGCGTTAACTACACCTAACTTCACGCAATCCTGTACAGTGTTAATTAAGTTTTGAAAATCAGTAAATACGATCATATGTCTTAATTTCTTGCCAAACAAAATAGTGGTTTTCTTAGAGTGAGATTTTCCATGTTCGAGAATTATTTGGTTGGCGTAACAGTTGACTGGTCTAGTAACGTATTCTATAGTATTTGAATACGACTCCTCACTATGAATTGTTGCAGCGTCCGAATTTTGATGTTCCTCAGTATAATTTAAATACTGGCGAGACAAAGCGTCCGCAACCAAATTATCCTTGCCGGGTTTATAGAGAAGTGTTGCATCGAATTCTTCAATAATCGCGTTCCATCTTTGGATTTTAGAATTCGGATTTCGATCCGATATGGCGTAAGTAAGAGGCTTATGATCCGAATAAATCTTAAGACCTTTCACACCGTAAAGGTAATTTCTTAATGATTTGAGAGCCCAAACGATTGCGAGCAACTCTCTCTCGTTGGTCGCATAATGCTCCTCTGCTTTTTGTAGGATTCTCGAAATCATCGTGATGGGACGGCCATCTTGAGATAAAACTGCTCCCAAGGCATTTGAAGAAGCATCGGTCGTAAGATCGAATGGCTTTCGAAAATTTGGATATGAGAGCATTACCTCCTCCGATATCAAAATCTGTTTTAATTTACTGAACGCCTCGCGCTGATTCTCGTCTAACGAAATTACTATTTTTTTTGACTGCGACGCTGGAACACTGCCGTTTTCGCCTCTAAGAATATCTGTTAAGGGTTTAGCTATTTTAATAATCCCTTATAAATCGTCTATAGTATCCGGATAAGCCCAAGAAGGAGCGAAGCGATTTTAGGGTGCGTGGTTCCGGAAAAGCTTTGATTGCTTCCACTTTCTTGGGACAGGTTTTAATCCCACTGCGACTGACTATAAATCCCAAATACTCGACTTCCTCTTCAAAAAATTTAGATTTTTCAAGGGATACTCTCATATTTGAGCCAAAAGGCTTGATAAAATTAACTCTACATGTTTAAGATGTTCCTCCATTGTTTTTGAAAAAATGATAACGTCATCTATATAAACAAAGCAATATTTCCCGATGTGTTCCCGCAGAACATCATCGATGGCCCTTTGAAACACACTGGGGGCGTTTTTGAGTCCGAAAGGAAGGCGACAAAATTCAAATTTTCCACCGCTAACAGAAAAAGCTGTTTTTTCTCGATCCCGCTCTGCTAGCTCGATTTGGTGAAATCCAGATTTTAGATCAAGTGTTGAAAAGTAATTAGAACCGCCCAGATTGGATACAATGACTTCGATGTTTGGAATAGGATACGAATCCTCAATTGTTTTTGCATTTAATTTCCTAAAATCTATAACCAACCGTTTCTTCCTAATTCCGTTTTCATCGTATCCTTTCTTATCGACAACCCATATAGGATTGTTGTATGGGGATCTTGATGGCCTTATAATACCATCGTCGAGCAATAATTGTATTTCATTATTGACAAACGACCTAACACTCATAGGGTACGCGTATGATTTAGAATGTGTTGGCTCTTCATCTCGTGTTCGGATTGTTGCAACAATATTAGTATTGTAGGGAAGCTTCTCATTAGGATCGGCGAAGACCCCGAATTTTTGCTTTATCATTTCATGAAAAGGTTCCTTTATGGCAGACGGCACTGCCTCAGCTTGTAACTGCAAATGACTCACATCTTGGCCTACCAAAAACTGAATAAGTTCACTGCCAGAATCATGAGTAATTACTTTGGTTTTGAAATTCAGAGTTGCGTTAACATTTGTTAATAGATCAAGTCCTATAACACCATCAAAAGATGCCAAATTCGGGAGAATAAAAAAGTCTGAAGTTACACGGAACAAGTTAATTTTACATTTATGAGTTACAGAGGTAGTTCCATGAATGGATTTTACAAAAAATACTTTATCGACTAGCCGTATACCCTTTAGCATAGGTAATGGTTTGATATAGGTTCTCGATGCTCCTGTATCGATCAGCAACTTTATTTCTTTCCCCCCTACATATCTACGTATCCATGGCAGGAGGGAACTACCCCTAAAAAATTAATCTCATCTTCTATCCCTTCAACCTCTTTTTCTCCAAGCTCGTTGTATGCTGCGTCAGAGTCGGGCCTCTCCTCCTTAAGATGATTGATTCGATTAGTTCTAGAACTTTGACGATCAGGCGGGCTATTAACCCACTGCTGAGATTCAAGGTTTTGTCTACCTACCCGTCTGAAACGTCAAGTGGAAAGGTCAACATCCATTGGTTCGCCCAAAGATTGTATGACACCCGGCGTGCTGTTACTTTTTTGTAATACCCGGTTGTCAGTGACGGTCCTATTGGTCTGTGCTACAGCATTGGCATCGCCACCTAAGTTTGGTTGTCTATTAGAAAAATAAGGATTGCGATGACCTGGAGCTGAATCTGAGTTAACAATTTTTTGTGTTGGTTGCCTGTTCCTTACAGGGGTTTCAGCACTACCCTTTGCAAAATGCGAAGCAAAAGTATAACGCTCATGATTTGCTCCGACTTCTTGTGCTAGTGCCAATGCATATGGTAAATCAGTAGGTCTTGATGCAAACACTATATGGCATAGGGGCTTTTTAGTCCTGATATAAATACTCTTAAAGCGTCCCCTCTATATTTTTCGTTTATTGCATCAGCAATATCTGTTTCATAGGTCATAATGGTCTTGTTGGTTAACAGAGTCAATTTCTTTTCTATCTCATCATAAAATTCGAGAATTGTCGTTGTTCCTTGTCTTAAAGTAGACAGTTCCTGTTCAATTAGATAAGCAGGGCGCTTATCCGAGTAAGTAAAGTCCAGCCTAGCAATTATGGCATCAAAACTGAGCACTGTACTAAAAGATGATAATACACCGTCAGCAGCACCTCTAATTTTATTTCTAATTATTGTTACCGCCTGAAAATGTCGTGAGCTTCCATCAAATTCTTTGAAAATCTCGTACACATTATGTGCTGCCTCTCGCCAAGACACATATGACCCGGGTTGGCCGGAAAATTCGGGAAGAGTTTTCACAGTATCGAGCGTTTCCTCACATTTTATTCCAGGAACCATTTTTACTTTTTCCCACTTTTTCGCTGTCGGCTTATTAGCAATGCCGTTTATTTGATTTTTTATATTGTTTAATTCGTTTTCAAACTCTCTTCGTGTATTTTCAACTGCTTCCCCTACTAACAATCTAACCTGATCTGTATTCATTTTTAAGCTAATCTCGTTTAAATTTAGTTGTCCGAAAAAATATTCTAGTTCAAGCAAGGAAGAGTCGCACATGAAGAATTATAGTTCATGATTTTTTTACAAAAAAAAATTGAAATGAAAATTGAAATGATTGTTGGGAAAAAAATTATTACTTTTTTTCTTAGCACGTGTTTGAGAAAATTCATACACTGTGAGCAGAACACTTACAAAAATTTTGATGAATTTTAATTTCTTTATTAAACTTTGCGAAGATTTTTCCGTAGTGTCCAGTTTTCCGTTGTTACAGGTTTTTCCGTTGGTACAGGTTTTTCCGTTGTTACAGGTTTTTTCGTTGGGCACCAGTTAATAATTTCGTTGCTTTCCAATTTATTTATTAAGGTTAGGTTAATTTATAATTATTAGACATCGACCGCTTTCGTTTTGCGTGTAGTGCCTTTTGAGTTCTTTTGATACTACTTTGGCACACGTGGGTGCGGGCTTCAAGCATATCGAGTTCAAGCTGCTATCAGCTCCAATATATGAGCTTTGTGGGACCAAAGCCTCGAGTGATAACTGTAGAGCTGGATATCACCTGCGAGCTGCGCAAGCTTTGGAGTCTTAAAGCAT